>OY755041.1:74983676-75583676 GCA_963576565.1 Aspidapion aeneum | reverse complement strand
TGTGTTGTCAGATGCTGCGAAGTTTTTCTCGAAGAAGTTGGATATTTGAGCTTCAGGAACCATCGGGGAAAGTACTACCAGGGAGCTGGCATGCCAAAGACCTTAAGTCGGCAGCGGACCTCTCCGATTAACCTTTTTAGGTTAATCGTCTTGAAGTTGGGGGGAAATTTATGTAACGTGTCATTTTTACGTTTAAGGCAACGTTACATATTTGTTTATTTAGGTAAATAATCAAGGCTCTTTGACTCGTCTTTCTGTACACAAATTAAGGGTATTTTATAGAGCTAGGTTTGGAGGTTATATAGTGTCCAGAAATTTACCTGAAAGTTAAAGGAGGCATTCCATCGAATTACTGTGGACACTGCGCACATCGTATTATTTGGGCATTCTAATCGGAATTTGAGATCACAGGTTTCGGGAAAAATCACATTAAAACTTTTGATTGTTTTCTTTATCTGTAAAATTTCAAAATTTTCTTTGACATTCATGAAAATAAACAGCTGTTCTGCTGGGGAATGGCGGCGTTGCCGCATCACAAATGATTTCAGTAACAGGAAAAAAACATTTAGATGAACATTCCATTCGCTTATGTTTATTTTGGAGGATATTGGCCCACTTTGATATCTTTATTAATTTGATAAGGAGAAGATAAAATAAATACGAGTTATGCATTTTTGTAAATGAGAGATAAACGAGGAATAAAAACCAGGACTAAAAGAATAAACAAAATCGTATTTTTATATTATATAAATTTATATATAATCATAGTTAAATAAAGTTAATAACTAACTCAGTCGGATTGAAGGGTTGTGTGGGGCTAGCTAGTGGGGAGCAAACTTAACATCTGAACACTCTTAGGCCGGGTTTGAGCAGTAGTTCAATGTGTATTTTAGGTTCAAGTTCAGAAACAACTTTACTAATGTAGAAATGTTTTACAAAAATGGCGTCAAACCATATGAATCTTAGAGAAAACATTTATAAAGAGCAAAGGAAACTTTTGACTAAGACTGTAACTAAAATACAACTAAATTCTAGACTCAGTATAGCTTTACTCATATGGGAATTGGTTGAGTGTTCGAATATTCCTGGGTTTGCTGCATGCTCTGATCTCCAGCAATTGAATTTACAGTTGATGGTTTCAATGCTAAGCTTCTTATAGTCCGGCTGGTTATTTTCCTCCTACTTGCTATGCTGGCGGGGGTCCGGTAGGCAAATGTTCGGTCTATGTATGGAGGGTGTCTCGATGTCCTTGTTATAAAAATTTCAACCGTGGAAATAGATCCGACCACACCTCAATGTGCGTTTTACGTATTTTCGATATCCCCTTGGTCGGTGCTGCCCCCTGTAGACCGGTACGGCAGTATTAATGTATTTCCTCATTGGTTAGTTTGAAAACCGCGGGTTTTTTCTCTAGTCTCGCAAACCGGAGTTAGTGATTTTTCGGCGAGAGCATTTTTTTATAAATGCGTTTGCATTCTTATTTGAATTTAACCGGGAAAATTTGGTTGGTACTGTGTACTGTCCCAACCAGATCTACGAACGGTTTCCGGCAACTTCATTTTTTTGTTCTCGAGAAAGTGCCTTGTATCTTTCCTAAAGAATTTTGGCTGGGCTGGTGGCCGTCTATTGGTGTCGCCATTGTGTTTGTGGTTATGGCACTGCAGTAGTTGCAGATTATACCAAAGACGGTATAACTGTGAGCCGTCGTTGTTTAGGCGAATCTTAAGTGACGCTCACACCCTTTGAGAAGGATTAAAAGGCGACCTACGCCATTCCTACGGAAAGAGCAGTGGTAAGTTCGATTTTATTTTTTTTATTATTTGGGGATTCTTCAAGATAATATTTGCCTCCCAAATTGTAATTATTTTTCGTGTGAAATGTACTTTTTCGACAAAAGACATGGGGAATTTTTGGAGTTTTTTATATATTTTTTTTAACCACGTTTTGGATAAAAACTATATATTGTTTTCTCCTTTGGATACAGCACCGCCTATTCCATCGACGGGACAGTTGTGCTGGTGGAACGAGGTTCTGTTGTTACCCTGGGAAAGGTACGTTAGGAATATTTTAGTTCATCTATTTAAATCTACTTTATTTTATTAAGTCGACATGGGGTTCTTGATTTAAGTTACTCGGTGTAGGGGAACTTCGTGCAAAATAGACGAATTCCAGGAAACTGAAACATTTCATTTTCCACAGGGTTTTACGCTCGGGCAAAGTCCAGAACATTTTGACCACCATGTGCTGCCCTAGCACCATGTGGTAAGCAAGCACGAGGGGAGGCGCGGCAGATCGAGACCCGGAGTAGCAGGACTGTCTGGAAACAACACCAGGTTTACAAAATATTACTTCAACAACTATTAGATAAGAACAGGACCAAGGTAGGAGCAAGGATATTTTAGATATAATTTTTTTTTCCTATAATTTTCCATATAATTTTTTTTATTAAGTACAACTTAAGAAATTCTTGTAAACGCAAAATAAGGTATGACGTCATAGCCCTAGTTTTGCGGCATATTTACTAAATCGACTTGTTTTCCTGTATTTCATTTATTTCAGACAATTTCTTCTGTGAAATTTGGAGCGCCTTGCTATTTTGGCCCTGACTAGTTTGATATTTTTTTTTCTCAGGTTTTCACAATCAAAATATACAAGATGAACTAAATCTTTGTATTGTTTGTACAATCCTATGAACCAACTTTGCAGAGACAAAAGAGAGATGAGGTTGTGTTTTTAGCGGTTTCTTTCCATTGTTTTACCTCATGGGGTAGATCTCGGACTGGATTGCTGTCTGTCTCATTCTACCCAACGTAGAATGATGACAGCAGATATTTGGTCCAGATCTCCCCTATGACGCAATAATTTTGGAAGTATATTTTTTTTTTACAATCATTTATATAACTGAGTCTCACACTACTGACTCAGATGTAGGTACACTATGACCTGTTAAAGGAGTCCATCTACCTGTAACGTGCCTCTAGTTTTGTCATCTTAATTCAATCTTTTACAATTTTATTTTGTCGATTAGTCAATTTTTTTTTGGGTTTTTTTAATTACACAAATACTCTGGAAGCCTAGGAAGTAGGTAGAGTTTCATTGTTTCGCTACAACGGTTGAGTCGAACTGTATTTTAATTAAGATCTTCTTTGTAAAACATTGATATTAAAACACTGTGGCGATTAAAATTTTCTTATTTCTCCACTGTATAAAAGTTACCGGGCATATCAATGTTTTACCTAGCTGGAAAATACAGTTTTGCTTCCAGACATTTGTTTAATTACTCAGTAATTTGATTTTAGTGTCACAAATTGGCACAGCGTTATTATTCTATTTACAGTGTCACAAAATGGCGGCAACGTATTTAGTTTGCCACAAATGTCACCCAACGGATTTTAAATTGGCCACAATATTAGCGATTTTGGTGACTCAGACGAGGATTCGAACTTTACACCGGAAAATAAAAATTTTAGAAGACAGCTTTATGATTTCCTGATGGCTCCATTTATAGTTAAATTTATAGAAACCCCCAAACCGACCGTTCAGATAAAAAAACATAAGCCGAGCGTTAGCGATACATACGCTTGAATAGTTCTAAACACCAACCAGAAAGGGGTACAGCAAGGAGATGCGCTCACTGCAGTAACAAAGAACATGTTTCACGATCTTTATGGAAGTGTACAGTCTGTCAGGTTGCTTTGTGTATTAAAAAATATATATATATATATATATATATATATATATATATATATATATATATATATATATATATATTGATGCTCTCGGCGTTAAGGATATGACGACCTGACCTCACCTATTTCTAGTGGTGTTAGCCCATATATAGGTACATATAGGACGTGAGGGGAAGTTCCTTTACCAGAATTTCAAAAGAGGGGTAAATAATTTTTTTTCAAATATTTGATAAATACGACCTCAGACCGATATACAACCTTTGGATATGTGCTATTTCCTGCCACCTCAGGCACTGTTGCCGGTCTTATTAAGGTGATAACGTATGGCGTAAGTCTATAAGCAACAATAGCTTTATCTAACTAAATTTAAATATTAAATATAAGGTAACAACGTTTTACTTTTATTTAGGGACACTTTAGGAAATATAAGAACTTTAAAAGGTTGCAAAAGTTTGTAAGAAAAGCCTAATGGTGACAACGTACTGTCTTTAAATAAAAAACCGAACATTTATACGTTCATTATAGAAAAACTTGCTGTTATTTTTTTTGGAAAACACATTTTGAGGTTTTGTGATCTCAGAAAAGTTGCATAGCTTGAAAGTCCTAAATACAATTTTTGTTGAAAAATGGTTTACTTCTTGTCAAAAATTCTACACATAGATCCGATAAAAAAATTAATACATTATCTTAATTTATATATTTTTGGGTTTGCAATGTTTATGACATGATTGATATCACAGAATTTAAAAAAATATATTTATCTGTAACAAAAAAATTTATAAAAAAGAAATTGTGATAACTAGTTAAGCCGTTTAAAACAGGAAAACCATATACAGGAATGATGTGTTTGCCCACGCCACAGCACAACGCGAATATTATTAATCTAATAATAACCACCAGCAATCACAAGGCTTAAATGTTGACGTGATGTCAGAATTTGTAAATGACATTCTTTATCAAAAAAGTTTCACGGGCGAATCCTCAGAGGTACAGTAGCTTGGGGACGCGTTTCGGCTCCCAGAAGAAAGCCTAAGCCCTGGATTTTTTTAAATTTAAAGGAATTTCATGAGGTAAAAAGTCTTAACAAAAAGTTTTACGGGCAAGTCCTCACCGGTAAAGGTAGCTTGGGGAAGCGTTTCGGCCTCATTAGGCCTCATTCAGCCCGAGCATAAACATGAAATGAAATGATCATGTCGGTATCTGAAAAAGAAATAGGAAATATGGTGTTTACTGAGGAGAGCCCAACTATCAATTTGCAGCTTTGACATTCTTTATTATTTAATTTCCAAGTAAGTCATATCAAAATTATAATATCTTTATGTTCAATTTAGCACTGTGCCTAAGAGACATTTGCAGCCGTAATAGTCAAGTTTACAAGAATATTTCCAAACTAGAATCTTTCATTTTAAAATTTGTATTGGAGAACTTGGCTTTACCTTTATCTCAATTCTTTTAACGGAACACCACTCTCGAACTCGCGTACTTGGCTTTTTTTACATGAAATGTTTTTGTTATGATTTCACTCCTTTTCTAAAGGATTTGGATAATATTTAAGTTTTAAAGTAGTAAAATGTGAGGAATATTATTCAAAAGTTTTGCAATGCCTTATTAAAAATTTTGAGCCTATCAGCCTTCTAAAGCTCAGCTCTCTAGTGTTCCTCGAAATAGGCAATGCTAATTTTACATAACTTTACATTTATAGGGGAGGAAAGTAAATTAAAATTTTGGTGCTTTTAAATTTTTTACTATACTTAGTTTTATCATAGTTCCTATCAGTCTTCCAAAGCTCAGCTCTCTAGCGTTTCTGGAAGAGGAGAATGTTACTTTTACATAACTTTACATTTTAAAGGGGAGGGAAGTTAATTATAATTTGGGGTTTTTTAATTTTATAGTTTTATCATAGTTCCTATCGGCCTTCCGAGGCTCAGCTCTCTAGCGTATCTGGAACTGGGCAAGGTTACTTTTACATAACTTTACTTTTTAAGTTTTTTCCTATAGTTTTGTCATATTTCCTATCAGACTGACATAGCTCAGCTTTCTAGCGCCTCTGGAAGTGGGCAGTGTTACTTTTACATAACCTTTCATGTATGGGGGAGAGTGAATTAGAATTTTCAGATTTTTTGATTTTTTCCAATGGTTTGGTCACAATTTCTATCAGCATGCCAAATTTCAGCTTTATAGCGTGTTAAATTTAAATTTTCGTAAATTAAAAAGTTAAACCCCTCGTAGTTCAAACGCGGCCATATGTATTAAAAATCGGCTTTGATATTTGAAAACGTCTCGAAAATCAATCTCAGTCCACTTGTTTTTATCTATCTCTGCTAGAAATGCCTAAAATCCCCAAAAAACATCGAAATTGGCCCAACCTGTACAAGTCATGTTTAAATTTGTCACAAAATACATTAGGGACTTATTGGAGTAAAGCAAGGCAGAAAGCGCGAATTTGAGGAGGGTAACAAGGTAATTCCCTTCGCAGCATCTGACAACACATAATTTTTCTTCCAAACACGCTGAACCACAACAAAGGGTACCCTTCTACGCAAACTATACTGAACTACGTTTCTCTCTCCCGCCACCTCTAACCTTCTCTTAACATCCGCATAGAGCTTCCGGAAACCTTCGTTCTTACTTTCAGCTGCAGTTTGTACACCATTCTCTTCAGATAACAAAACTGTGTTGGAGTAATCTTTTCCTGACAGACACATATTCCTACAAATACTTTTTCCGTCGACCATTACCCCCCCCCTAGATTTAGGTCAAAATTCGCGCTTGCCAGGCAGTAATAGTACCAAGCAATATTTTGACAATTTTACATCAAAGGATGACAGCTGATCGACGACTTACTTTTAAATTCAACTTTGGTAGGTCGTTTGTAGTACCTACCTACTCCAGTTGCGCACCCAGGGATAGTTCTTGGGACGGGGGGGGGGGGGGGGGTGCGAGGCCTCTGGGGTGGGCCCGAAGCCTCATGATGGCGAATTTTATACTCTTTAATCTTTTTATTCAGGAAATATGTGGAAAATCTCTAAAAAAATCTTAGGCTTGGGGGGCCGGGCCCCCGAGACCCTCCTCCTCTCTGGGTACGCCCATTCATACTTCTAAGTAAAACGGTAAAACCGGATTCATTTCTTTGAAATATTCAATTTTTTTTAAATGGGTGCTATTATGATGTAAAGCAAAACATACGTAATTTTACACATGAAAATCATTTTTATCCATATTTAAGTATTTTTACCTTCCTAGCCCGCAAAGCAATGGCTAGAGAAGGTATTATTTTCGACGAAAAAAAAAATTTGAGATAACGCCGAAAATATATTTGGGTGTATTTTGACCTATCTTAGCAATATCGTCGTGATGTCTGTGTGTGTGTGTGTTGTGTGTGTGTGTGTGTGTGTGTATGTGTGTGTGTATGTGTATATTATTTCTGTCCGTAACGCGATAGCTCCCAAACCGCTGAACTGATTTTCATATAATTTTCAGGTCAAATAGTGTTCGCCACTCTAAAGAGCTGATTAGTTTTTGGTCAAAATCCATTAACGCTAATGGTTAATATCATACCTCTGAACCTTCTTTTTAGTCTAAAAAAAACACAGTTTAGCATTTTCGTGTATAAAATTTTATTGGCTATAATTTTTGTTTCAAACTTTGTACAAAAACCAAGTTATTAAAAAAGAGAGAATTCGTGCGCCATTTTTTTAAAGAAGCGGCGAGAGCAGGCATCGCTCTATAATTGTGCCAAGCTTCGGACCTTTTGCACCAAAACGTCATATTATATGGGTAAACTACTTAACTAATTTCAAGTCTTGCCCATAGGAAAGTGTCTGAATAGCTGTCGCAAAAATTTATTAGATTACAAAATCAATCAAGTCAAGTTAAATAAAACCGTTAAAAACTACCAGCCAGAATAAGCAAAAAAATGTAAGAAGACTAGCAAAATTAGTCAAATTATTTCAATAAGATAAAAAATACAATAATAATCCTTTACAAAGCCCCTCTTAAAATATCAGACCCAGGCACTCGTTTCTGAAAACTCTGTTAGATATTCCAAGGGTAAAAAAAGCAGGTACAAATTACATATAACAAAGAAACCAGTAGCGTCTAAAATCTAATCTGCAATGTTGCCAAATTTCTGAGGCCGCTGCGACGCGGTTTTAATACGCAGAATACGTTTTATACCACCGAGGTGACTCAGTGGACCGTTTAGTTACAGTAAAAGCGACGCTAGCGCCACCGGTAGATACGTGAACTACACGGCCAAAAAGTAGCTATATATACCATTTTGTGACCTCAGAACAAAATTTTGCACACAGCTTGCTGAGTGTGTTAGGAATCGTACCTGAAATTTTTATTGAAAAACGTTGTCACCTCAAAAAAGTGAGGCACTAAAGTTATATATGAGGTGACACCATAGTTTATATACTTTGTTTTGAGGTGGCTAAGTACCCTTTATCAATATATATATATATATATATATATATATATATATATATATATATATATATAAATATATATATATATATATACATATATATATATATATATATATATATATATATATATATATATATATATATATATATATATATATATATATATATATATATATATATATATATATATATATATATATATATATATATATATTCGCTGATCGTTGTGACATCCAGGCGAAAAAATTTTAGATATCTTGTGACATCCTCCGACGCCGTGACATCCAAATTCGGATGTCACAACGTTTTTCCATGTTTTTGGTACAGTCCTGATGGGGAGGGCCCGGGTGTACCTAAATTAAATGGATGTCATAGCATACCGTGAGTCTGATGAAGAATACAGCAAAATTTAAAAAAAAAATTGACGCCAAAATTTCCGTGTATATTGGCGCGAGTATATTCAAGAATCGATCCAATTGATATTCATCACTCTGTGACATCCAATGTATATTTCCATCTTAATTGCACGCACTTGTAACATCCGTCAAAGCGACAACCTTGCATTATGCCTATTTTATTAATTAAATTTGGTTTATTTTTTATTTTGGGGCGGCTGTTGCTATGTGGTCCAGCGATTCACTTGACTTGCATCTTTGTAGAAATATTTAAAAATGTTAGCATAATAAATAATGTAGCTAATTGGGAACATAAATATAAAATATAAATAAATATTTCTTCATGTACCTCAGAGCAAAAGTGAATTAACTAACGGACTTGGATAGGGACTTGATACTATTTGTGAATTGCTATCTCCGTCCTCCTTTTTACCACGTAGCTAAAGTCAGAAGAGTAAAAAGAGCGCTAAATTTTAATCTAACTACGTCAAAACGTACTGATTTATAATAGTATATTTTTATCTCTATTCAGTGATTTTTTTACAAAAACAAATCTGCTGAATTAAATTAGAATTCTTATAAATCAATCAATACTTAGTATACCGGGTAGGCCAAAAAAAACCGCACAATTTTTTTCATTATAACTTTTGAACTATACCATCGATTTTAATGGGACAAACTGCGCTTGGCAGAGAATTAATCAAAGTTTTGACTAATTATAATTATTTGTCAGCGACCTCAAAATCCAAGATGGCGGACAATATTAAAATGTACCCTTTAAAGATGCTGGTTTATTCTTATGTTGCAAACACGTTTGAATTATTTTTTTAAATTAGTAGAAAAGCTGCGTTTTTGCCACGCACAAGGTATGAATCAGCAAAATCGGTTTGATGGTTCTAAAAAAAATATTTTTGTTTCAATCATTGTTTTGAAAATTATGCGATTGCCTTGCCAATCATGTCTGCATTTATTTCCTTACAAATTTATTATTACTGAACCTTTGACTTTGATGAAATAAAAAACATCCTGGTGAGAATTGATTGTTTTTTAAAGATCATGATCAAAATTTATCGCCATCTTAAAATTTAAGATGGCGGACAGAATCATACTTGATTCTTAAAAATGGTGGGTTTATTCTTATTTTCTGGAAATATTTTAGTTTTTTTTTAATTTATAGAAAAGCACTACTTTTCCCGCGCACAACAAGGTACAAATTAGCAAAATCGGTGTATTGGTTCTCAAAAATCCTCTTTCTGTTTTCGTCATTGTGTTACAGATTATACGATTGCATTGCCAACCCTGTCTGCATTCATTTCCTTATAAATCATTATTACCAAACCGATTTTAGTGAAATAAGAAAAATGATGGTGAGAATTGATTGTTCTTTCAAGGTTATAATCGAAATTTGCCGCCATCCTAAAAGTTAAGATGTTGGACAGAACCATACTTGATCCTTCAAAGAAGCACTTTTATTCTTATTTTTCGAAAATGTTTTAGTTTTTTTTATTAATTTATTGAAAAGTACTACTTTTATCCCGCTTAATAAAGTACAATTTAATAAAATCGGCGAAGTGGTTCTCACAAAATCTGATTTTGTACAATTGTTTTACAAGTTATGCGATTGCATTGGCAATTTCTGTCCGACATCTTAAATTCTAAGATCGCGGCAAATTTCGATTATAATCTTTAAAGAGCACGATTTTTTGTGTTTCACTAAAATTGGTAGAATTTATAAGAAAATTAATGCAGACAGGATTGGCAATACAATCGTATAGTCTCTAAAACAATGGTTGAAACAAAAATAGATATTTTGAGAACCACCACACTGATTTTAATAATTTTTTCCTCGTTGTGTGGGGAAAAAGTAGTGCTTTTTCATAGATTAAAAAAAATCTAAAACATTTTCGGAAAATAAGAATAAACACGCCATTTTAAAGAATCAAGAATAATTCTATCCGCCATCTTAAAATTTAAGAGGGTGATAACTTTGATCATGATCTTAAATAAATTGGTAAAAAAAATTTTTTAATTCACAAGCTTTTATAAAATGCACTAAAAATTAAAAAATTATTTTCTAACTTTCTAATATTATCATAATATTAAAAGCGATGGCCGACTGATGGAAATTTTGACGATGTTAGCACGATAAGATATCCGTATCAATTAAATATCACTATTTGCAAGAATCAATCTAGCAGAAAAATGAAGAGGTACCAAACCCACCCAACCCGACCCAAGATACCCCAGCATTTCTCTGACATAGGTATGGCAATGGCATAACATTGCGGCACATCAAACATATCTTTGATGACCTGCTATGTTGAATATTCTTTAAGTGTTTAGATCACAAATTTAGATTAACTTAGGCTTTGATTTGCGGCCATCGCTTTTATTATTTTGATAATATTAGAAAGTTAGAAAAATATTTTTTAATTTTTAGTGCATTTTATAAAAGCTTGTGACTTAAAAACAATTTTTAACCAATTTATTTCCTACTTTTTAGTCTCAGCTATCTACTATATTAAATGAAAATATTTGTTCAATAACAGAACAGAAGAGTTTATTCTAGATTATAATGAAATCGCTGATCGTGAGTTGTTTGGAAACTCATTTTTATATTGGGGGAAGGAGAGGGTGGGGGTAGAGGTAGAAATATATTTTTTGTTTGGGCTGTATTGCCATCGGACCTTTATGCATATACCAAATTTTATAAAAGTCATTTGAAGTAAAGTGTGTCAAAAACGCATTTTTTATGGCAGGGGGTGGGGGGTAGGGAGGATATTTTTTCATTATTGTTGTATTGTCATCGGACCACTATATGTATACCACATTTCATCCAAATCGGATAATGAGAAGTGTGTCAAAAACGCATTTTTCTATTGATAGGGGTGGGGGTAGGAGTGGTAAGAATTTTTTTTTCAAGGTTGTATTGTCATCGGACCACTATATGTATACCAAATTTCATCCAAATCGGATAATGGGAAGGGTGTCAAAAACGCATTTTCTATGGAAAGGGGTGGGGGTAGGGGTGTTGGGATATTTTTTTTAAATGTTGTATTGTCATCGGACCACTATGTGAATACCAAATTTCATCCAAATCGGATAATGGTAAGTGTGTCAAAAACTAATTTTTCTATGAAAGGGGGTGGGGGTAGGGGTGGGAGGATATTTTTTAATATTGTATTGTCATTGGATCACTATATGTGTACCAAATTTCATCCAAATCGGATAATGGGAAGGGTGTCAAAAACGCATTTTCTATGGTGGGGGTGGGGGTAGGGGTGGGAGGATATTTTTTAAAAATGTTGTATTGTCATCGGACCACTATGTGAATACCAAATTTCATCCAAATCGGATAATGGTAAGTGTGTCAAAAACTCATTTTTCTATAAAAGGGGGTGGGGGTAGGGCTGGGAGGATATTTTTTTCTTAATATTGTATTGTCATCGGATCACTATATGTATACCAAATTTTATCCAAATCGGATAACGGGAAGTGTGTCGAAAATATATTTTTCTATAGAAGGGGTGGGGGTAGGGGTGGGAGGATATTTTTTTCTTAATGTTGTACCAAATTTCATCCAAATCGGATAATGGGAAGTGTGACAAAAACGCTTCACAAGATTTGATAGATAGTTAGATAGTTAGACAGAACATCTGAAGCTAAATAAAAGCTTGTAATAAAAAGCAATCAATTCTCACCAGGATGTTGTTTATTTCCACTAACATCGGTTCAGTAGTAATGAATTTATAAGTAAATAAATGCAGACATGATTGGCAAGCAATCGTATAATATGCAAAACAATGGTTGAACAAAAATATTTTTTTATAGAACCACTGAACCAATTTTGCTGAATCGTACCTTGGCGTGCCTGGCAAGAACGCAGCTTTCTTACTAATTTAAAAAAATAATTAGAACATATTCGCAACACAAGAATAAACGAGCATCTTTGAAAGGTACATTTTAATTTCGTCCGCCATCTTGGATTTTGAGATGGCAGACAAAAAATGATGAATTAGTCAAAACTCTGATTAATTCTTTGGCAAGTGCAGTTTGTCCCATTAATATCGATTGTATAGTTCAAAAGTTATAATAAAAAAAATTCCAGGTTTTTTTGGCCCACCCTGTAAAGGAAACGAGTTCAGAAACTGCTTAACCGATTTTATAGAACCCCCCCCCCCCCCTAATTGCGCCTCTAATATATTTAGTTATTTATTTCCAAGGAGTAGCACATATAAGAAAAATTCAGAAGAATAATTTAGGTACCTAAAAAAAAGTTACATAATGGGTTAGCCGATTTGGAAAAAAAATATAGATATAAAAGAAAAGAAAATGGGAATAAATTGCTAGACTGAATAATGAAAATCTTATATTTTTATTTTATATTATTTGCATAATAATTAAGGGCCTTAATTCTGCCAAAGTGGCGCCAGCGTCAATAAATAAAACATATCCAGCTAGGTATAGAGCTACATAATTTATCAAAAATTCGCTGAACATAGGTAAGTACCTAGTCCAGATTATCTAGATTTTTTTTTTTAAATCTAGGTACTGTAGTCATAGATTTTACTGGAATATCGGCCATTTTTTGTGTACCGAGCAAAGCCGATTAGTAATCAGTTTCTATGTGACTATGCTTGGGGGTGCTTCGCACGTCCCTGTTTACGTCTTGGAAGGGCCCTAGCTAAGGACACTCATCGTAAAGGCAAGCTTTATAGGAAGCGAAGCTAACGTCAAGCTTTCTATTTTTTGGTTATTATTTTTGACATGTTTTCCTCGCATTGGCGGTTCTGTTTTATTTTGAAGATGTTGTTTTACACAGTATGAAGGTACCTAAACTATACATATTTATGTAATTAAAAAGTTATGCTGCAAACTATCTTGAAACTGTATCATTATTAAATAGATCTTTAGACTGTGTTAAAACCACATTTTTAAAATAACAACGAGCTGCCATTGCGAAACCGAGGAAAACATGTCAAAAATTATAACCAAAAAATATAAAATCAGAGTTAGGCTTCGCTACCTGTAAAGCTTGCTTGACGATGAGTGACCTTAGCCCTAGCCACTTACTACCCCCGTAGTGGGCGCCCCTGTAGGTATTCTATTTTTGCAAACGGCCGGTCCGCAATCGGCGAGCCCTGGGCTGAGTTGAGTATGTATACTTCGATTTAAATTCGTGTCTCTGTGACATCCACACTTATTTTTAACTGTTTAGTTTGAAGCGTGTTTTTTAGTTTTTTAACTATATTTATTTTTTACTTTTTAGTTTAATGTGCTGTGAAATCGTGTTTTTTAATTAACTATATTACGTCAGTATACTGACAAAATACACTCAAAGTCATTTTTTTTAGTTTTTGAGCCATGGTGAAACCTGGCCGTTACAACCAAATTTAAAAAATACATTAAATCACAGACTTCACAAAATCTATAAAATATTACTTTTTTTACATAGGTACTTACATACGTTATCCAATATTCAATGCATAAATAATGTAAAATTCAGGAGTTTCTCAAAGAAATCAAATGTCTCAAATGTTGTTCCTAATTTCAAAACTTCTTAAAATGCGATTTTCTCAAAACTACATTTCTGACTTAGTGTATGTTGCCAGTATACCGATGATTTATTTTCACAATAATACTAGTAAAAATAAAAATAAATTATCCTGATCAGGATAATGAGAAAAACTTAATAAGGAATATTTCTTGTGGGGAGGGGAGCGAGACCTCATTAAGCCGTATTTTAACCTATTTTATTGTTTTATTCCTGAAATATATGAAATTATTAATCTTGGCGTTGTCACCGGTTCTTGATAAGTGTATACAAAGTCTAAATTAAATTTGTTTGTTTTTGCAAAATTCTTAGGCTTGGGGAGGGGCGGGTCCCCGAAGTACCCCCAAGGGTGCGCCTGGAAAATTATTGTATTGTCACCGGTTCTTGATAAGTGAACAAAGTTTAAATTAAATCTGTTCGTTTAAAGTAGGTCAAAATCTAGTCCAAAGGAGTCAGTTACAAACATACATACCTACCTACAAACATACAAGTGAAGCTAATAAAAGCGTGTCAAAAATAAGAAATTACAAAATACGAAAACTTTTATTTAAAACTTGTTATTTCCCCACAATTTTTATTCTGGTAATGGAGTTTTCAGAAATTAATTAAATCTGATTAAAAAAAAATAAAGCGACCTAATCACCCAGAACGACTGCGTTTTTCAGATGGCTGTACGTAAGATAAAAAATTTCAAGGTAAAATGCAGAAAAGCCATTTCGATATAGTAAGCCGATTTTAATGTGCAGCTACAGGTTTTTTAAAAGTCCGAAGAACCGAACCGAACCGGATAAACATACATACAAACAAACAAATGTCACAAAATATTTCCAAGTTATCTTAAAAAAAAATCCGTCGAACATAATACCTTTCCTAGCTTTTGCTGCACGAACTAGGAAAGTAAAAATTGGGACTGATAAAAACTGAAGTCTGAGTCCAAAAAGATAATGGGAGTTACATACAAAAACGGACAACTTTTATCTAATTTGACCTACAAACTGTGAATATAGGGTACAATAATTAATAATAGGCTCATTATTTTTCATCTAAATTTAACTAAAGTTAAGTTGAATAGATAAGGAATTTTTAAATCTAGTCAGATAAAATTTAATCTGACGAGTTTTTTTAACATCAAATTGCCCGATTCGAATGAAATTTGGTACCTAGGTTGGGTCTTGGGTCGAGATGGTCCCATTTAAAAATGAACAAAATCCACCTAACGAAGCCAAATAAAAAGGTGGGGGTAGATTTTAAAAATTGGAGTTTATGTGAAAATATGGCGTGTGTGATATCGAACGAAAGGTAATTGAGTCCGCAGTTAAACAAAATGCATTTTAGTTTATTTTAAAAAAAAGGAGGGGGTAAATGTCAAAAATTAGAGTTTAAATGGAAATATGGGTTGTGTGGGATTAAACGAAAGGTAATTGAGTCTGGAGTTAAACAAATACATTTTAGTTTAAAAAAAAGGTGGGGGTAAATTTAAAAATTAGAGTTTAGGTTAAAACATGGTTTGTGTGGTATCAAACGAAAGGTATTTGAGTCTGGGTATACCACTGAAATACGTGGTCCCTACTAAACACACCTAGTACACCACTGAAATACGTGGTCCCTACGAACCCAGTACACCACTGAAATAATGTGGTCCCTACTTAACATACCTAAGTAAAACCTCACTATGGTGGTTACGCTTTATGGCCCATAAGGCCAACTCTCTACGGCCTATAAGGTCTATTTCTTATGGCCCCTAGGTCAACTCTCTCCAGCCAGCATCCCTCTTTTTACATTATTTATAGCAATAACCTCTATTCCTGTTTTTCTGTTTTCTTATATAAAATACATGTATAAATGTGGATTCTTTATACTTAATTTTCATATTCCCCTAAATCCCTCAGTCACAAGGGCACTAAATAACAAACCTTGTGACATATATGGTAGAGATACCACTTGTCACAAATATAGTAGTGACAATATTAGCTTACACGTACACTATAATTAAAGTACCTAGTGTGAGCGTAGGTGCCCATATATTAGCAGAGTATTTTTTTAGTCCTTACCGTATATTCATCTTGTAAGCCTATTATGACATCAATAACGTGCTTGTATATTTTATTTGTTATTTTCTTCCCCGTGACATCCAGTGTATATTTTTCTTATTTGCATACATAAACCTGTAACATATTTGCACACATTTGTGAGATTGTATATTTTATTTGTTATTTGTTTCCTCGTTGTCACGAGTGTATATTTCTTAGTTTTTTAGAGGTACTTGTTACATCCGTTATTTTTATGAAACATTGGCAACATTGCTGGATGTCACAAGTTAACACAAATATTTAGGGCAAGGCCGCATAATCTTTTTGAAAACTCGAGACTCCACCTCATAAGGAAAAACTGCCGAATTAATATATAATCTAATATCAGCCAAATCAGCAGACGTAAATTCTGTGGCACCTTTGTCTCTGGCATTACAATTTTCAGTCTTTTGAAATCCAATAATAATGTACCGTGGTTTTTTCAAATTCGTACTACTTCTTACTGCCCATGTATCAGAAGCTGTGCTCCGAAGAAGAGGCAGTTCATACAAATTCCACATGCGACAGGCGGCTTTGATATTAACATTATTACCCGCATTAATAATTTTCGGAAGGATTTTAACTCTTTGACGATTCTCTGGAGTTATGTGCCGGATTTTCCATTCGATTTTATCTATGGAGATTTCCGCATCAACTTCACCAATATAACAATTATTGAATGTGTGTGCTATTAGACAATAGACAATATACTTTATTGCTTTTAAAGTAATACAAAGTACACTTATAGCAATGAGTTTAGGCATTGCTTACAAAAATTTAAAAAAAAACAAAATAAATAGTTTCTCTATACCTAAAAAAAATTAAATATTGTAGATGTTTACAAGAAAAAGTTGTGAATTACCAAATATAAACATCACACTAAAAAAAGAAATGTTTTTTGGCATTTATCGAGAAAAATAATAATAATAAATATAATAATAAGAAAACTTTGCTATTTTTGAAAATATTTTTTTTTTGAAAACCTACTGAAATTCCATCTGCTGGATAAAAAACAAACCAGCAAAAAGTTTTAAATAAATGCAGTCTATCAGTATTTCGTTTAAGAAAAAGCAAATAGATTTTTTATATAGGTATTCTGTAACAAATAATTTACTTCCAAAAAAAACCGTTTCGATAATTTATTTATAATTAACACTTTGTGCTGACTTCGGAACGAATGCATGCATTAAGTATTAATTCTTACAGTAGCAAAAAATAATCAAAATTATTCATTTTAAAAAAACCTCTTAAATAAAGTATGTTTAAAAAGTAATGCACTACGGGTTTTATGTTGCTTTGCCATACATTATCGAGAAAAACAATAAAATGTTCGGCACTAGAAACTATTTTATTATCAGTAGTTAAACCCTGACGAAGAGGGGCGCACTCAAAAAATACATGTTGAAATATTTGCGTAACATTTAAGTTGCAGATACTGCAGATTTCCTTCAAATCTATTGAGTAACTGGCTCCATTGAAGGTTACTTTAAAAAAACGGTTATTTAATACACGAAATTGACAAATAAATTTAATATATTTATAATGGATAGACCTTTCAGCCATTGTTTTAAAAAATGCAGATGATGTAAAAGAAACTCCCAAATACACATAATTATTGGTAACTTTAACTTTTTCGTTTTTAAATTTAAAATTATGCAAGTTACTTTGGTTGAAGCCACCATGTGAAAAAACCATAACTTTAGTTTTTTTTTATTACGAGAATCAGTTCTTGTTTTTCATTAAGAATGCCTTTTCTATAGTCCTCTGCAAATCCCATCAGGACATTTAACTCAAAAAATAAATGTTGAAACTTTTGCGTAACACCTAAGTTGCAGATACTGTAGATGTTCTTCAAATCTATTGAATAACTGGCTCCATTGAAGGTTACTTTAAAAAACGGTTATGTAATACACGAAGTTGACAAATAAATTTAATATATTTATAATGTATAGAACTGTTAAAAGTATTTTTTTGACTCAGTCCGATTTGAAAGCAACTATAAAAAAGTGGAAACGAAGATGTTGCAGCAAAATAGAGATCTTCTTGGGTACAAAGTTGTTTAAATTTTGCTAACAATTCGTTTTTATGTTTTTTTAAGTAACAGCTAGATAAAGACCTGAAGGGTTGTGAACAGTTTATTTTAAGAAATAAAATTTTGGCTTGCCGAGTCCAGCTGAAACAAGAATCAAAATTTTCGAGTTGCATTTGTCGCTTAAAGCAAATTAGAGGATATCTCGAGTGGTTCCAGGATAATAATTTTATTAACAAGTTAATTAATAGTTTAAAAATAGTGTATGAAATATGAACCATAACTTTACGAGAATCAGTTCTTGTTTTTGATTAAAAATGCCCTTTCTATAGACCTCTGCAAATCCCATTAGGACATTAAACTGGAATTTAACACAAGAAAATATAAATTTCCAAATGATGTAAAAGTGTATGCTTTACTTATTCATCATTCATTGATTTCTTATAATATTTTAAATGGTACTGTCACCAAGGGTTAGAATAAGTATAAAATAATTGTTTTCTTCTTTGTCAAATGTAAATGATCTCTTGTACGCTAATTATAATTTAATTATGAATAATAAAATTGTATTGAAAATAAGCTAAAATTGTTGGTCTTATTTTTATTTTTAGAAAAACCTTTTGCCACGCTTATTCCATTCTTTATTTTCTTACTATATAAGCTTGTAAATTAGTTTGTAAGATATTGGATTGGTGTTCTTTAAACCAAACAAGAAAATATTTGAAAAACGAAGTACTTCCTTATTTTTTTAACTTATATGGTAAATGAGAAATAATAATAAGAAAGACAAAAATAATTTTATTTATTTACATGATTTTAAAATATGTTACATTAAAAAAATCAATCAAAACTTTTAGCTAAAATTATGTATAACATTATAATTCTAACATAATAACTAAACACTAATTACTTAAATCTATTTGGTTAGTTATATCTCTCTCTAGTTGTTGAAAGCCCTTAAATCACTTAAAAAATCATAGTGTTTGATATCACAATACCCCCAAGGTAATGTATATGTTGTACCTGATATTATGTATCTTTTATCTTCTTGATAACGATAGAGCCACGTTATTGATGGTTTCATTATATATCGTATGCATGTTTGTGTAAAAATTTTTCATTTTCCTAAACAGCATACAATCTTTAAATAATCTTTAACGGATAAATGTTTGTCTATTACATATTCCTTTATGCCCTTTGATTTTTTGAGTTCTTTAAAAGTGGAACTCAGGTAATAAGCCTTGGCACCAGTTTCTACAAAAGTCTTAATTGGATCCCCCTTAAATTCATCGTTCATTCTACCTAAAATAGATAGAATTTTTTTCATATTGTATGGATTATTTAAGTAAAAGTTAGAAATGTCAAATTTGTTTGGGGTTTTCTGATATGAATTTACAAACATCATCTTTAGTATTTTGGAATCTGTATCTAACTACACCATTGTAGCATTATCACCATATTCTTTTTTAATAAAATCATAAAAAAATGTCATACATGACTGTTTTTGAAATGTCTAAAATGCATAAATCTAAACATATTGGTTTATCATAGTGTATTTTTAATTTTTTTGCATTTGAATGGCGACAAGATCCTCTGTAAATATTATCCAGTTTTTGTGATTAGGTCAGTCAATTAATGATCATGCTCCCTCTTTTCTTAACTGATTTTCCCAACTAGTTACAAGCTTTATATCGTTTATTTCTCGACATTTTGCATTGTCTTCCCAAATACTGGACTGTTGAATAATTTGTATAAATCTTTGTAAAAACAGCTGCTGCTTTTATTGCGTAATTCTGTATTTGTGTCTATATATTTTTTGAGCCAAGGTGATTGCTGAAATTCTAATATTCTATGTGTTTGCTTAACTACTAAGACATTTTCTATAGCCTGCTCAAGGGTCCTATTATGTATAATGTAATTTTAGAGCCAGATTCACACAGAGGAGAACTACATCAGTTTTTATAAATATCGGAGTAATCACCTAAAGTTTTACAATTAAACAACCCTCAAACCTTTTTTGTCCGATCATACTCGACTTCTTCAGTTGATCATAAAATTGATTTTTTTTTGTTAGGAGATGGTTATTATCCAATTTACTTAGACTAGTGACTGTATCGAAATGTCCCGTTTTATCTTATTAAGTTAAATTATTGCATGCCATTAAAATGTTTTTGTGTCTCTTGAAACATATCTATTCCTTTTCTAAGCTCATCTAAGAATGCAGCCAAAAGTTTACAACTATCTAAAAATATTAGTTGTAAATATGCTTTTATAGTTTTTCCAGTGGTATCTGTGAAATCGTGTATATAAATTGATTTAGTAAAAGATGTGTACTTTTCTTTATTTTTGGCTATATCATCAATGTTCACCATGTGATGCTAGTTCTCTTATAAACATGTGGCAATCATAACCGCTCAAATTATGGAAAATTATTAATATAAATCTTGGTAACCCGTTATATGATAATGATCGGCTACTTTTTTATCTCATTGGCTTAATATTAGCTCACACATATACTATACTATAGTAGTGTGAGCTATGGTGATCCTAATTTTTTCGAGAAAAAAAAAGTTGCTCCGATTTCAAAAATTTTTATATATCTTTGCGTTTTATATGATTTTGAAACTTTTTTGTTGCGCCGTCTGTCTGTCTGTCTGTCTGTCTGTCTGTATGTCTGTCTGTCTGTCTGTCTGTATGTCTGTATGTCTGTCTGTAACGACCAACGCGCATAACTCAAAAACCGCTTGACCGATTTTAATGAAATTTGGTACCTAGGCTGGGTTTTGGGCCGAGATGGTCCCATTTAAAAATGAACAAAATCCACCGAACACAAGCCAAAAAAACGGGTGGGGGTAGATTAAAAAAATTAGAGTTTATGTGAAAATATGGCGTGTGTGATATCAAACGAAAGGTAATTGAGTCTGGAGTTAAACAAAATACATTTTAATTTATTTAAAAAAAAGGGTGGGGGTATATTTCAAAAATTAGAGTTTAAGTAAAAATATGGCGTGTGTGATATCAAACGAAAGGTAATTGAGCCCGGAGTTTAACAAATAACATTTTAGTTTTTGCTTTTTTTAAGGGTGTGGGTAGATTTTAAAAATTTGAGTTTAAGTCAAAACATGGCTTGTGTGGTATCAAACAAAAGGTAATTTAGTCTGGAGTTGAATAATGTTAGTTATATTAGCTCACACGTAAACTATAACTATAATACCTAGTGTGAGCTTAGGGGCCCATATATTGGCAGAGTATTTTTTAAATAGTTATTGTACATCTCCCTCAGATCACAGTCAATCCTCCTAATGAACTCTTTTGCTACATAGACCTCAAACTTTGTAACCGATTCGTCAATGAACATTTAATTACATACGACAATTAGTATGTATAAATTGCTTTTCAAAATTTGTCTGGGTGAGACCAATAAAAACTAAAACCGGACTTGAAATATGTGTTGCAATGATGGAGGTTTTTAAACAAGCCGATTATTATCCCCACAACATACAATCTGATTAAGGAACATAAATTTTTAATAAACTTTTCTAAGCACTATTGAAGAAAAACTCAATCAACCACTACCATACTTCGAGTGTGCAGAAGGCTGCTATTGTGGAAAGGGTAATTAGAACTTTAAAAACAAATCTTTATAAAGAGTTTTCATACTTTGTAAGATAAGAAAAATACAACAACAACACATTTTAGAGAACTAATAGGATGAGACCTATTGACGTTAAGCCGTATACTTCAATTACAGAATATGAAAATATAAAAACAGCACCTACAAAATTCAGGTTTAAATTCGGTGATATTGTAAGAATGAGTAAATACAAGCATGGAATAAATAACATTATTTCATCGATGATACAAGTCACTATTTGAAAAAGGCTATACACCATCCTGGTCAGCGGAACAATTTAATATTATTAAAAAGAATATGACAAATCCACCGACCTACCAGGTAGAAAGTATTGATGGCGAGCCCATACGAGGTGCTTTTTATGAATGGGAACTTCAAAAAAACTAAAACACCTGGAATTTATTTGGTAGAATTTATATGGTAGAAAAAAATTTTCGACAAAAAAAAAGTTGTTCCGATTTTAAAACTTTTTATACATATATCTTTGCGTTTTAGATGATTTTAAAACATTTCTGTCGCGCCGTCTGTCTGCCTGTCTGTCTGTTTGCTTGTGTGTCTGTATGTCTGTCTATAACGACCAACGCGCGTAACTCAAAAATCGCTAATTGGATTTTAATAAAATTTGGTTGGTACCTACGTTGGTTCTTTGATCATCGACATGGACCATTTAAGAATAAACAAATTCCACCGAACACAAACCAAATAAAAGGGTGGGGGTAGATTTAAAAATCTACAGGTTATGTGAAAATATGGCGTGTGTGATACCAAACGAAAGGTAATTGAGTCTGGAGTTAAACAAAATAAAATTTAGTTAAAAAAAAATGCTAGAAGTAGATTTTAAAAATTAAATTTAATCAAACGAAAGGTAATTAAGTCTGGATGTAAACAAAATACATTTTAGGCTTTAAAAAAAGGGTGGGGGTAGATTTTAAAAATTAGAATTTAAGACAAAACATGGCTTGTGTGGTATCAAACGAAAGGTAATTAAGTCTGGAGTTGAATAAAATATATTTAAATTTTTAGATATATTAGCTCACATGGACTCTATAACTATAGTATCTAGTGTGAGCCTAGGTGCCCATATATTGGCAGAGTATTTCTTTATTGTAATTTAGTATCATAGTTACAACCTAATATAATTTATAAATATATATTGTATTTTTCTTCTAATTTGTATTATATGCTATTAATTCTACAACATTTTTCATTATTATTTTACATTTAAAGATAAAAAATCTGTCTTTTCGGGTAAATAGCCTCAAAATACGGGTTTTCTCTACATATTTTATAAACAGCTCCGAAAAATTTTTAAAAGAATTAACAACCTTTTTGGACAAAAATATTTAAGTAATTGTTTCGGGTTATGGCTAGGGACAAAATTGCAGCTGTAAACACCTGCGGTTTTTTTACTGTTCTCGGGTATTGGGTTATTTGGAAGGATTCTTTATTTGTAATTTTTTTACTTCTTAGGCAAGGCTATTATATTTTTGGGGGAATTTGCAGAATACTATTTGTTTAAGAATTTTGTTTTAGTTATTATTTGCGTGTTGTTAACGAGTTTTACAAAATGCTGTTGGATGAACTACAGCTTATTTTATAATAAACTCGCCAACCACCACTTTAACTTTATCCTTTGAGTGTCCTTGATGGAAAGAGTAATTAGAACTTTAAAAACAAATCTTTATAAAGAGTTCTCTGCATTACAATGCTATAAGTTGATTTATGTTTTGCAAGATGTTGTTAAAAAATACAACAACACATTTCACAGAACTATTAGTATGAGACCTATTGACGTTAAGCCGTGTACTTCAATTCCATTATAAATAAAAATATAAAAATAGCATCTAGAAAATTCAGGTTTAAATTAGGTGACATTGTAAGAATTAGTAAATACAAGTCACTATTTGAAAAAAGGCTATACACCATCTTGGTCATATAATTTATAAATATATATTTTGTTTTTGTCATAAGTTAAATAAAACAAAATTGTTGGCAAAAAATTTGTGTTTATTATTTATATTATATACTATTATTTCTACAACATTGTTTATTATTATTTACATTCAAAGATAGAAAATGTTTAAAAGTATACCTCTAATTTTGTTAAATTCAAAAATATTGAATTAATACACTAACAAAACGTATCTATTTTATTGCAGGGAATATATCATCGGTATACTGGCAATATACACTAAGTCAAAAAAGTTTTGAAAAAATCGCATTTTGAAAATTCTGATATTCGGAACAAAATTTTGAAATTGATTGAAATTTGTTCAAATTTCATTTTGTCGGCCAGGTTTAATCATGGCTGGTTTTACTAACATAAAGATATGGTATTTTTCATTATGAATATGCAAATATCTTAAAAACGACAAAAATTGTCCTAGTGGATATTGCCAGTATACCGACGATATGTTCTAATACGAAACACTTCCACAATTAAATCCAATTGAAATAATTTAATAACTAAAATCTTAATATTGTTATGTATTTTTTTTATATGTTTAATAGCTAATTAATATTTTTTCCTCAAACTTTGAAACTCTTGTTAATTTTTCAATCAACCACCACCATAAACTTGGTCATGTTCAGATTCAAAAAGTAAGTCATAAAAAGCTTCTTTTAAGTAATCAACACCACCATTTAAATCATAAAATTTTAAATACTCTTTAAAATCCAACCACGCCATTGTATTTTTTTTTGCAGTACAGCATAATGTTTCTAGTTTTTAAATTCACATAAAGTTTCACTATAGCGGCGAACTTATTTCTCATCCTCGTCTTCACCTTCTTCTTTATTGACATGGCATCTTATAAAACTTCTTTGATGTAAATTTTAATAATATTCAGCATTTCAAATTCAAATAGAGCTTTACTGTTTTTCAAACCACTGGTCCCAAATATGTTAAAGTATACTTTTCACCACTCTTCTTGTTGACCGTTTCCACAAAATCACTTTTTATCGTTTTAAGAATGCGTTTGGGCAAAAATCCTTTAAATGTAGTGGTCTCATCAAATAGCGTCACCATAACAAGAACAACACTTTAAAATTTTAAATAAAATTTGTTTTTACTAACCCCCACTCTTTTACAATATATGCGATCTTGACTTAAACTTGTGTGTTGGGTAATAAATTTGGGCTCAAGGCCATTCATTCTCAAGGTTAAAAATATCACTCGCACAATTTGACTAACCACACAAAGAAAAATGGCCTTCGCAACTATGCGACATCATATCAAGGGCAAAAAACCACTCAGATTATTGGCCTCTACATACAAAATAATTACAATATCATATCTAGATCAAAAATACGACTCATACTATTGACCTCTACATAAAAAATAACGACCTTCACAACTGTTTGAAGTTCAAAAACACCACTAGACCAATTCGCCTCTGCAAACAAAAATTTTACATTCAAAAATTTCTAACCTTCATAACTTTTCAAGGTCAAAAAAAAACTAATCTGCACAAAAAAATTTCAAACTGTCAAGGTCATTCAAGGTCATTCCCTCCTCAAAAGTGGTCCAGCACCCGCTTAAGCCTACTACTGGTTAGATTAACCACCCAAGAATATTTTTTAAGGCGGAGGGGAGGGAGACTTCATAATATCCTTTTTGGGCTTGGGGGCCGGCCCCCAAGTACTCCCCTGGGTGCGCTCATTCCTTAACTAAATTATAAAAAAACGTATTATTCAAATTTATAGAGAATCTAACAGAACAAAAAATACTCTGCCAATCTATGGGCACCTAAGCTCACACTAGGTACTATAGTTATAGTGTACGTGTGAGCTAATATAACTTAAAACTGAAATATATTTAATTCAACTCCAGACTCAATTACCTTTCGTTTGATACCACACAAGCCATGTTTTGACTTAAATTCTAATTTTTAAAATCTACCCTCACCCTTTTTGAAAAAACTAAAATGTATTTTGTTTAACTCCAGACTCATTTACCTTTCGTTTGATATCACACACGCCATATTTTCACTTAAACTCTAATTTTTGACATTTACCCCCACCCTTTTTTTTAAATAACTTAAAATTCATTTTGTTTAACTCCAGACTTAATTACCTTTCGTTTGATATCACACACGCCATATTTTCACATAAACTCTCATTTTTGATATCTACCCCCACCCTTTTATTTGGCTTGCATTTAGTGGATTTCGTTCATTTTTAAATGGGACCACTACGGCCCAAGACCCAGTCTAGGTACCAAATTTCATTTAAATTGGACAAGCGGTTTTTGAGTTATGAGGGTTGGTCGTTACAGACAGACATACAGACAGACAGACAGACAGACATACAGACAGACAGACAGACAGACAGACAGACAGACAGACAGACATCTGAAACGCAAAGATATATAAAAAATTTTGAAATCGGAGCAACTTTTTTTTTTGGAAACAATTAGGATCACCATAGCTCACAGTACTATAGTATAGTAGTAGTGTGAGCTAAAATACTTTATTATTTGTGGGATATGAGCTTCTAAAACAAAATAATTAATTACGTACCTTCTTAAAAATCAAAAGAAGAGGTACCTGCTGGCCCAAATAGAAAAAGTCTAAAAGAATTAATTAATTGATATAAACGATATCAGACCAAACCATGGGAAAAACCATCATCAAATTCCTAAGAACCCTACGCAGCCAATGGTGGTTCGACAAAAACTGAGTGTGAGAATTGTTATAATACTTTCCAGGCACCTTAAAAATTTTATGTTATAAGGTTGCAGGGTGCCAGTACGGTTAGCCGCCACTTCTTAGTCTGTCCTTGGGAAACATTCTTAAATTATAAACCGCAAAAATTCAGGAATTTTACCCTCACTCCTTGAGTCGAGAATTTGTCAGTCCATGAATTTCTTACCATTCGACGATACCCCACACCATATTTAATAGTTTGCATGTTCATTTCGTTCTTTTTTATTCTCCATGTCTCATATACTTATATGATCTTTGACTCTCTGATTAATTTACAAGTCTCTTAATTTTTCATTGGGTAAAAATCCAAACTTGAAAAAGCGGAAAAAATATACAGTGTGTAACTTTTCAGGTATTAATCGTGAGAGTTAAAAAAAATACTGAGACACTTCGATTTTTAAAATAAATAACGACAACTTTTTAATTTTTTCCCTTTTTGGAAAGTCTTCAAACTCGTTTCAGCTATAAGGGCAAAGGGAGGAGACAATTTGTGCTACACCTGAGCTATTCTAGTTTGAAGTTCTCAATTACCGTGGACATTTTTAAGACAACATAGCTTGTAAAACTGTACTGTAATGTTGACCTTAAAAATTTCTTAATAACTAGGAACTTTTTGGTTTGCTACATAAGTTAAAGTTACTTATTTTTTACCTGAATTATTACCTTTAAGGCAGAGCTGTTTTTGATTAAGTTACTGGTCGAAAATTATTATTTTTCATAAATAAGGAGGATCTAAAACCTCGACTAAAACGCATCGTTCAAATTATATAGGAAAATCTTCCATTTGTTGTTGCCTAGGTTAAGCTTGTACTTTATTTTGCCTAATAAAAATAACGTATTAGTGGTTGAAAACAAGAAACCTAAAACACACCCCTGCCAGGGAGTGGTGGTGGGAGACTATGCTCTGTGAGAGTGGTGACACAACCTAACATTTTCTTTAGCTAAGGTTGGTTAGTTTCGCTAGTTTTTCGCAGATCAGATGACGTCACATCACCGCGGCCATTTGAGCTAGAGGATAAACATTGAACCAATGTTGATAGTTTTAAGATTGTTTGGTGTTTTACGCTGGTTTTGTGTTAGTTTTTTCACCAAAAACTAAAAAAATACTTAAAACAAACTACCTAAATGTTTACCTACTACTAATTATTTTTGAATATTCAGTAAGTTTTATAATAATAAAACACTGATTATTATCAAGTTGCCGAAAATATTATTTTTTCTCGATTTAAATTTGCCGCCAAACTTCTATGATACCCATGTGTATGGAAGAGAGGAAAACATTAAAAGAAACGAGAGACTGGCACATGCGCAGCTGAAAAAATAGGATTCCCGATTTGCCCTTTAAGGTCCTAGCACGAGCATGAACATTTGTGATGAAAATAACGTATATAATTTTTTCATGTCAACATTGTCGATTCTAGGTTAAAGATAAAAATAAATGTGTTTGTTTATTATTAAAATTAGAACAATTTTTGGCTACGACATTAGACATTGCGCGTTTGTGGGCGAAAATAATGGTAAGACGATGTTCGCGTAAAAAGGATATACGCCATGTTTTTTGTTCTTTTTGATAATGTTTTATTTTGTTTTTATTAATTTTACTTAAACAATCCCAATAATCTTCCGTAAAACGATGTAACTGAATTGCTTTTATGACCAAACATCAAGATTTGGTCATAAATTAAAAAAAAAACAGTTCTTGTATTTTTTAAAACATTAAAACATTATTTTGTTTTGTTAAAATGGCATGTTTTGAAGGGCGTATAAATTTTTTAGAGGTAAAAGTCAGGGATTCTACGTAAATATTTTCGGCGCACGGTTTTTTCTTTACATCTCAATATGTACATATATAAAATATTTCTATAACCCGTATATGATTACAATAGTTGTTAAAAATATTTTCATTTCTTTCTATTCTTGTAGAGGGCGCCACAAATCAGGAACCCCAGCAGGCATTTTGAGTTAATTTGCACCATATGTGCTAAAATGAGGTTAAAAACTTGTCTAAACATAGACATATTGTCCAAACCTTGGTCAAAGTCTCATCTAGGTAAATTAGACATGCATCTCCTTCCAAATTACCTTGGTTTTTCTAGGTTTCTATAGAGAAAAATAACTTTTTTATTTAAAGTAGTTTACCCAACGTTACTAAAAATGTTACTTGAAAAAATTATAGAGTATATATATAAGGCCCCCCCCCCCCACGAAGTCATTTTTTTTTAGGTATTTTACACATATTTTTAATGAATACAAACATAAAATAGCACAAAATACGGCCTCATGGAGTCTCGCCCCCCCCCCCTCCCCCCAAAACTGTCTCAGGCCCACCCCGAAACTTTTTTCCATATACGCCACTGTAGTACGGTTATAAAAAGACATATTGTCCAAACCTTGGTCAAAGTCTCATCTAGGTAAATTAGACATGCAACAGAAACTGTGCTAATTACGTATTTTCTCCTTCCAAATTACCTTGGTTTTTCTAGGTTTCTATAGAGAAAAATAACTTTTTTATTTAAAGTAGTTTACCCAACGTTACTAAAAATGTTACTTGAAAAAATTATAGAGTATATATATATAAGGCACACAGGGTGCGCCCATGTGTAAAGGGACAGTGTGATTTTTTATAACCGTACGTCTCTACAGTGGCGTATATGAAAAAAAAGTTTCGGGGTGGGCCTGAGACAGTTTGGGGAGGGGGGCGAGACTCCATGCTATTTTATGTTTGTATTCACTAAAAATATGTGTAAAATACCTAAAAAAAAATTGATTTCGTGGGGGGGGCCTTATATATATACTCTATAATTTTTTCAAGTAACATTTTTAGTAACGTTGGGTAAACTACTTTAAATAAAAAAGTTATTTTTCTCTATAGAAACCTAGAAAAACCAAGGTAATTTGGAAGGAGAAAATACGTAATTAGCACAGTTTCTCTTGCATGTCTAATTTACCTAGATGAGACTTTGACCAAGGTTTGGACAATATGTCTTTTTATAACCGTACGTCTCTACAGTGGCGTATATGGAAAAAAGTTTCGGGGTGGGCCTGAGACAGTTTTGGGGGGAAGGGGGGGGGGGGCGAGACTCCATGAGGCCGTATTTTATGCTATTTTATGTTTGTATTCATTAAAAATATGTGTAAAATATCTTTAAAAAAATTGACTTCGTGGGGGGGGCCTTATATATACTCTATAATTTTTTCAAGTAACATTTTTAGTAACGTTGGGTAAACTACTTTAAATAAAAAAGTTATTTTTCTCTATAGAAACCTAGAAAAACCAAGGTAATTTGGAAGGAGAAAATACGTAATTAGCACAGTTTCTCTTGCATGTCTAATTTACCTAGATGAGACTTTGACCAAGGTTTGGACAATATGTCTATGTTTAGACAAGTTTTTAACCTCATTTTAGCACATATGGTGCAAATTAACTCAAAATGCCTGCTGGGGTTCTGATTTGTGGCGCCCTCTACAAGAATAGAAAGAAATGAAAATATTTTTAACAACTATTGTAATCATATACGGGTTATAGAAATATTTTATATATGTACATATTGAGATGTAAAGAAAAAAACGTGCGCCGAAAATATTTTAGTAGAATCCCTGACTTTTACCTCTAAAAAATTTATACGCTCTTCAAAACATGCCATTTTAACAAAACAAAATAATGTTTTTATGTTTTAAAAAATACAAGAACTGTTTTTTTTTAATTTATGACCAAATCTTGATGTTTGGTCATAAAGCAATTCAGTTACATCGTTTTACGGAAGATTATTGGGATTGTTTAAGTAAAATTAATAAAAACAAAATAAAACATTATCAAAAAGAACAAAAAACATGGCGTATATCCTTTTTACGCGAACATCGTCTTACCATTATTTTCGCCCACAAACGCGCAATGTCTAATGTCGTAGCCAAAAATTGTTCTAATTTTAATAATAAACAAACACATTTATTCTTATATTTAACCTAGAATCGACAATGTTGACATGAAAAAATTATATAGGTTATTTTCATCACAAATGTTCATGCTCGTGCTAGGACCTTAAAGGGCAAATCGGGAATCCTATTTTTTCAGCTGCGCATGTGCCAGTCTCTCGTTTCTTTCAATGTTTTCCTCTCTTCCATACACATGGGTATCATAGAAGTTTGGCGGCAAATTTAAATCGAGAAAAATAATATTTTCGGCAACTTGATAATAATCAGTGTTTTATTATTATAAAACTTACTGAATATTCAAAAATAATTAGTAGTAGGTAAACATTTAGGTAGTTTGTTTTAAGTATTTTTTTAGTTTTTGGTGAAAAAACTAACACAAAAACAGCGTAAAACACCAAACAATCTTAAAACTATCAACATTGGTTCAATGTTTATCCTCTAGCTGAAATGGCCGCGGTGATGTGACGTCATCTGATCTGCGAAAAACTAGCGAAACTAACCAACCTTAGCTAAAGAAAATGTTAGGTTGTGTCACCACTCACACAGAGCATAGTCTCCCACCACCACTCCCTGGCAGGGGTGTGTTTTAGGTTTCTTATTTTCAACCACTAATACGTTATTTTTATTAGGCAAAATAAAGTACAAGCTTAACCTAGGCAACAACAAATGGAAGATTTTCCTATATAATTTGAACGATGCGTTTTAGTCAAGGTTTTAGATCCTGCTTATTTATGAAAAATAATAATTTTCGACCAGTAACTTAATCAAAAACGGCTCTGCCTTAAAGGAAATAATTCAGGTCAAAAATAAGTAACTTTAACTAATGTAGCAAACCAAAAAGTTCCTAGTTATTAAGAAATTTTTAAGGTCAACATTAACACTGTTTTACAAGCTATGTTGTCTTAAAAATGTCCACGGTAATTGAGAACTTCAAACTAGAATAGCTCAGGTGTAGCACAAATTGTCTCCTCCCTTTGCCTTTATAGCTGAAACGAGTTTGAATACTTTCCAAAAAGGGAAAAAATTAAAAAGTTGTCGTTATTTGTTTTAAAAATCGAAGTGTCTCAGTATTTTTTTAAACTGTCACGATTAATACCTGAAAAGTTACACACTGTATATTTTTTCCGCTTTTTCAAGTTTGGATTTTTACCCAATGAAAAATTAAAAGACTTGTAAATTAATCAGAGAGTCAAAGATCATATAAGTATATGAGACATGGAGAATAAAAAAGAACGAAATGAACATGCAAACTATTAAATATGGTGTGGGGTATCGTCGAATGGTAAGAAATTCATGGACTGACAAATTCTCGACTCAAGGAGTGAGGGTAAAATTCCTGAATTTTTGCGGTTTATAATTTAAGAATGTTTCCCAAGGACAGACTAAGAAGTGGCGGCTAACCGAACTGGCACCCTGCAACCTTATAACATAAAATTTTTAAGGTGCCTGGAAAGTATTATAACAATTCTCACACTCAGTTTTTGTCGAACCACCATTGGCTGCGTACGGTTCTTAGGAATTTGATGATGGTTTTTCCCATGGTTTGGTCTGATATCGTTTATATCAATTAATTAATTCTATTAGACTTTTTCTATTTGGGCCAGCAGGTACCTCTTCTTTTGATTTTTAAGAAGGTACGTAATTAATTATTTTGTTTTAGAAGCTCATATCCCACAAATAATAAAGTATTTTAGCTCACACTACCACTATACTATAGTACTGTGAGCTCTGGTGATCCTAATTTTTTCGAGAAAAAAAAGTTGCTCCGATTTCAAAAATTTTTATATATCTTTGCGTTTCAGATGATTTTGAAACTTTTTTGTCTTGCCGTCTGTCTGTCTGTCTGTCTGTATGTCTGTCTGTAACGACCAACCCTCATAACTCAAAAACCGCTTGTCCAATTTAAATGAAATTTGGTACCTAGACTGGGTCTTGGGCCGTAGTGGTCCCATTTAAAAATGAACGAAATCCACTAAATACAAGCCAAATAAAAGGGTGGGGGTAGATATCAAAAATGAGAGTTTATGTGAAAATATGGCGTGTGTGATATCATACGAAAGGTAATTAAGTCTGGAGTTAAACAAAATGAATTTTAAGTCATTTAAAAAAAAAAGGGTGGGGGTAAATGTCAAAAATTAGAGTTTAAGTGAAAATATGGCGTGTGTGATATCAAACGAAAGGTAAATGAGTCTGGAGTTAAACAAAATACATTTTAGTTTTTTCAAAAAGGGTGAGGGTAGATTTAAAAAATTAGAGTTTAAGTCAAAACATGGCTTGTGTGGTATCAAACGAAAGGTAATTGAGTCTGGAGTTGAATTAAATATATTTCAGTTTTTAGTTATATTAGCTCACACGTACACTATAACTATAGTACCTAGTGTGAGCTTAGGTGCCCATAGATTGGCAGAGTATTTTTTATTCTGTTAGATTCTCTATAAATTTGAATAATACGTTTTTTTATAATTTAGTTAAGGAATGAGCGCACCCAGGGGGGTACTTGGGGGCCGGCCCCCCAAGCCCAAAAAGGATCCTCCGCCTTAAGAAATATTCTTGGGTGGTTAATCTAACCAGTAGTAGGCTTAAGCGGGTGCTGGACCACTTTTGAGGAGGGAATGACCTTGAATGACCTTGACGGTTTGAAATTTTTTTGTGCAGATTAGTTTTTTTTTTACCTTGAAAAGTTATGAAGGTTAGAAATTTTTAAATGTAAAATTTTTGTTTGCAGAGGCAAATTGGTCTAGTGGTGTTTTTGAACTTCAAACAGTTCTGAAGGTCGTTATTTTTTATGTAGAGGTCAATAGTATGAGTCGTATTTTTGATCTAGATATGATATTGTAATTATTTTGTATGTAGAGGCCAATAATCTGAGTGGTTTTTTGCCCTTGATATGATGTCGCATAGTTGCGAAGGCCATTTTTCTTTGTGTGGTTAGTCAAATTGTGCGAGTGATATTTTTAACCTTGAGAATGAATGGCCTTGAGGCCAAATTTATTACCCAACACACAAGTTTAAGTCAAGATCGCATATATTGTAAAAGAGTGGGGGTTAGTAAAAACAAATTTTATTTAAAATTTTAAAGTGTTGTTCTTGTTATGGTGACGCTATTTGATGAGACCACTACATTTAAAGGATTTTTGCCCAAACGCAGTCTTAAAACGATAAAAAGTGATTTTGTGGAAACGGTCAACAAGAAGAGTGGTGAAAAGTATACTTTGACATATTTGGGACCAGTGGCTACAAGTTTGAAAAACAATAAAGCTCTATTTGAATTTGAAATGCTGAATATTATTAAAATTTACATCAAAGAAGTTTTATAGGATGCCATGTCAATAAAGAAGAAGGTGAAGACGAGGATGAGAAATAAGTTCGCCGCTATAGTGAAACTTTATGTGAATTTAAAAACTAGAAACATTATGCTGTACTGCAAAAAAAAATACAATGGCGTGGTTGGATTTTAAAGAGTATTTAAAATTTTATGATTTAAATGGTGGTGTTGATTACTTAAAAGAAGCTTTTTATGACTTACTTTTTGAATCTGAACATGACCAAATTTATGGTGGTGGTTGATTGAAAAATTAACAAGAGTTTCAAAGTTTGAGGAAAAAATATTAATTAGCTATTAAACATATAAAAAAAATACATAACAATATTAAGATTTTAGTTATTAAATTATTTCAATTGGATTTAATTGTGGAAGTGTTTCGTATTAGAACATATCGTCGGTATACTGGCAAATCCACTAAGACAATTTTTGTCGTTTTTAAGATATTTGCATATTCATAATGAAAAATACCATATCTTTATGTTAGTAAAACCAGCCATGATTAAACCTGGCCGACAAAATGAAATTTGAACAAATTTCAATCAATTTCAAAATTTTGCCCCCAAACTGTCTCAGGCCCACCCCGAAACTTTTTTTCATATACGCCACTGTAGAGACGTACGGTTATAAAAAATCACCCTGTCCCTTTACACATGGGCGCACCCAGGGGGGGCCCCGGGGCCCGGGCCCCCCCCAAGCCTATGATTTTTGTATATATTTTCCACATATTTCATGAATAAACACAAAAAATAGCATGAAATACGACATTATGAGGCCTCGCCCCCTCCCCCCCAAGTCATATTCCTGGGTGCGTTACTGCTTTACAACACTACCGAGGTTAATATTTTCGCGCTTTCCTAACATATTATTTTAATATGGGATTTTTTTTTATTTGTATCAAATCCGTGAGAGGGTAAAATGGTGTGGCACTTTACCAGGCAATTTGGAGGGTGCACCTGTTGGCGAAACTCGAACTCGATATTTTGTCAATATTCCCACAGATTTACCTCTTTTGTCGGTTCCCGTGCCATTGTGGATAAGCTTGGTTAATTTGGACACCAAAAATTATATTATTTATTTATATATTACAGAATTAAAAACTTAAATGCATCTGAAATTTATTCGTAGGAAGTTTTCCCGACAAACCCCGAGAAAAATCGACTTTTTTTAACATAGCCATAGGTGCTAACGAGTGCCAACCTGTCCAAGAATCCGAAATTAGTGATGGGCTGGTTTGCTGCTTTTTTCAAAAGCTACTTTTGAGTAAAAAAAGAGGTTAAGGTGAGAAGACATTTTTTTTGTAAATACCTTTTGTTTCTTGGTCGGTTGTGGTTGGTTTTTGGCAAAAGCAGGTACTGATTCAATGCTTTTCGAAAAAAGCAGTTTTGCCATCACTATCTAAAATGAAAAAAGCACCCTTTTGGTATAAGTTTTCATTTCCTTCAAAAATGTAAAACTAAATTTAAAATGTGAATATATCCTGAAAATTAATCAGTAAATGGCTTAAGTGTGGGAGTAATGTTCTTTGGAAGATTCATGTTTTCTTATTTTCTCAAGAAGATGGTGGTTAAATCATTTATTAGCTAGATTTCTCTAGCAAAGACAAAATGAAAAAGGCATAAAACTTTTATCATGTTATATTAATCACACTGGCCTCAAAATAATTGCGTTTTTTTTTTGTATTAAAACAGCGGTGTGCACATCCTCCGCTTTCGCCCAGCCCAGTATACATAGTAACGCGGGCCGCGAGATTGCTTGCGGCCCGAGAAAGCCGAGCGGCTACCGATTCATCGATTCGTACTGAATCGTGTCAGCAGGCGGTCAGAGACAGTGTCGGAGCTGAACTTTAGTCATGGTATGCGTAGAGGCGAAAGGGAAAATTATAGAATAAGCAAATAATTAAATAAAAAATATGTTTTATTTGGGATTTTTTTTTTGTATTTTTGAGGAAGGGCGCGCTTTAAAGAGTAGTCGCCCCTGAGTATAGTAGGGTAAAAGTAATTAAAAACCTGCCCTCAGAACTTCAGTACTTCGATATAATAACGTCGCGTCGCCAGCGTCCTATACCTTCTTAATCAGACATCTTCTTGATTCATCGCCCTACAAAGTACATAGCCTATTATTATTTGTGATGATATCCTCCATATTCTACCGCCCAATTTATAAACACCCCCCACCTGAACATGTAGAGCCATACAGGTAGACAGTGCCTATTTGCGGCAAAGATGTAAAAGATTAAATAATTATTGTGCATGGGAAAATCTTAAATGATTTTGTGCGACATCCTTTTATGCCATATCCTTTGAAAAAATCTGCGGCTTTTTTGCCATGAGAAATTTTTAAAGGACAATAATTATAAAATGTAGGAAATATTGCTTTGTTATTTTTGTCCCAAAAATTATTCTGCTTACAGTAATCAAAGCCGTGGAAAGCAAACATCAACGGCGGTTCTGGAACAAAAGTCTGGGGGTTATGGTGAAACTGTGACAGTAGTTAAACGCACAGGAAAAAATCGAAAAGGAAATATTCACACAGGAATAAACGCTACACAAAAAACAGCGAACGCGTAGTAAAGCGCACAATAAACAGCGCGCAAAGAAAAAAGCGCACATAGTAAAACAGCGTAGAGGGAAATCAAACAAAGAAAAGTTTTGACGTATGGAAAGATCATATTGAAATAACTGTAAGTAAGTCTTTAGATGTTTTTAAATATTAGATTGTTAAGAAATAGGCATCAAAGTAAGCGAACAATACTTGTACCGCCTAAGATATGCTGATGATATCGCCTTAATAACAGGCAAGAAAAAAGAACCAATAAAAACTGCTGCAAGAACTGGATACAGCAGCTAAAATTATAGGCTTGAGTATGAACTACACTTAAACTTAAATAATAACAAACACAGATAAAGATATCATGATCAGAATAAACCAAAAGAAAATAGAACAAGTAGAAGATTATATATACCTGAGACAAATTATTAAACTAAAAAAAGAAACCAAATAGCCGAAATCAAGAGACGAGTAAGAATGGCCTGGGCAGCATTCGGTAAATTAACTACATATTCAAAAATAAAAAATATCCTCAGTACCTTAAAACGAAAGTGAATAACCAATGTATCCTTCCTGTACTTACCCATAGATCCCAGACCTGGACACTTGCAAAATCAAACATAGATAAGGTAACAAAAGCCCAAAGAATGAATAGACAAATGTTACATGTAAAGCTAACATATAGAAAAAGAAATAAGATGGATAAGAAATAAAATAAAAGTTAAGGATATAAGAGGAGAAGTACAAAAATTAAAATGAAAAATTGCTGGTTTTATCAGACAGAAAGATGGATCAAATGTATTGTAGACCTTAGGGAAATAAAAGAAGTAGGGGAAGACCCCAAATAAGATGGGCGGACGATTTGAAGAAAGACGCGGGAACTAGATGGATGAACACGGGGACAGACAGAGAAGAGGTGATGAATGCTAAACAGATAGATAGTCTTTAGATTATAATGGTACCTACTATTACAGGTCACTTGATCATCTTAAGTTTGATCACAAAAATAGGGTAGTATACAAGGTGTGTAACTTTAGGGGTCATAGGGCAACTTTCTCGAGATAAGGAGCATCAAAGTATTACAAGAGCAGTAATTGGAGACAATAATAGGTTTTTAAAAAAATTATGCGGTAAATTTTTTTCAGAAAAACTAGTTTCTTGGAACAAACTTTTATAATGTCATATTAAACACAATGTTTTCTTGATATTTTTTGTTAATAAAAATAGGTCTTTACAAAGACATATTAATTTTTTTTTAAATAATTGATTTTTTACAAAAATAAGGAAGCAAAAATTAAATTTTATAAGACTTTTAATATTTTATATATTTGTATGTGGAAGTTATTTTGACAGCCTATATCTCCTTAACATGTAATTTTCTCAAAAAAGAAAATAATACATTTTTGGATGACTGTGACGAGTTTTTTTTTTTGTAAAACCTTTTGTCTCTTACTCCTCATTTTTTTATCAGAAATAACCTCCTCTATAACCTGCTGCACTATGGCTCCTAAGTCAGGTGACACCCTGTATATATGTAAATTTTGAATTTTTTTAAAGATTTGAAAATATTTGAAATTTTTTTATTGAAATTGATAAAAAAAAGTATGCAAAATATTTAAAACTTGAATATTTTTGGATAACTTTTGGAAATTTTCGTTACGATAAATAAATTTTGTTTTAAAACCTCTTATGGTTCACGCCTAGGTTTATAATAATTATCATAAGAGCATGCATAAATAAACCATTAGGCTAGTATTATTGGTAGGTCGTAGGCCTAGAGTAAGATATTTTTTCTAACCCTATGGTTGTAGGTAATATTTACTACGGCCGCGGCTCATAAAATAAAAAGGTCATCTGTATATTGGATGAAACCTACTTATCCGGGGTCCTTATAATACAAAAACGTTGCATTTGTTTGCGCCGACACAAAAAATTAGAAAACCGCTGAAAAAAATATAATTTTTTTTAAAATGATATCAACCTTGCTTGGTAAAGAAGCTCTCCGAAGAAAATTTATTTGCTGACTTTGCAAATGTACCATTTTCGCAACTTCACCGTGTAATATTGAAATACTTTGATCAAGTTATTTGCAATTTATTCGAAATTTTGGGAGTGTACGGATAAAACAAACTGGCATTCGGTACATCGAGATGAACAGACTACTATATATACTATAATGGTACCTACTATTACAGGTCACTTGATCATCTTAAGTTTGATCACAAAAATAGGGTAGTATACAAGGTGTGTAACTTTAGGGGTCATAGGGCAACTTTCTCGAGATAAGGAGCATCAAAGTATTACAAGAGCAGTAATTGGAGACAATAATAAGTTTTTAAAAAAATTATGCGGTAAATTTTTTTCAGAAAAACTAGTTTCTTGGAACAAACTTTTATAATGTCATATTAAACACAATGTTTTCTTGATATTTTTTGTTAATAAAAATAGGTCTTTACAAAGACATATTAATTTTTTTTTAAATAATTGATTTTTTACAAAAATAAGGAAGCAAAAATTAAATTTTATAAGACTTTTAATATTTTATATATTTGTATGTGGAAGTTATTTTGACAGCCTATATCTCCTTAACATGTAATTTTCTCAAAAAAGAAAATAATACATTTTTGGATGACTGTGACGAATTTTTTTTTTTTTGTAAAACCTTTTGTCTCTTACTCCTCATTTTTTTTATCAGAAATAACCTCCTCTATCACCTGCTGCACTATGGCTCCTAAGTCAGGTGACACCCTGTATATATGTAAATTTTGAAATTTTTTAAAAGATTTAAAAATATTTGAAATTTTTTTATTGAAATTGATAAAAAAATGTATGCAAAATATTTAAAACTTGAACATTTTTGGATCCCTTTTGGAAATTTTCGTTACGATAAATAAATTTTGTTTTAAAACCTCTTATGGTTCACGCCTAGGTTCATAATAATTATCATAAAAGCATGCATAAATAAACCATTAGGCTAGTATTATTGGTAGGTCGTAGGCCTAGAGTAAGATATTTTGCTAACCCTATGGTTGTAGGTAATATTTACTACGGCCGCGGCTCATAAAATAAAAAGGTCATCTGTATATTGGATCAAACCTACTTATCCGGGGTCCTTATAATACAAAAACGTTGCATTTGTTTGCGCCGACACAAAAAATTAGAAAACCGCTGAAAAAAATATATTTTTTTTTTAAATGATATCAACCTTGCTTGGTAAAGAAGCTCTCCGAAGAAAATTTATTTGCTGACTTTGCAAATGTACCATTTTCGCAACTTCACCGTGTAATATTGAAATACTTTGATCAAGTTATTTGCAATTTATTCGAAATTTTGGGAGTGTACGGATAAAACAAACTGGCATTCGGTACATCGAGATGAACAGACTACTTTTTTTCTTTTCATTTTGCGGAGTTATTATTGTTTAAGTTAAGTTTTTCCTCTTCTCCTCACTTTTCTTCCACAGGCGATTTCTTCCTTGAGTTCTTTTCTGATGAAGCAAGTCAACAAAAATATTTTTTTTAGACTTTAACTTAATGCCAGCCGCCCTTATACATATTTTAATATTTACGCGGTAACATCAAAATTTGTTCTTCTACCTCAAAGGAATAGAACGATTCCGGGCTTTTCGCAAGAGAAGCTTGTGTAATTGGCCAAAGCTCTTCTCTTCGCACGAACTGATAGATCAAATCGTCCACGGCTCCGAATCGATAGCCAGATGATTTTTTGGTAAATCTTTTATAACAAAAACTTTTCCATTTTTTATAATATAAGCTATGTGAAAAAATACACACAAAAATCAATTTCTCAAAAATGGGTACACTTTGGCGACTTTACTATGTTTTTGATTTAAACGGAAGATTTTACCCCTCAAAAAGTGGCGTATATATAAGCCCAGGCCCCCCGGATGCTTAAATTTATACGGCCTCGGGGGGGGGGGGGGTGGTCTCGCCCCCCTTCGCCCCCCAAAACATTTTTCTAAATACGCCACTGCCCTCAAATATAGGAATGTAATTTTGTTTGTTGTGGTAGTTAGAGAACAATAAAAATTAAAAAGTACCTGTAATTGGGTTAATGATTGCATAAAATTTTAAAGTTAAGGTAGGGGTCCTTATTTGCCTGAAGAAATGAAGAGAAACGCGTTAAAAAATCTTATTAACCACTACACTTTGTACTGCATAGAATTACCAAATAGTATAACAGTACCAGAAAAAACACAAAGAAGAAAATTAGCAGTGATGCACCCGATCTGAAATGGTTTGCTTGTGAAAAATATGTTTAAAAAAGAGCACAAATATGCAAAACTTTATTAATATAGTAGTAAAAGAATTTCAAAGATTTTCTTCAGATATCTCAAATGACAAAAGACAAAATGCAAGAGTGGCAAAAAAATAATTCCTATTACCCCGGTTATTCCCCCATCTTCCCCTCAACACTGCTGTGCCTGTGCAGCCAGCGCCAGCCAACTGGCGCGGAATGTAATAGAAGCTCGCTAAAACACAATCGCGTACGTTTTAGGTACGTCAAAATTCTTACGTTAACCATCCGTGAGCTTGCGACGTTCCACGGAAGCCGTTAACGATATCTGACGTTCAAATGTCAAATTGCGTTAGACCTCGGCCGTTTTAGACATAACCAAAAACTATCTAATGTGTCTAAAAAGATACTTAATTGTGTAAAAAAATCCATATTTTCCATGTTTTTGAAGTGAATTCGGTGTTCTTCGGATTTATACATTTTTAATTCACCAATTTTTAATCAATCTAAATGAATATAAAAGTATCTTTTTTTTAGCATAATACTAATCCTATATATTTAGCTCATTTTTAAAGCCAGCTAAGGAAATGTTTAACTACTTAAATTAAAGATTTAATTCACATTATGTCAAAGTAGTAATATAATAAAATATAAATCTAATTAAAATAAATTATTTCTGGACATTTTTGGGAAAAAATCCTTTCGAAGATTTCCGGACCTAATAATTAAGTGCGATAGAAATTCGGTAGGAAAATTTCACACCACCAACCAATTTTTCAAAATTTCGAATAATTGCTATCAAAAATATTTTTTTTTTCACCTTAGTGGTACCTCATTAGGATCCCCCATAAGGTCACTATTTGGTCAGTGACCTCCAAGAATAATATCTGTAATAATCTATGATTAAAACTTTATTATTTTCTGTATAGACATTCAAAAATTTCCCATGGCAGCATCTCTTGGATCGTCGCTCGTATTTTGTGTCCTCTCTTAAATCTTGTTATAGTAAGGTTTAAAATAGGCCGTTTTTTGCTCCAGCTTTCCTGTTTGTAATACATTATTGTGTGATACGTCAAAGTTTTCAGAAAAATTCGTAGAATAGGAATTTCTACGGTAGAGATCTGGCATATGGTGCAGAACCACTCTGCATCCTCTCCAAGTGGGAGTGGCGATTTTTCAAAAAACTAAAAATTGATTTAGTTTCACTTTGGTTTTCTTAATCCACTATTTTTCAGCATTTTTGAACATAACTGAACCATCTACCCCCATAGGGGGGTCAGCAACCCTCAAATTAAGTCTAAAAACGTGAGTTTTTTTTAATTTCTGCAAAAAACACCCTTTAGAAATTCAAAAGCACAGGCTTAGAGCTTTAATTTGGTGTATCCTTTGTTTATATGGTCCTAAAAATGTTGAATTATGGGTAGTTTCTTACAAGTAAAATGATATTTTTAATTGGAGGATATGCAGAGTAGATTTGCACTAAATGTCAGATCTCCACCATAGAAATACGTGTTCAACGATTTTTTCTAAAAATTTTGATGTATCACACAATATTGTGTCGCAAATAGGCAAGCAACAAATCATTTCAGAACTGACTACTAGATAAGGCAAGAGTAATTCGCGCTTCATGGTCAAAGCGACCCAAGCCAATATTTTGTTTCTGCCTAAGCGTTTGCGATTTCAATATTTCAATGTCTGTCAGACTCTGTCTATAAAACCATAGAGAAACAAAACCCGCTTAAGATCGTTCGTGAAATTTTCGATTTTTCCATAAATTATGCTGCCCATAAAACAGCCCTGGAAAATAAATCAGCTGATTTTTGTCTAGCTTTATGTAGTTAAAAACTTCATAAGTACGTATATGTTATACATATGTATTGTGTCCAATGTTAAAGAAGTAGGCCATGGTGAATGTCGAAGGAAGAGAACCTCACGTACCAGCGCTCTATAAAACCTGCGACGGGTCATAACTTTTTATCGGGTCAGGTCGTAAACTTTTTCAAAAGTACAAACCTCACGCACTGAGCGTTTTTTGTTTAATGATAATAGTGGATACCTTCAAAGTCGCGGCCACTACATTTAAGAAACGGATTATTACTTCCCAGAGTTTGACAGCCGAGTCGAAGTTATAAAGAAAAATTTCATAAGTATGGTTCCGCCATCAAAATTTGTAACAAGATCTCAAAGTTTTATAAATGTGTACTTTTCTTGCTTTAGAGTATTCATTATTACAACTGCAGTTTCACATTTCGTCGGTTTCATGACATAAGGCCCTATCTTAAGATAGCGCCAAAATGTGCGAAGGTTTGCGTTAGTTTCTATCTAGTGTATACTTGGTTTTAGCAAAGCGTCCTATCTCAAAGTTCATTTATTTCTTTACAAAATTTACAAAACACATGGCCTTATCTGAACTGCTGACGTACACTATAACATAAAGGCCAATCTTAAGATAATATAGATTGCAAAATTCGAGATAGGGCCTTATGTTATGACACCGACGATTTATCTGTTCTTTGGTATATTGCACATTGTTTGATATTTATATAAACTATTTTCTTCACGTTAAGTGACATACCAATACCGCAAATATGTTTATCAGTCTACGAATATCGAACTGGATATTTAAAAATATATAATATATAATATATATAATTTACAGCGGGTATCCCACGTTGTCATTAAAATATACACCGCCAAGTCAACAAATATCAAGCGTTCCATGTGATAAATAATTTTGGGAATATAAGTACACAAAACACGTAAGTAATAGGTCCTCACCTAATTTTTTTTAATGTTCGGTTAAAAAGCTTTTGGTCAAAATATTTTTCTTTTTCGTACTTAAAAGCTGCTGTTTAAAAAAAGCTGCGTTTTGTAAACATTGATAGCAGTTGTAAGCTCTTTCGTCCCAAAAGAGCTTTTGAAAAGCTGCTTTTTAGTAGCAGTTTTGCAGAAGATATTTTATAAATTTCCCTAAAAAAAACTTCTCAAGCAGAAATTTTTAATCTTGCCTAGAAATGTTGTTTTAATTCATTTTCAAGAGTGTGGAGCAAAAGGATCCGATCTCATTATTGTTATTTTTAAAGTCACTGGAGGAATAAATAATAAAAGGTTACTGTGTGCATCAATAATAATTTTTTTAACATTACAGTCTTCAGTGGCGCACCCAGGAATGTGCCGAAGCCTCATGATGTCAAATTTTAAGCTATTTTTTGTGTTTGATCATGAAATATGTAGAAAATATGTAAAAAAATCCAAGGCTTGATACATACTTTGGTCACTTCGGAAGTTTCTAAAACATAGTAAGAAAAAAATCCACCATTTGTTTTTTTAATAGTTAATTCTTTTAAACATCGTTATTTGAATAAATATTTTTTTATAACTTTTATGTTCGGAATGCCAACTGTTAATACAGTAGACTCGCACTGGTGTGAACACGCTTTTTCAGCAGTAATTTATAAATTTCCTCTAAATTATGTGTACAGTTCAATTTAAAAATAGACGTATTTAGTTTGCACAGTCTCGACGGTATCGCAAATATTATGTTTTTGTGTTCACACTAGTGCGAGTCTACTGTATGTCAGATTTTAGTTTGGCTAATAAACTACACTTGTAACCCAACGTTTAAAATATAACAAATAATAATATTATTTTTAACAATAGATAGAAATTACTGGTAATAGTTTTTTTGTGAAAAATGCACATAAGCTGAAAATTGAAAGAAAGCATAGGTTGGAGAATATCTAGAACATACTGAAATTTACAAGGAAATTTTTAAGATATTTGCCACATATTTCATGATCAAAAACAAAAATTTTAAATACATTATTTCGGGGTGCGCTACTGTTTCACTGCCTATTGCTGTTTTGGAATTCCAGACTATTCAGAGTACATGTAGGGTCCATCACACCAATTTTTTTCCGTCCCTAATATAATTAAAATAGGACGTTATGAGGAACAAAAAAAAGTTGATGTGATGGGATAAAAATAAAACGGGCAAAAAAGTCACCAGCTTGCCGTATATAACTAATGGTGTCAGATATTTGTTGGTCGACTCTGATGGTTGCATTTTACTTTCAGTAGTGATTGAAGATGATCTACAGGATTTAAAAGTTAAATTTTTTGGTTAGACTAACTAAGTGTTCATGATGGCCTTTGTCAAACGCTTTGCTATAATCAATAAAATAGGCACAGATCTATGTACTGCAAAGTATGGGATGCACTTGATCAAATGCAAGGAAGAGCTTTGTAGTTCGTCCAAAATGTTAAAACTTCTTGTGGTAAAGCGCTTTCGGCCACCATCATTAGTGCCTGACTGAAACAATTATGAATAAAACGATTCCAAACCTAAAAGATTGAATGTTAAAATTGTGAACTTTTATTGTGTGATTGGATGAATGGTTGGTTCCTTAAAAACTAGTTTTGTTGTTAGAACTTACTCTAAACAACTATCTGAAAATCTAACTAAAAGAACCTAAGATACCGTCTTTGGGTAATACAATTTTAACTAATTGCGTCTAATTTTGTATTTGGTTTTCCATGTTTATTTTAAGGTTTGGTTTGGTTTAGTGTAGTTTGTTAGCCTTGATTCACGATGAACTAATACAGTTTCATTAAAAAGTATGGTAACAGCTTTTGATAGAGGATTTTTGTTTTGTTAGTGCATTATTAGTTGGATATAAGGGTCGTTCTTAAAACAAGTGGTTTGTGGGCGCTTTTAGTTGAGAGGATTTTTTAGACTAACTTGGTTCTTTTTCTAATATTGCATTACCGACCACAAGGTTTGATTGTTAAGAAACTTTCAGATTAGGATGTGAGATTTAATTATTAGGGACCTATTGCAATAGTGCCAGGCACAAATTGTGCCGGGCACTATATTGACAGTTTCTCATTATAAGAACAGCTGTTTCCTTTCAAAATTAGGCCTTTGTGTATTATACGAGCCAGATTTAATAGTGACGCCACTATTAATGAAAAATAAACGACGGGATTTATAAATTCGACTTTGTCATGTCAATTTTAAAAGATCAACTGTCAGTTTTTAATGCGAAACTGTCAATATAGTGCCCGGCACAATTTGTGCCTGGCACGATTGCAATAGGTCCCTACTCTCTTGAAGGCTTTTCCAATTTATAAAAAGCATAACCTAAGATAAGAGTGACGTAATTGTTCGAAGTAATTCTAGATTGTCAAGTTTTCAGAAATAAAACAAAATAAACTTTTTGGTGTCCCTTTTTGTTTTAAACAAATTTCCATAGAGGGCCCAGAAAAATCTTTGGGAAGAGAGATTTTCTGTTCCTTAGAGTTTCTGTTTAGCGATTTTCATTTTATGTGAACAAAACCTTTCAAGTCCAGGAGGAGTGTTAAGGCACTTTCAGATGAAAGCTTTCGCAATTTATAGAAAGCATAACCTAAGATTAGAGTGACGTAGTTGTTCGAAATAATTTTAGATTGCCAAGTTTTTAGAAATAAAATAAAATACATTTTTTTGTCGTAAAAACTGATTTAATTTGTTATAAACAAATCCCAAGAAAACCGTAACATTCCTCAAAATTGCTATGCCAGAATTTCTACATATTTACTTTTATAAATGGTAACCGCTGTAGTTTAAAAGAAGAGGGCGATAAACTAATTTAAAGGCTGGAAAAGGCCTGTTCTTTTTTAAGTTCACACCGACATGTTATAAGCCGATAAAAGCGCTGATGAAATGATATTACAATCGTAAATTAGTTGAATATGATTAGCAACCAAGTTAATTAAAAGAGCCATTAACAGATTTTACAGTTCTGTCAGAGTAGCCTTTGATGTGAAATCCATAAAGATGTGAATAGAAATATTAACCAGGGCTATCAAAACAGACGGGCCATGAACTTGCACTTAGTTGACGTCATACGCGAGGTTGATTTTTTATGGCCACGTGAAGACAAAATAACTTCGAAATTTTTGAATCAATTATTTAAGGGCGCACCCAGGGGGGGTCTCGGGGCCCATGCAAGTATTATTATTACAGATTATATTATTTTGTAGTATAGCCTAAGAAGTTTTCATTAATGTACAAAACTTTTAATATTAGATTTGGAAAAAAAATTATTTATTTATTTTTATTGACAGTTGTCTAAATCGTACCACGCTGGAGTTTTCCAAATTGTGCTGGTACGATTTGAGAAACTCATGTTGTTTCAATGTGATTATTTTTGTCTTGCAGAAAACATCTTTTAAGAATTTTTTTAATTGTTAGAGTTAAGAATGATTATTTGTTCGACATCTATTTATAAACTTAAAATTAAATCATAATTTAAAATGTTTTTTTTTGTAAATAAAACCTCCAATTTAATATAGAATTTTTTTCATATGCCAACAAATTTCTGTACTTCGTTATATTTATTAAATCTTAAGAGAGCCCGATGGTATGATTTAGGCAATCACTTTCCCAAATCGTACCGTGTGCATCCCCTTAAAAAAACTCTTGTTTCTCCAAAGTTCAATAAAATACTATATTTTGAAAAGACTGATCTATCGTTTTGAATTTAAAAAAATTTGTTAGATTTATTAGTTTTTAGGAAAAAAAAAAATAAAAACCAAAAGGTGGTACGATTTAGGCAACCTTACCCTACACAACACAATTACAAAATTTAAGTGAACACTTATCATTGGTATTTTTCAAATTTTAGTTACTTTTATTGCAACACAGTGAAATAAAGCCTCACACAAACAAACAAGTAAACATGATAATATCGCGAGAACGTCAATCTAGCAGCTAGAACATAGGGCAACGGGGAAACTGATAGTAAGCAACACTAAAGGTTGAATTGAGCATTTCAATCTTTTTATCCCCTTTTATCTTCACATAAAAATCAGTGGAATATCGGGACGATAGAATATTTTACTGAAATTTCATAAAAATCTGAAGTGCCATTTTTAGAATATCGAGATAAAACCTCTTTCCGCCCATAACCCAATGTAAGAAAAGGCCTCGAGAAATCAGCTGGTTTTTTCATGGTCAAGGCCTGTATTTTTTTGTTGGCCATGTAGTAACAATCTTAGCCAGGGCTAGAGACCCTGTATGTATGACATATTTTTACAAAAGAGAGACGCGACAAACCCATCAAAGTCAGTGAAATTAAGATTTTTTGGTTATGTTATTTTCTTGCCAAGTTCATTGGCGTTTCACTAAAATAATTGAAATTGTCAGCGGTGAGTAACATCAATCATCATGCAACATATAAACAAACACGTTTCTGCGCACCCCCTGTATGGGTTTATTAATTAACCAGGACAGAAGGTGCGTCTCTCTCTAAACATGGCTAGAGTATAGAGGACCGATATTTTTATCCTTTGATTTTGACTAAAATATACTTTGAAGAGTTTGTCGCGTCTCTTTTATTTAAAATATGTCATACATACAGGGTCTCTAGCCAGGGCTATCAAAACTGACGGGTCACTATCGTCCATTTTGTTGACGTCACATCGGGGGCTGATTTTTTTTGACGGTCACGTCACGACACAGCTGATTGTTTTTAAAATATTGAAGAGGGAGTGACGGTTCATGAATATATTTTTTTTTAAATAAAGCCGGAATTGAGATTGTTTTTACTATATTCTTGCAGAACAACTTCTTCAATGTACAGTAATCTTTAATTTTTCAAAGCCGCTTCATTAGCTCAGACAAAAATTAAATTTAGAGCAGAGGCGAATGTGTTCGTTTCTGCGTGTAAAGTAATCGGATTACCTACATCTATTTGTTTATATTCGGCACTCAGTAGACTGTTAAAACTTAGTATAGTTATTTACATGTGATTACAAAAATTACAACTTCAAAAAATGATTTTTTTATAGTGTAATTTTGTTTTAAAAGATTAGCGCTGGTATTTTTGGATTCAAAATGAACTTTATTGTAAAAAATCATTAAAAACATATAAACAAATGCCATGACAAATACAGATGAAAAAGTCAAATACATGTCAAATATAACAGTTGGCATGCGGTACATGGCGGGTAACTTAAATTCAAAATAAGGAATACTAAATTTTGAAGATTTTAACCTTTTAATCATCTTGTATCCTTACAATTGTTTGGTGGAATATCGGGATGGTGTCTTAGATTATTTCACTGAAATTTCGCGGAAACCTGGAGTGTCATTCTGAAAATATCATAAAAAAGAAGCCTGACCTCCCATAAGAACCAATGTAAAAGTCAACCCCCCGAGAACAGCTGATTTTGTCAGGGTCGTGGCCTGTATTTTTTTGTTGGCCTTGTCCTAGCGAGTTGATGGATCCTGGTGGTGGTGCCTCAACAAAAGAAAGTATAACAAACCTAAATATTCCAACGCCCATCATAAAACGTATAACTGTACCAGTTCTGTCATAAATTATTTTTATATTTTAAATACATATGCCAAAGTGGATTTATGTAGTACGGCGGGCTAAACGAGCTGAAGCAACAACGTCGTATTTTCATTTATAACTTATAAATCCCATTATAATAAAATAAAATTTGTAGAACCGTTAAAAATGGCCGTAAAATTTAAAAACTCATTCACAGAGTGAGAGGCAGGTTACACTTGAGGCGCAGATTTCGCGCCGCCTCCAAAATTTAAGGTCACACAATGTCATTAACATTAATATTTATATTGGTCTCATCAAATGCTTTCTCCCAATTTATTGTATCAATGTCATAAAAATTGCCAAAAGGATTTCGGCAATAGGCAATTATTGGTTTTTGTAGTAGTTTCAGTTGGTTTTACTGCTCTTGTCGTTTGGTGTTTGGGTGACAGTATCCTGCACCAATCAATATGAGCAACCCGTGGAATGGGAAAAGGAAACGCTTAAATTAAGGTCACTGTATAACAAAGGAACTTCGTTATATAGTGACCTTAGGGTAAATACCATAAATTTTAATTTGTAGTTAAATTAATTATTGATTTTATATATTGTTTGATTGATTATCTATTGGCTAAAAAATAGAGCCATGTATTAGTTCTGTTCTGTATCAATTATTTAAACCTGTGACAAAATGTTCAGTGAAGGTTGCGATATTCTAATGATATCATAATGACAAACACCAATTAAAATTAACACGTAAGTAATTAATACACATTAATTGTCTCCACACATTACAACATAACTTATACCTACCTAAAACCGCATTTAAGAAAATATAAATTGGATATAAAATAAAATAATACTAAAAATAATCCACTACGTATATTTTATAAAGAAAAAGAAAATTCTTAAAACATCCTGTAACTTCTTGTTTGTTTTTTTTTTGTGTATTATTTTACTATTCGTGGCATCTTTTCACTATTCGTGACATCTTTCTAGAATCCTATTTTAACTGTTAAATATTTTATGTATTTTGTTTTATTTAATTATTTTTTAAAATTCATGTAATTTTTTTACAAGCTTTTATTTAGCTTCAGATGTTCTGTCTAACTATCTAACTATCTAACTAACTATCTAACTATCTAACTATCTATCAAATCTTGTGAAGCGTTTTTGACACACTTCCCATTATCCGATTTGGATGAAATTTGGTACACAAATAGTGGTCCCATGACAATACAACATTAAGAAAAAATATCCTCCCACCCCTACCCCCACCCCTTCTATAGAAAAATGTGTTTTTGACACACTTCCCGCTATCCGATTTGGACAAAATTTGGTATACACATAGTGGTCCGATGATACTACAACAATAAGAAAAAAATATCCTCCCACCCCTACCCCCACCCCCTTCCATAGAAAAATTTGTTTTTGACACACATCCCGTTATCCGATTTGGATGAAATTTGCTATACATATAGTGATCCGATGACAATACAATATTAAGAAAAAAATATCCTCCCACCAACACCCCCACCCCCTTTCATAGAATAATGAGTTTTTGACACACTTCCCATTATCCGATTTGGATGAAATTTGGTATGAACATAGTGGTCCGATGACAATACAACATTAAAAAAAATATCCTCTCACCCCCTACCCCCACCCCCTTCCATAGAAAATGCATTTTTGACACCTTTCCCATTATCCGATTTGGATGAAATTTGGTATACATATAGTGGTCCGATAACAATACAACATTGAACAAAAAAATCCTACCACTCCTACCCCCACCCCCATCTATAGAAAAATGCGTTTTTGACACACTTCCCATTATCCGATTTGGATGAAATTTGGTATACATATAGTGGTCCTATGACAATACAACAATAATGAAAAAATGTCCACCCACCCCTACCCCCCATCCCCTTCCATAAAAAATGCGTTTTTGACACACTTCACTTCAAATGACTTTTATAAAATTTGGTATATGCACAAAGGTCCGATGGCAATACAGCCCAAACAAAAAATATATTTCTACCTCTACCCCCACCCTCTCCTTCTCCGAATAGCAAAATGAGTTTCCAAACAACTCACGATCAGAGATTTCATTATAATCTAGAATAAACACTTCTGTTCTGTTACTGAACAAATATTTTCATTTAATAGAGTAGATAGCTGAGACTAAAAAGTAGAAAATAAATTGGTAAAAAAAAATTTAAGTCACAAGCTTTTATAAAATGCACTAAAAATTAAAAAATAATTTTCTAAAATTCTAATATTATCATAATAATAAAAGCGATGGCCGCAAATCAAAGCATAAGTTAATCGAAATTTGTGATCTAAACACTTAAAGAATATTCAACATAGCAGGTTATCAAAGATGTTTACCTACCAAATCCGCTAAACCAGTGGCGTATATAAGGGTGGGCTGCAATGTCAATTAAAGAAGAAGAATAATGAAGAAATTTTGAAAAATATTATAGAGAATGGTAGTGCAGGAGTAATTATCGCTACTGAAAAAAGAGAGTTAATTACATATTTGCATCTTTCCTGATAGAAATTTTTAGAACAGTTGGAGACAAAAAAGGAGAAAAAGTCAAAATTACACAAAGTTAATTTAATATTCCAAGCAAAATGCTTTAACTATTCGTGTATGTTAGCTTATATAAATGATTTGTTTTGAGTGTTGTAGAACGAAAAAGGAAGTACTGGTCGACTGACCACCATCTCTTATTGCTGACACATTATTTCAACGTGCACATGTCCCAAATCGGAAGTAGAAGCACGTAATATGTAGGTATAAGTGCCCTTTGCAAGTGAACTGTGTTGCACCTTGCACATTGCATTAGTATTTGCTTTTATATTACCTGTTGTAATCATTAGAGTTCCCGCATATGACAGATATTGGATCTGTCATATACAGGGACTCTAGTGATCGTGACTCTATCAGTATTGCGACTTTTATGAAATATGTTTGGAAGAAGCTCAGTATTATCTAAGGGAGCGTTATTAAATTACGTAACTCCCGCACTCGTAACGAAATTTTAAGAAAAAACAAAAGGCCAAACACCTCCTCCCCCTTGTGCGTTACGTAATTTAAGGATGGCCCCTAAGAATCTTAACTTACTCAGTAAATATTCGGAACCGAAAGATGCTGTTTCAAAAGCTTCTGGGAATGATTTTTTCAGAATACTACAGAGATGATAATAGAGATAATTGTTAATACTAAAAGCCTGCGTCTTAACGAATTGTAAATGAAGTAAATCTGTAATAGCCAAGTTCAAATCCATTTGATCTCAATCCTTTAGATGGAGTGAGTTTTTCGCATCTTGCTTGGCCTCTTTTTGCATTAAATATTTTTGTTATATTATATATAATATTCTAGATGCAAAATATTCCAGAGCGGCGTAAGTTTCTGTAAAAAAGCTAAATTTGTTTGATACTATTCATAGCCTACAAAAGTAAAGCGAATGAAATTTTTTCCTGTTACGTAAACATCTAATGTGCTCAACACCATGTAGGTAAAGAAAATTACTATATTAATGTAATTATTTGGGATAAAAACAGATATACTATTGGCCTCTGTGACGAAATAGCGCGTATCAAAATGGCGCATATCAGAATAGCGCTTTCAAAACAGCGCGTGTTCAAAATAGCGCATATCGAAACAGAGCGTGTTCAAAAAAGCGCATATCAAAATATTGCATATCAAAATAACGCGTATCGAAATAGAACGTGTTTAAAATAGCGCGTGTTCATAATAGCGGGTATCAAAATAGCGCGTATCACAATAGCGCCTATCAAAACAGCGCTTGTACATTATGGCGCGTATCAGGTTTGCTTAGTTAAATTTGCCTAAACAGTTTAGGCAAGGTCAGGTAAGTTTTATTAACCTAACCGTTAAATAAACCGAAGGCTTTACACTTTACTTAACACAACTCATATAGTCCTTATTTCGGGAGGTTGAAATCGGTGTTATTCTAACCATTGTCAATTGAGTGCAAATTAATTTAAGGAAAAAATGTTTAGGTTTGGTTTGGTTTGGTTCCGAACCAAACGAAACTCTTTTATTAAATACATTGAAGAAAATGAGCAAACATCTCTGCTAAATAATAAAAGTATATTTAATTTTATCATATTTTAAAACCAACATTTGTTAGTTTTAAATTTTGTTTTGCGTTATAGCTCCGTTTGAGGATCTGCTGTGTAGAAGATAGTTTGGTAATCTTAACAGCAAAACTTATTATTCTATTTAATTCAAAGGTTTAAAATTCCAACAATTCACAAAATGTCCAAGTAGGACCAGAAAAGCACCTGTGCTTGAACCACAAAGTCTTATGCTTGAACTAATTGCCACCCCGCCATGGTCGTACCCCGTGCATACCTGCATGTTTTATGCATAGTTTCTGTACGTGACATACGCGTGTCCCGTGCTTTGTCACTTGTGGCATATTTTAAGTTCGCTATAGTTGATGGTTTGTGGAAATGTAGGCAGTCAAGGAGAAAATGCACAAGGAGCGTCTTTTCCTTAATGGTGATATACTTGGTTGACCAAGATATTATAATTTGGGTTTTAAATTATGACACAAAGGATAAAGGTGCGTCCAGGTTAAAAAAAAATAATTGGTTATTTTCTTGTAGTACTCTGTTTGAAAGAAAATAGATATTAATTCAGTTATCTCTGTATTACACTGTCTAACAGACAAAATGTAGCATGAAATTTTTTTGTAAATTGATACTCGTGAAGATGCCCTGATATGATAACCACCGTTGGCTTTTTCCAAGTTGCTCGGTTTTGCAGAAAAAAAATTCTTGTAAATTTTAGAATATTTTTTAAAACTTTTTTTTCGTTTACAACTGAAATTTGGGCTATAAATGCAAAAAAATACGCAGCAATTTTATGGAGATACAGCCAAATAAAAGTAAAAAAGCAGAAATATTTTTAAAAAATTACCATCAACTGAATAAGAGCTAAATTTAAAAAAAAGTTTAACTATTGTAAAGTGTTATAAATTTACAACAAAAAATGCTTTATATACTTTTTTGAAAGGCGTACACTACTAGAGATGATTTACTTTAAAACTAGTAAAAAGAAAACAATTATAATTTACTCTGAATTAAATGAAAAGCTGCATGTTTTGAGGAAAGAAAACGAATGCCTCTTGACTTGCACCCGTTTTCGAGCTGTAATACCCAAATTCAAAATTAACTTTTCAAACCAGTAAGCACTATTCATTTCAAAATCTGTTTGGAAATACTTGGCTACATCTTGATCTCAATCCTTTTTACGAAATATTTGTGATCGTAAGTGTCCCACTTATTTGTTATTCATACTAATATAAAAAATGCAACTGTGCTTGTTATTTTCTAAGTTAAGTTGAGATGCAGTCTCAGGACTTTCATTGATTTGAATTCAATCCAATTTATCATATCATAAATTGCTATTTCGAGATAAAAATTAGTTATAAGTATAGTCCTTTCATTTCAAAATACCGCACAAAAAACCATAATAAAATTTGAAGTGTGAAACCCATTAAGAAATTCTTAACAAAGAAAAGAGAATATGGGCCGGACTGGGAACTTTTTATATTATATAATCAAGTAAAATAAAATGTTTAATAAAAGTTGGTGCTTAATACGTGTAATAATCATTAATAGATAGGTACTATATATTTTATTTAAATGTAACATTAGGTACAGGATGAATTGTTATAACAGGTTATATACATGTTGTCTAGCTAAGTTGGAACCATATGGAAAACTTTTTTATTTTTAATTTTAGGAAAAAAAGTTATTCTTTATTAAAAGTTCTGCATGTTCTAAAATTTAAAATACAATCATCAGATGTCAAATTTTTTAATCGCATACGAGGTTTGTTCAAAAATATAAATTTTGGCCAAGAGTAAATTTTTGACAATATCAAAAATTGTTATAAAGAAAAGTTAATGAAATGAATAAACCATTCTTCAAAAATTTTTGAATTCATATCGCAGTGGTAATCAGCGCTAGACTTGCCTATATTCTTAGCGGACAGTTTTAAACAATTTGGGACAAATCCTTTTTCATTTTCAGCGTGAACAATGATAATACGTTTTCCCCGTGAGCTTGGTACATTTAGACTGGTCTCTAAAGTTGAATCCGTCCAACCTGCAACAGATAGAGAGAGCTCTAAAAAATAGGGGATTTTTTCGTAAAATATACCGATAAAGAAATTCATTTGGCATAAACTTAATAAACAACGGAATAAAACAAAAAGAAATTTCGATTGGATAGGGTAATTTAATTTCATTTAAAAAACTAAAATTTTATTTAAACTTTTTATTGGCAAAAGTTTACCTAACAACGTAATAACAAGAGCAAAATCTCAATCCAGAAAAATTTCGCAGATATTATCTTTTGTTCCTTGTATAATGTTAGGCAGATTACACAATATTTTGGTTAGATTTTTTATTAGAAATATGCAGAAATATATTTAAAAAACTCTAATAGTATTTGCTTTATTTAATAAATACCAATCCCAAGAATCCATTCAGATATTTCTAAAAATTTTTACGTTAAATTTATATTTTGGCACTTAAACGAATTTTTTTTTGAATTGCACAATTCATGAATTTTTTTGTTTCTATGTTTAATAGATAGTACCTATTGCAGTGTTGTTTTAAAAATAAGTGGGTATTAAATATTAAGCTGCTTTCCTCTATAGTATTTTTGGAATCAACGTATTTTTGATAAAGAATAACCGGGGAACAAACATGAACATAATATATAATAGACTATCCAGCCAAATGTTTGTTGATAGGTACTAGTGAACTTGTACTGTATTTTTAAGCTATTTAAACAAAAATATCTTACCATATTTGCAGACGTCATGTGTATCGTACCAAGTTTCATCAACGTACACGATGTTCTCGTAGTTTTTCAATTTTGTCTACATATTCCTGGCATAATTTAACCAACCTAGGAGATTCCATAATATGCATGCGACCGTGAAGTTCCTTATACTGAAATCCCATTTGCCGTAATAATTTACTTAATGTGGAAGGGGATTTATATGTATACGAAATTTGTTTTTCTTTAATTTCTTTTAATAATTCCACGATAGTAGCGTATTTCGTACACCGTACCAGCTGATATATTAGTTACTTCTCTACTATTTCTTGTTTTTCGTGTTTGGGTATATCCTTTTGTTATTATTCTATATATTGTTCTGTTGCTTGCCCCTGTATTATGCGTAATACGTTCGTATATTCTGGAACAATTTCCATAATTTTCTACTGAGAGTTGCGTATACATATCAAGAATAATATCTTGAGTTTTCCTCGTACAATGTGTTTTTAAAAGTTTTGCCTTGCCCTGTGGATATTTTTTTAGGGTTAACGTTTGGTTTCTGTAAAACAATTTTTGCACTCCTGGAAACCCCTAAATGGTTATTATGATTAGGGTGGCACGCGCCAGTTTTTTGTGCGGCATTTTGAAATGAAAGGACTTTATTTCTATGGGTGGTGTACAGGTGTACTACAGTATATAATTTAGGTAGTGGGTTCAAACCACCTAATACAGCAGGTTGCAGGAAAATACCACCCTATGTTTTAAAAGATAGTGTTTTTATAATACAAACATTCAAGATTACCAACAAAACTTTTAACGGACTTTTTGGTGCTCAATATTTTCCTGCAGACAGGTGTAATATGCATTAAAAATAAAATCATTTATAGAAAAACAATCCCTATCCTAAAGCCAAAATATAAAAGTATATTTAATGTAGAATTTAAACCACAGTTTACACTTGGGTATTTCTATAGACGGTAAAAGACAAGAAAATACTTTTAATTTCTAAATTTTTGTAAAAATTTTAGCCAAGGTGTTCCAAAATTTTATATACAAATAAGATGGCTTTGGTTTATTTTAAGAATAAAAAATTCTATAGAAATATTTAGTTCTACAAACTCTTCATTACCCATCGACACAGAGTTAAAATGTCTCTTTTTTTTAGTTTGTCATAGTTTTGCAGATTTTCAGATGTTTCATGGGCGCACCCAATCTAATTTTATTTTAGACATATTTGATGAATAAACAAATAAAATAGCATAAAAGTTGGTATTATGGGGTCTCGCACCCCCCCCCCCCCCGAAACTCGGCCCCTCCACAAGATTTTCGCCCCATCCTTTCCCACAAGATATAGTCCTGGGTGCGCCACTGGATGTTTAGCTCAAACGGCGGACATCATCGAGCAATGCAAATAAGTAATACTAAAAATCTACCAGAAGGTATTTAGTTAGGTCCTGCCCGCTTTGCCCCTTCGAAGTAAGGTCACTTTATAACGAAGTAGAAGGAACTTCGTTATACAGTGACCTTACTTCAAAGAACTTTCATTGAGGTGCACCATTAGAAGATTTGAAATTTTAAAAGGATTTTTTTGTCTATTATTTAAAGTTTGTGGTAATTTTCAATTTTTGTGTATAGCAAGCAAAAAAGTAAAACCTATTTAAAAAACTTTTTTTTTAGTTTTCAGGACAGATGAATTTGGTGTTACGTAACTTTTTAAAAGTTAGGTTACGGGGCTCGAACCAGTCTCTAGTCGGAGTCGGTCATGGGTTAGTGTTGGAATCAATATTCCAATACTTTAATATAAGATGTCAATTTTAGGGCGCCAAGTGGTTTTATTTAACCACGTAACCTCAAACCAAACTGATAGTTGCCAGATTTATAGGAATTGTCCTAACCACTAAGGAGTCCATAATTATATTTGCCAAAAGCACGCTCCAGATGATGTCAAGGTGTAAATCGAAATAAAGTATCCTAAATTTCGATAACTACATTTTAATGAAAATCAATTAATAAATTCGTATTACATTATTTTAAGTAACGGTTAAATTTTGAATGGTTCAGAATTTTTAAATAACTAAACTAATACCATAATTAAGTAAACCTAGTTCTAAATAATAGAACTCTCGAGAGCGGTACCTACCAGGGATAAAGTGACGCTTTCTAGGCTCGATTATATACGCAGGTCAGCTTTATTCCTGACTACACAGTAGCCTAACTATCATGTTAATAATAATAAACATAGACCTAGAGGATCCTAGTCAGTAAAGTATTTAGCCACTTAGTTAGGATATACTAAACGCGATCGTTTCTATAATCACGCCCCTATGGGGTACTTATCATAGCAGCAAAGGATGACTGGCAGCCACACTGGAGGTTCCATTTAGCAGCTTCGGGAGAGTTGCTTTATAAATACAAGGATTATCTACAAGTGTCCTTTCCAACTGGACCGTAACTGTACAGCTTCAACCATAAAAGCTCAATAGATCAAGCTTAAGAAATACCATATTACTCTAGATTCCAAATCAGGAGGGGTTTAGGAGTCCATGTTCATAACCTCAACCAGATCGTCTCTCATATTATTCATAAGCGTATCCAGAACCATAACCAGATCTCGAACCAAAACCAGAACTCGTACCAAAACCAGAACTCGTACCAAAACGTCTAAAATAACCAAAAGTAACCTATTAGTCCACAGGTAAAAATGTGATTTCGAGAAGGACAGTACATACAGATTTTAATGTGCAAAGGAAGATAGAAAACGACTTACCTCTATAGTCAGGATCCACAAAACTAATAGAGACGTTTTATCACTGGCCAATAGCACTAACAAACTAATTTTAAGCTCTTCGGCAAATATCTGAGTAACCAAACAACTAAAACCAAAGGATAAATGCCTCAACTGAAGGAAAAGAGTGTGAATCCAAATTAATGGAGATTCTTACGAATATCACACGCTTCCTCGGTGCTATAAAACCACACTGACCTTTAAATTTTGACAATGACCTATGCTCATTCAATAACCTTGACGGCCGGTAGAAAAAGATAGACTCATTTCAGGCTCAAAATCCGGATAATATACAGTGGACCAAATATTTAAAATTTCTTAATAAAAATTAATATTTACAACTAGAATGTTTAATTACAAAAAAATCGAACGTATCATTGGAAGGGTTTCAAGAAAAAAAAACTATTACGATTACAAAACATGCACCGGCTATGCTCATAGGATTTCTTAGAATAAGCTAGAATCACCCTAGAATGGGATTTCGGAACACCCTGAATATAGTTTGTAATTACCTCACTTTTATTATGCCGGAAACATTAACGTTTGATAATTGAGCAACTAGGTAATTCTTATGACTTTATTTGGCTTAGCTATCCGCAGTGGGTAATGTTAAATAAATCTTCACTTAACTGACGTAAGGTCAGAGGTGGCTTTTATTATTTGGTGAGTAGATGTGGGGGCAGGTCTGCGCTTTGGGTCATATAACTCAACTAAATGATATAACCATTGAGAGCCATAGAATGGACGTAATTGGGTCTAACAAATTTTTAATGTGTTTATAATCTATTTTGCAATTTTATCTACAAGTTTGTGCATCTAAAATGTGTTTTTTTGTTCTTTTTGGTTCAGCATATTTAAGACTCCTAAAGATGAGCTCTCATAACATACAGAAAAAGTCGTGTACATATGTAAATTTTAAACCACTGAACGGATTTTAATGAAAAAAATTTCCGTTGATATTTGGTAAAATGTTGCACAGGATATTGGCCAAGATATTAGAAAATAAAATTACTTTTATGTTTTTTGCTGATTCGGTAATGAATTATAATAATTATTAGTTAATATTACATTTTTTCGTTTTAATATAATATACTTCTATATATGAGCCTTTAAGTGCTTTATTAGCCGCAGTCTATGAGTAGTCGCGTGTAATGTCCGGCCAGAATAAAATGAGCCGCAAAAAAGATGGCTCAACTCAATCTATCTACCTCTTTTTACACCACTTTGGTCTTACTGGGTGGTAATATTACAAGAAGAAACAGTACTCTCTATCTGGATGTCTGGTACGTTTATCGAAATCGAATCCAGCCCGTTCATAATTCATACCCTTTTATTGGGTTTCTATTGTAACCGCTGGCTCAACTCGAATCCGGCCCTTTCACAATTCACACCCTTTTATTGCGCGTCTATTGTTATCGCTGGACTCAAAAAGGATGATTACGCACGTTTCATACACATTCTAGGCCAACAAAAAAAAACAGTTTTTTAATAAAACTGTGTGATGTTCCAATTTTCAAGATATAACGAATGGTTTTAGATTTTTGCAATTTTTAGAAAATCAGTTGGTATTAGCTCACACATATACTATACTATAGTAGTGTGAGCTATGGTGACCCTAATTTTTTTGAGAAAAAAAAAGTTGCTCCGATTTCAAAAATTTTTATATATCTTTGCGTTTCAGATGATTTTGAAACTTTTTGGTTTCGCCGTCTGTCTGTCTGTCTGTCTGTCGGTATGTCTGTCTGTCTGTATGTCTGTATGTCTGTCTGTAACGACCATCGCGCATAACTCAAAAACCACTTGGCCGATTTCAATGAAATTTGGTACCTAGGCTGGGTGTTGGGTCAAGATGGTCTTATTTAAAAATGAACAAAATCCACCAAACACAAACCAAATAAAAGGGTGGGGACAGATTTCAAAAATTAGAGTTTATGTGAAAATATGGCGTGTGTGATATCAAACGAAAGGTAATTGAGTCTGGAGTTAAACAAAACACATTTTAATTTATTTTAAAAAAAGGGTGGGGGTATATTTCAAAAATTAGAGTTTAAGTGAAAATATGGCGTGTGTGATATCAAACGAAAGGTAATTGAGTCCGGAGTTTAACAAAATACATTTTAGTTTTTTGTTTTTTTCAAGGGAGGGGGTAGATTTAAAAAATTTGAGTTTAAGTCAAAACATGGCTTGTGTGGTATCAAACAAAAGGTAATTTAGTCTGGAGTTGAATAAAATATATTTCAGATTTTAGTTATATTAGCTCACACGTAAACTATAACTATAGTACCTAGTGTGAGCTTAGGGGCCCATATATTGGCAGAGTATTTTTTAGGTATGAACCTACTTAGTAGAATATTTAGGTTCGGTTTTGAAAAAATATTTTTTTTTATAAAAAATAAGGTATGGAGTTTTCCAGCAAAAAAAAGGCTTAGGAGGAGTAAAATATAAAATTTATACCCAATAATGATGAACTAAGAAAATTATAGCACGCCGCTGGACAGAGAAAGATAGCGCTAATTGAAACCATTTCTTTTGCGCCTCATTTTATTCTGGCCTCACAATACTTCTTCCACTCTGTTAGTATGGAGAGAACCGGAAAATCCTCATTTTTTTTCAGACCTCATCAAATTTCGACTGCAGCATGCGAGGTAGGCCAATTAGTTTCCTATTACCCTTAAGGTTCAATGCGGAAAATTATTTTTCTTATTTTAGAACCGGTTTATCTATTTCACCCGCGATCCCATAGCCAAAAGCCAATTTTTTTTTGGTCTTTTTCACATATGAATAAACTAACTTATTAATATGATAAAATATTGATATTTTGAGCACAAAATTAACTAATGTTGCCATTGTTTAACTTTGAGGTTTATTCTAGAGCATTTGGTTCGGTTCGGTTCGGTAACGTAACTTACAAGGTAACTAACTATATTGAATTTAAATTTATAATAATTGGTAATAAAATCTCTTGTTTATCTTCAAAAATACATATGTAACTGCTAAAATAGTAAACTAATTAAGTAGTGTCCGGCCAGAATAAAATGAGGCGCAAAAGAGATGGCTCAACTCAATCTATCTCACACTGTTTACAGCATTTTTGTCTTACTGGGTGGTCTTCATGTTTAGCAAATCTGCCATCAACATAATTTTAATATCTATTACAAGAAAACACGGTATTCTTGACTAGGCACGTTACATACACATTCTAAAATTCAAAAAGATACACTGACGTATTAGTTACACTTTTTTAATTTTTTTTTCCAGCAAAAAAAGGCTTCGGAGGATTAAATTATAAAATTAATAACTATTAATGAGTAATTAAAAAATTATAGCATGTCACTGGACAGAGAAATATAGCGCTAATTAAAGCCATCTCTTTTGCGCCTTATTTTATTCTGGCCAGACAATACGCCATGCAACTCTATTAATATTTAGACCAGTAGATTTAGACGCTTAGCATATGATCTGGGAATTGACCTAAGACTACGAGGATCAAAATCAAAGAAAATAAATCATTTATTTTAAAAGGTGCAGAACAAAAAAATATTACATGAACTTAATGATTTGAACTGGAACGGAACTCAAAAGTTAGTACTTTTAATATCTTTATTATTACTTATTCAGTTTGCCGTTATCATTCATAGGTATTGAACTAACAAATATAGATAAGTTTAAGTATAGTAAATATATAATAATTACTGGGCAGCAAGTGGTTTTAGGAATTAATTTAAACTGTAAAGTTTAATTATTAAAACCAAAAAAGGTAGTTTCTATTTAAATTTTTAAACTAGAATTTGATTTTAAAATTTTGCAGATACGTCAAATTGATTTATTATTTATAATCTATAAACTTTTTGTGGTCACAAATCATCAATTTTTAAATTACTTAGGGGTTCCTGTAATTTTGGATACGCTGTGTTTTTTTTTATTACTAGGGAGTTAAAATGAAACGTTGAGTAAACCCAGCGTTATAAAAATCTCATTATAAATACTAATCCCTTACCCTCATAATGACCTACGAGTAAGTAGTGTGTTTTGTAAAACAACAACAAATACCTTCATAATGACTCTTCGTATATTTACAACAGCAACAATTCACAACAACAAGAACACAAAAATAAAATTTCGGACTTCCATTGTCTTTATTTATTTTAAAACACGACGTTTCGGTTAGTAAGTATCTCTAACCGTTATCAAGTGTAAACTGTTTAGACAGTTTACACTTGATAACGGTTTACACTTGATAACGGTTAGAGATACTTACTAACCGAAACGTCGTGTTTTAAAATAAATAAAGACAATGGAAGTCCAAAATTTTATTTCTACACAATCATTGTCCACGAGTTTCAAACAAAAACAAGAACACAAGTTATGAGCATATCAAGGACAAAGTTTCATTCCGTTTTGCACATATCTTAGAAGAATGCCATTAAATCAGGACCTTGTTTTTGTAGAGTAAGATTACACTTATCATTCCCTGCAATATGGGATTGTTCCTTTTTTTTGTAATATAGATTAATTGTTATGGGTGACAGAAGTCAAAATTAGAAAAAAATTTATATAAGTGGGAGAAAAACGGTTTTGGAAACAAAGAAAATCTGAAACCGCCAAATGATGATTACCTGGCTAATTTATTATCAATAAAAAATATATATATATTTTTTATTTTTATACTTCCTAAAATAACTAACAAATTTGAAATAATTGAAAAAAATTATTTTCACTTGAATAAACTTGTAAAAAAATATCAATGATATGTATAACAATAATATACTTAGACCTAGAGATTTGTTTCTAATAACATAAAATATTAACAAAAATATTGCGTTTAATTTGACATTTAAGAAGTTTATAACAAAAAGACTGAAACATTTGGTAGAAATTTAATTTAAGAGAAAAGAATTAATTTACTTGGTGGAAAATCAACTTAAAAGAAAAATTATAAATTACATTTGGTAAAGACATTTAGGTAGTGATAGAAAACAAAATGCATATTTTGCGTAGGGGTGAAGTACCCTTATTTGAAGAGATAGGAAAAAATTGTACAAAAAAAGTTGTTTAGAATTAAAAGTTACGTGCATATACGAATTTTCAACTTCCTATGATGACTTTGAGAATTTTGAAATTTTTACAAAGGATTTTTCTATTCTGCATAATAAATATTTGTAAAGCAAATTTTCGCACACACTGTATCGTATTAAGTTTGAAATAAAATCTTGGCGCATATACATCTCCTTTAAGGACGCATTACGTCTAATAGGTAGTTATTGTTGCCACCTTCTATTTATTTAAGGAAGTTCTCACGCTCTATATTAGAGCTTCAGAAAAGCAAATCGAAGGAATTGAATGTCGGCGGCTTTGCCTGCAGTTTTTGGTTATAGTCGAAACAAACAATACCTACTACTCATATCATAATTAATCCTCAACCGGGACAAACTCTGTATATTTATTAAAATACAGTGAAACCTCCTATAAGCGGACATTCACGGTTCCGTCGATTTTTTCCGCTTATTGAAGGTATCCGCTTACACTGAGAGAAGAATTTTGTAACAATAACAAACATTTTGTAACTAGGGTTGCCAACCGTCCTCCAGCCAGGAGGACAGTCCTCCTTTGAGGCAAAATGTCCTCCGTCCTCCACAGACTCTGTGGAGGACGCCATTTGTCCTCCTTTATCAAAATTATGTGCTTAAATCAAAAATAACCCGAATTCATAGTTGTTCCCCATTTTAGCTCACACTACTACTATAGTAGTGTGAGCTATGGTGATCCTAATTTTTTCGAGAAAAAAAAAGTTGCTCCGATTTCAAAATTTTTTATATATCTTTGCGTTTCAGATGATTTTGAAACTTTTTTGTTGCGCCGTCTGTCTGTCTGTATGTCTGTCTGTCTGTGTGTCTGTATGTCTGTCTGTAACGACCAACGCGCATAACTCAAAAAAGGCTTGCCCGATTTCAATGAAATTTGGTACCCAGGCTGGGTTTTGGGTCGAGATGGTCCCATTTAAAAATGAACAAAATCCACCGAACACAAGCCAAATAAAAGGGTAGGGGTAGATTTCAAAAATTAGAGTTTATGTAAAAATATAGTGTGTGTGATATCAAAAGAAAGGTAATTAAGTCTGGAGTTAAACAAAATACATTTTAGTTTATTTGAAAAAAAAGGGTGGGGGTAAATTTCAAAAATTAGTGTTTAAGTGGAAATACGGCGTGTGTGATATCAAACAAAAGGTAATTGAGTGGAGTTAAACAAAATACATTTTAGTTTTTAAAAAAAGGGTGGGGGTAGATTTGAAAAATTAGAGTTTAAGTCAAAACATGGCTTGTGTGGTATCAAACAAAAGGTAATTGAGTCTGGAGTTCAATAAAATATACTTCAGTTTTTAGTTATATTAGCTTTCACGTAGATACACTATAACTATAGTATCCAGTGTGAGCTTAGGTGCCCATAGATTGGCAGAGTATTTTTTTCTCTGTCATCCATATAAAATAACACATTTAAGAAATAAATAAACCAAGCCTGAGGAACGTCTGTAAAAACAGCCCTAAGCAACGGCGGCATCATTCGTAAGTTTTCGTCACGTCACAGAAGAGCGATTATTTTTTAAAAATTGTTTTGTTTCCTTTTTACTTGTGGATCCTTACATAAATCTTAGTAATTTACTTATTTTAGTACTTGGATGTAATCAAGTGTAAATAACTGTTTGATCACGATTTTATTTATATATATATATATATATATATATATATATATATATATATAGATATCCGCTGATCGTTGTGACATCCAGGCGTAAAAATTTTAGATATCTTGTGACATCCTTCGACGCCGTGACATCCAAATTCGGATGTCACAACGTTTTTCCATGTTTTTGGTACAGTCCTGATGAGGAGTGCCCGGGTGTACCTAAATTAAATGGATGTCATAGCATACCATAAATCTGATGAAGAATACAGCAAAATTTTGAAAAAATTTTGACGCCAAAATTTCCTTGTATATTGGCGCGAGTATATTCAAGAATCGATCCAATTGATATTCATCACTCTGTGACATCCAATGTATATTTTCATCTTAATTGCACGCGCTCGTAACATCCGTCAAAGCGACAACCTTGCATTATGCCTATTTTATTTATTAAATTTGGTTTATTTTTTATTTTGGGGCGGCTGTTGCTATGTGGTCCAGCGATTCACTTGACTTGCATCTTTGTAAAAATATTTAAAAATCTTGGCATAATAAATAATGTTAGCTAACTTATTGGGAACATAAATATAAAATATAAATAAATATTTCTTCATGTACCTCAGAGCAAAAGTGAATTAACTAACGGACTTGGATAGGGACTTGATACTATTTGTGAATTTCTATCTCCGTCCTCCTTTTTACCACGTAGTTAAAGTCAAATGAGTAAAAAGAGCGCTAAATTTTAATCTAGCTACGTCAAAACGTACTGATTTATAATAGTATATTTTTAACTCTATTCAGTGATTTTTTTACAAAAACAAATCTGCTGAATTAAATTAGAATTCTTATAAATCAATCAATACATATATACTGGGTGGGCCAAAAAAAAACGCACAATTTTTTTCATTATAACTTTTGAACTATACCATCGATTTTAATGGGACAAACTGCGCTTGGCAGAGAATTAATCAGAGTTTTGACTAGCTATAATTATTTGTCAGCGATCTCAAAATCCAAGATGGCGGACAATATTAAAATTTACCCTTTAAAGATGCTGGTTTATTCTTATGTTGCAAACACGTTTGAATTATTTTTTTAAATTAGTAGAAAAGCTGCGTTCTTGCCACGCACAAGGTATGAATCAGCAAAATCGGTCTGATGGCATTTATTTCCTTACAAATTTATTACTACTGAACCTTTGACTTTGATGAAATAAAAAACATCCTGGTAAGAATTGATTGTTTCTTAAAGATCATGATCAAAATTTATCGCCATCTTAAAATTTAAGATGGCGGACAGAATCATACTTGATTCTTAAAAATGGTGGGTTTATTCTTATTTTCTGGAAATATTTTAGATTTTTTTTAATTTATAGAAAAGCACTACTTTTCCCACGCACAACAAGGTACAAATTAGCAAAATCGGTGTATTGGTTCTCAAAAAACCTATTTCTGTTTTCGTCATTGTGTTACAGATTATACGATTGCATTACCAATCCTGTCTGCATTCATTTCCTTATAAATTATTATTACCAAACCGATTTTAGTGAAATAAGAAAAATGATGGTGAGAATTGATTGTTCCTTCAAGGTTATAATCGAAATTTGCCGCCATTCTAAAAGTTAAGATGTTGGACAGAACCATACTTGATCCTTCAAAGAGGCACTTTTATTCTTATTTTTCGAAAATGTTTTAGTTTTTTTTTATTAATTTGTTGGAAAGTACCACTTTTCTCTCGCTTAATAAAGTACAATTTAATAAAATCGGCGAAGTGGTTCTCACAAAATCTGATTTTGTACAATTGTTTTACAAGTTATGCGATTGCATTGGCAGTTTCTGTCCGACATCTTAAATTCTAAGATGGCGGCAAATTTCGATTATAATCTTTAAAGAGCAATTTTTTGTGTTTCACTAAAATTGGTAGAATTTATAAGAAAATTAATGTAATCTCTAAAACAATGGTTGAAACAAAAATAGATATTTTGAGAACCACCACACTGATTTTAATAATTTTTACCTCGTTGTGTGGGGAAAAAAGTAGTGCTTTTTCATAGATTAAAAAAAATCTAAAACATTTTCGGAAAATAAGAATAAACACGCCATTTTAAAGAATCAAGAATAATTCTATCCGCCATCTTAAAATATAGGATGGCAATAACTTTGATCATGATCTTAAAAAAGCAATCAATTCTCACCAGGATGTTGTTTATTTCCACTAACATCGGTTCAGTAGTAATGAATTTATAAGTAAATAAATGCAGACATGATTGGCAAGCAATCGTATAATATGCAAAACAATGGTTGAACAAAAATATTTTTTTATAGAACCACTGAACCAATTTTGCTGAATCGTACCTTGTCGTGCCTGGGAAGAACGCAGCTTTTTTACTATTTTAAAAAAATAATTAGAACATATTCACAACAACAGAATAAACGAGCATCTTTCAAAGGTACATTTTAATTTCGTCCGCCATCTTGGATTTTGAGATGGCAGACAAAAAATGATAAATTAGTCAAAACTCTGATTAATTCTTTGGCAAGTGTAGTTTGTCCCATTAATATCGATTGTATAGTTCAAAAGTTATAATAAAAAAAATGTCCAGGTTTTTTTGGCCCACCCTGTAAAGGAAACGAGTTCAGAAACTGCTTAACCGATTTTATAGAACCCCCCCCCCCTAATTGCGCCTCTAATATATTTATTTATTTATTTCCAAGGAGTAGCACATATAAGAAAAATTCAGAAGAATAATTTAGGTACCTAAAAAAAAGTAACATATGGGTTAGCCGATTTGGAAAAAAAAATATAGATATAAAAGAAAAGAAAATGGGAATATATTGCTAGACTGAATAATGAAAATCTTATATTTTTATTTTATATTATTTGCATAATAATTAAGGGCCTTAATTCTGCCAAAGTGGCGCCAGCGTCAGTAAATAAAACATATCCAGCTAGGTATAGAGCTACATAATTTATCAAAAATTCGCTGAACATAGGTAAGTACCTAGTCCAGATTATCTAGATTTTTTTTTTTAATCTGGGTACTGTAGTCATAGATTTTACTGGAATATCGGCCATTTTTTGTGTACCGAGCAAAGCCGATTAGTAATCAGTTTCTATGTGACTATGCTTGGGGGTGCTTCGCACCTCCCAGTTTACGTCTTGGAGGTGCCCTAGCTAAGGACACTCATCGTAAAGGCAAGCTTTATAGGAAGCGAAGCTAACGTCAAGCTTTATATTTTTTGGTTATTATTTTTGACATGTTTTCCTCGGTTTCGCATTGGCGGTTCTGTTTTATTTTGAAGATGTTGTTTTACACAGTATAAAGGTACCTAAACTATATATATTTATGTAATAAAAAAGTTATGCTGCAAACTATCTTAAAACTGTATCATTATTAAATAGATCTTTAGACTATGTTAAAACCACATTTTTAAAATAACAACGAGCCGCCAATATCAAATCAGAGTTAGGCTTCGCTACCTGTAAAGCTTGCTTGACGATGAGTGACCTTAGCCCTAGCCCCTTACTACCCCCGTAGGTATTCTATTTTTGCAAATGGCCGGTCCGCAATCGGCCAGGCCTGGGCTGAGTTGAGTATGTATACTTCGATTTAAATTTGTCTCTCTGTGACATCCACACTTACATAATTATGTTTTCGTTTTATTTGTGACCCCGCGTAGAAATCGAGCAAAAGCTGTTCCGGCAAAGTGTTTTTTTGTTTTTAATCAAAGTTTATTGAATTTAAATGTAAGTAGATCTGAGGGCAAGTTCGCGCGCCGTAACCATCTTTTAGATCTCCATGGAGTTAACAACCCCTCCAAGTTTCATGGAATTCCATAAAGTAGTAAAGTAATTACGAAATTTCAAAAAACGTCGAAATTGCCACTCACTGACTCACTCACTCACTCATGTATAGATCATCAATATTCTACTATACTTCCAGACATGCTACAAAGCTGAAATTTGGCAGACTGATAGAAATTATGACCAAACCCCTGGAAAAAATCATAAAACCCCAAAATTTTAATTTACTCCCCTCCCCTATACATTTAAAGTTATGTAAAAGTAGCATCATCGCCCACTTCCAGAAATGATAGAGAGTTGAGCTTTGGCAGACTGATAGGACCTATGATAAAACTATAGGAGAAAATCAAAAAACCCCAAAATTTTAATTTACTCCCCTTTCCTATACATTTAAAGTTATGTAAAAGTAGCATTGCCCACTTCCAGAAATGCTAGAGAGTTGAGCTTTGGCAGACTGATAGGAACTATGAAAAAACTATAGGAAAAAATTAAAACACCCCAAAATTCTAATTTACTTCCTTCCCCTATAAATGTAAAATTATGTAAAAGTAACACTGCCCACTTCCAGAAACGCTAGAGAGCTGAACTTTTTAAGACTGAAAGACAATATGATAAAACTATATGAAAAAATTTAAAACCTCCAACATTTTAATTTACTGCCCTCTCCTATAAATGTAAATTTATATTAAACTAACATTGCCCACTTCCAGAAACGCTAGAGAGCTGAGCATTGGAATGCTGATAGAAATTATGATAAAACCATAGGAAAAAATTCTCCTCTATAAATGTAAAGTTATGGAAAAGTAAGATTACCCACTTCCAGAAACGCTAGAGAGCTGAGCATTGGATGACTGATAAAACTATAGGACAAAATTTAAAAACACGACAATTTTAATTTATTTCCCTCCCCTATACATGTAAAAGTAACATTGTGCACTTTCAGAAACGCTAGAGAGCTGAGCTTTGGAAGGCTGATGGGAACTACGACAAAACCATGGAAAAAATTTTTAAAAACCTCAAAAATATAAGTAAGGCATTGCAAAAATTTTGAACAATATTCCGCATATTTTACTACTTTAAAAATGAACTATTATTCAATTCCTTTTAAAAAAAGTGAAATCATAACAAAAACATTTCATGTAAAAAAAAGCCAAATACGCGAAAATGGCATTCCGTAAAAAGAATTGAGATAAAAGTAAAGCCAAGTTCTCCAATACAAATTTCAAAATGAAAGGTTCAGACAGACAGACAGACGGCGCAACAAAAAAGTTTCAAAATCAGCTGAAACGCAAAGAAATATAAACTCACACTACTATAGTATAGTAGTCGTGTGAGCTAAAATCGTGGGGCGCTTTGTGCCATATTTTCTTTGTATATCGAGAGCCCGACGTTTTTTCACAATAATACTAGTATTTTTCGTTCATTATTGTGTTCAACTAATATTAAGAATTATTTTTAACTGTTTAGTTTGAAGCGTGTTTTTTAGTTTTTTTAACTATATTCATTTTTACTTTTTAGTTTAATGTGCTGTGAAATCGTGTTTTTTAATTAACTAAGTACGTCGGTATACTGGCAAAATACACTCAAAGTCATTTTTGTTAGTTTTTGAGCCATGGTGAAACCTGGCCGTTACAACCAAATTTAAAAAATACATTAAATCACAGACTTCATAAAATCTATAAAATATTACTAAAATTTCAAAAAATAACTTTTTTTACATAGGTACTTACATACGTTCTCCAATATTCAATCCATAAAAAATGTCAAATTCAGGAGTTTCTCAATGAAATCAAATGTCTCAAATGTTGTTCCTAATTTCAAAACTTCTTAAAATGCGATTTTCTCAAAACTAACTTTTTGACTTAGTGTATGTTGCCAGTATACCGATGATTTATTTTCACAATAATACTAGTAACAATAAAAATAAAATATCCTGATCAGGATAATGAGAAAAACTTAATAAGGAATATTTCTTGTGGGGAGGGGAGCGAGACCTCATTAAGCCGTATGTTAACCTATTTTATTGTTTTATTCCTGAAATATATGAAAAATGTCTGCGAAATTATTAATTTTGGCGTTGTTACCGGTTCTTGATAAGTGTATACAAAGTCTAAATTAAATTTGTTCGTTTTTGCAAAATTCTTAGGCTTGGGGGGGGGAGCGGATCTCCGAAGTACCCCCAAGGGTGTGCCTGGAAAATTATTGTATTGTCACCGGTTCTTAATCAGTGTACAAAGTTTAAATTAAATCTGTTTGTTTAAAGTAGGTCAAAATCTAGTCCAAAGGAGTCAGTTACAAACATACATACCTACCTACAAACATACAGGTGAAGCTAATAAAAGCGTGTCAAAAATAAGAAATTACAAAATTTTTATTTAAAACTTGTTATTTCCCCACAATTTTTATTCTGGTAACGGAGTTTTCAGAAATTAAGTAAAAATCTGATTTGAAAAAAAAATAAAGCGACCTAAACATCCAGAACTACTGCGTTTTTCAGATAGCTGTACGTAAGTTTTGGTACCTAGGCTGGGTCTTGGGTCGAGATGGTCCCATTTAAAAATGAACAAAATCCACCTAACCCAAGCCAAATAAAAGGGTGGGGGTAGATTTTAAAAATTGGAGTTTATGTGAAAATATGGCGTGTGTGATATCGAACGAAAGGCAATTGAGTCTGCAGTTAAACAAAATACATTTTAGTTTATTTTAAAAAAAGGGTAGGGGTAAATGTCAAAGATTAGAGTTTAAATGAAAATATGGCTTGTGTGGTATTAAACGAAAGGTAATTGTGTCTGGATTTAAACAAAATACATTTTAGTTTTAAAAAAAAGGTAGGGGTAAATTTAAAAAATTAGAGTTTAGGTCAAAACATGGCTTGTGTGGTATCAAACGAAAGGTATTTGAGTCTGGAGTTGAATAAAATATTTTACAGTTTTTAGTTATACTGTCATAAATAAGTTTAAATTCGGATCATTTTACTATAGTTCAATGAATAGAGCCCAAAATAGGGGGGTTACCCTACAAAAGGTCCGGTAGTTCTGAATTTTGGATGTGTTGTTAAGCTTAGGAGGGTAGTTAAAAATCTGAGTTTTCGTCACCCCCACCCCTGTGCTCCCTCCGCCATCTTGAAAAAAACCATCAAAAATTGGCACTTTTTTTAGTTTTTTGCCTTTAATTTCGTTCCAGTATACTAAATCGCAAAAAGAGTTATATGAAATTTTTTAGAGGATATAATTATCTACAATTGGGTGGTACTATGGTTGTCCTGCAAGCAGTAGTAACGGAGCTAGGTAATTTCCAAAAATGACTAAAATCACGTGCTTGGGTAAATTTTCAGATGTTTTCTAATTTAGACGGCATAAGCTTCGAAATACTTTGTTCTAGGGTAAAAGTTCTAAGAACATATCTTGTAGAGAATTTTATCAGCTACAAAATCCATTCTTTAAATAAATTTTTAAATATTGTAATGAAGTGGGAGTAACTTTTAACTTAAAGTAAGTAAGTTAGAAAATAATAATTTTTTTAAATTTAGTGCTTTAAACGGCACGTTTGTTATTTATTTTTATTTTTTTGTGTAAATTTAGTGACGTACAAAAAGGTAAGAGAGCTTAGGGGTCAAACACCTCCTTAAACTAACCACCTCTTCCAAAACCCCCCCAGACCCCCCAAAATCTAACATATTTAGGTTTTCCCAAATTTTCTTAAAAAATACGCTTCTAAGAGAAAAATATGTAATATACTTTATTGTAGACAATGACATTTCCTTTTGAAAAAGGTACAACTCGATGGTGGTCAACTATTTATAAACTCTTCAGCGGCGTCCGTTAATTGAAGTAATTTAAAAAAGTAAAAAAATATCCATGTTTTTTCCATGATTTATTCGATTTTTTTTTTAAACCAAGGTTTATAGAACAAAATGTGTTATACATTATTGTAGCAAATAAAATTTCCTTTAAAATGCTGTACAAGAAAGTCGGATTGGTTATGGTTATAAATTCAGAGGCGCCCGTAAATTTAATCAATTTTAAAAAATCACAATATAAAATATTTTTGTTACAAGTTTTATCTAATTTTTTCAAAAACTAAGCCTAATTTAAAAAAATGCTATATTTAAAAATACATTTAAAGAATGGATTTTGTAGCTGATAAAATTTTCTACAAGATATGTTCTTGGGACTTTTACCCTAGAACAAAGTATTTCGGAGCTTATGCCGTCTAAAGTAGAAAAAGTCTAAAAATTTGCCCAAGCACGAGATTTTGTCATTTTTGGAAATTACCTAGCTCCGTTACTACTACTCGCAGAACAACCATAGTACCACCCAATTGTAGATAATTATATCTTCTTCTAATTTCATATAACTCTTTTTGCGATTTAGTGTACTGTAACGAAGTTACAGGCCAAAAACTACAAAAAGTGCCAATTGTTGATGGTTTTTTCAAGATGGCGGAGGAAGGGGTGGGGGTGACGAAAACTCAGATTTTTAACTACCCTTTCGACCTTAATAACATATCCAAAATTCAGAACTACCGGACCTTTTGTAGGGTAAAACTCCTCTATTCATTGTACTACTATAGCAATAACCAATATTGCTGCGCTTGCACTAATTTCGTCTATAAAAGCCGATGCTGGATAATAGACCGGCATCACTCTAGCAAGTGATCAACCCAGTATACCACTGAAATACGTGGTCCCTACTAAACACACCCAGTACACCACTGAAATACGTGGTCCCTACGAACCTAGTACACCACTGAAATAATGTGGTCCCTACTTAACATACCTAAGTAAAACCTCACTATGGTGGTTACGCTTTATGGCCCATAAGGCCAACTCTCTACGGCCTATAAGGTCTATTTCTTATGGCCCCTAGGTCAACTCTCTCCAGCCAGCATCCCTCTTTTTACATTATTTAATTATTTATAGCAATAACCTCTATTCCTGTTAATCTGTTTTCTTATATAAAATACATGTATAAATGTGGATTGTTTATACTTAATTTTCATATTCCCCTAAATCCCTCAGTCACAAGGGCACTAAATAACCTTGTGACATATATGGTAGAGATACCACTTGTCACAAATATAGTCGTGGCAATATTAGCTTACACGTACACTATAATTAAAGTACCTGGTGTGAGCGTAGGTGCCCATATATTAGCAGAGTATTTTTTTTAGTCTTTGCTGTATATTCATCTTGTAAGCCTATTATGACATCAATAACGTGCTTGTATATTTCATTTGTTATTTTCTTCCCCGTGACATCCAGTGTATATTTTTCTTATTTGCATACATATACCTGTAACATATTTGCACACATTTGTGACATCCCTAACGTCTTTGTATATTTTATTTGTTATTTGTTTCCTAGTGACATCCAGTGTATATTTCTTATTTTTATGGAGGTACTTGTTACATCCGTTATTTTTATGAAACATTGGCAACATTGCTGGATGTCACAAGTTAACACAAATATTTAGGGATGTTACAACGTCAAAATTTTTTGTATATACAATGGACGCCACAAAGATATGAAAAATTTTATTTCTAAGTTTGTGAGTTTATACAAATATTTTTATGGAATTAAAAATAAAATATTTTTTATTACATTTCATATTTTTTATTTTTGGATAACACCAGGTTTTAAAGTGGATGTCACAAAAACCGACTTTTTGCTGGATGTCACAAGATACAACGGTCGAGTATATATATATATATATATATATATATATATATATATATATATATATATATATATGAAATTTTTATCAATTTTAGTCTAGTTGGAATCATTTTATGCTAAATTAAATTATTCAATTTTTAAAATTTTATAAATTTTTAAATTTGTTTTTAGTTTATTTTCAATTGTTTTGTATTTTTATAAATCTAGTTTAACCTTACTTTAATACCTTTTGTGTAATTATTTGTTTCATGTTTTTATTTATATGTATATCCTCTTCAGACCAAAACCATCAAACATGATATGTTTGATGCCCAAATCATCAAACATATAACTGGATTGATGCCCAAACAAAAAATTTGGTATTTTTTAAATATATATTTTAAATATTTGTTAATTAATGTGCTAACTAACCTGAATTTACAGGCACTATTCTGGCAAAAACATTCAAATATTATGTACACAAATGTGGATGTAGGAGGATATGCATTTTCTGATATGTAGTTCAGTTTATTTTGCTATATTTTACTATACCTAGTTAGTTATTTTCTATTAGATTCTAGGACAATAAAGCTACTTTTGAATTTGAATTTGAATTTGAAAATAAAAAATCCGCCATTTTGGATCCGTCATTTTGATTTTTTAAGTTTGAGTTAAAAATTGTGTTAAATGACCTCAAGCAATGTAATATTTCAAGTTTGAGACAAATCGAAGAAAATCCGCCATTTTGGATCCGCCATTTTGATTTTTTTAAGTTTGAGTAAAAAATTGTAATAAATGACCTCAAGCAATGTAATATTTCAAGTTTGAGACAAATCGGTTAGTAAATAAGAAAATCCGCCATTTTGGATCCGCCATTTTGATTTTTGGATCCGCCATTGTTGTAATAAAGAACGTAAACTGTAGTGTTACCAGGTTTCCAAACACTACAACTACCAAGATTCGACAGTCGACTTAATGGATTTAACTTTACTTAACAAAAACAAATTTCAAAAAATTTTCGTAAAGATGTTTTTATATAAATAATATATTTTATTTTTCATCTACACATTTTATCAAAAAAAATTTTTTAGTCCGGCGCCGAGTTGGCCCGGCGCCCAGTTGGCACGCATGTTTTAGATTTTATTTAGTTGTCCTAGACCGCTTAAGGGCTGGCACGCACGAGAGGTTATTTTGCCGTCCTGCCGCTGCGGTGTTGTCACCACTTTGATAGAACGCACTATTTTAGATGTACCTGAGCGGACCAGCGATTATTTTTCAGCAGCGGTTTTAATCAAATTTCGCACCGTTTAAACAATCGCGCGGTTTAAAAACGTCTCGTGCGTGCCAACCCTAATAGATCTTTTAGTGCAAATAAAACCGGTTTGAAGCTCAATTATCACTTTATATTTTTGTTTTACTGAATAAAATGCTCTTAATGTGTTAAAGACTGGTCGGTTTACCTTATATTAGTATTATTAGTAAATTTAACAAGAAAATTTGTTTGGTTTTTGTGTTGACGTTTCGTATATATGTACCTGTTATTTAATAAACGTGTTTTGAAAAAGATTTTTTTTTAATTTAAAAAATACATACCAATATACGTACCTACCTAGTAAATTTAAATTTAGCTTTATTTTAAGGAACGTGCACTAGAATTTTTTTTTTAATTGTGAGATCATATAAAAATGTCCTCCTTTGGCTCCAGTGGGAGTTGGCAACCCTATTTGTAACTGTTACTAAATGCGTTGCCCATATTTGGCTTCTTAGATATTTGTTTGCAGGTAACAATTCAGAAATTTCAACAATTGAAACAAATATTTGTTAGTAAAAACAAAATCGTCTGGTAATATTTAAAAAAAAGCTACATTAAGCACTAATATATTGTTGGTATTTAAAAATATACGTGAGTTTAATTATTAATATACTGTATATTTATTATAAGGATCATTCTTATTTAATATTAAATTAATTAATTATAGGTTATTATATAACTAGTAGCTGTAATTTTATTTAGTTATTTTGCATTAATAAGGTATTTGTAGGTTTCACGTTCTGTTTAATATACAGGATGTTCATTTTAAAACTTCCCACCCCAGATTTCTCGAAAATTATTTTTTTTTAAAAAGCAAAAACACGTCAATTAATTTATTGAGGAGGTCACATTTTGGCTATCTTAAAATTTTTGTAGTACACACCCCCTTTGAGGGGTACATCTTACCCCTATATTTTGAATATGGAAAGTGGGTCAATTGACACTTTTTTTTTGAAGGTTTCTTAAATATCTTTACAAAGGTGTACAAATTTTGAATATCTATCAATTTGTTTTTTACATATTCACTTATTTTTTCAAAGGGGGTGTGTACTACAAAAACTATAAGATAGCCAAAATGTGTCCTCCTTAATAAATTAATTGACATGTTTTTACTTTTTCTCAAAAAAAAATCATTTTCGAAAAATCTTGGTTGGGAAGTTTTAAAATGAACACCCTGTATATTTCTAAAGGGTTAATGGAAATAAGGACACCACTTTTGATCACACACCTGTATTTCTTCGTCTTCCTCAGGCTACACACCTAAGCCTTAGGAAGACGAAAATGGATCGTCGAAAAGAAATAAAGTTGTGTGATCAAAATTGGTGTCTTTTTTCCCATTAACCCTATAGAAATGAATAAGGTATATAATAATAAGAGAATTTTAATAATAATAAAATGCAAGTTGTTTTGATGAAAAATATTTATTTGTATTTTATTATAAAAGTGGAGTCAAATTTTATTATGGTGGCTGGTAATCTTTGTTTTTTTTTTTGAAAGGTTGGTTAATGAAATATACACACGTTTGTTCCATGTGAGATGCACACAAAATGTTGTCAAATCTGACATAAACAGATTTTACCTGACTATAAGTTCGGGGACTCCACCAAGGCCGCATGGGTAGCCCGTGTGTTTTTAAAATGTTTCTCCTTTGTTCAATTACTTCCTCCACCTTCAAGTCAGTGCTGACCTGAAAAAGAAAATAAATTTTATATATTTGTAAATTTAATACAGAACCAGTGGCGTATATAAGGGGGGCCTGGGCTCCCCTTTAAAGTTAAGTTTTTTTAGATATTTTCCACATATTTTATGAATATAAACATAAAATAGCCTAAAATACGACCTCATGAGGTCTTGCCCCCCCTCCCCCCGAAACCGTATCGCCCCCCCCCCCCGATTTTTTTTTATATACGCCACTGTGCAGAACATTAAATGTTTGCTTTAAGTTAAAAGGTTTAAACTTCACGTTTTCATACTAAAGGCTCTTTGCTTAAAAATCTTTAATAATTAATTCAAATAATTGAAGCCATGATTCAAATGACATCAAATTTAAAATTATTATAATCACAAAATACAAATATAAAGCATTCTAAAAAAATAATAAATAACACGTACTATACTTACTGCTCTTTAAATAGGATAGTTTTTGTGATTTCTAATAGGATCTGTGTGGAAGACCAATCAGCAAGATGCATGTTTTTAACCAACAAAGCCAGATTTGTTTCCATCTTTAAGCGGAAATCTGAAACAAAAAAAAATGTATGAATTTTATATTAAAAACAAATAAATCCTACGCCTGTAGATACTTGTCGTCAATTAGCACATAAATCAGTTAATTAAAAATCAATCCTATTTACTGTTTGTTTATAAAGCAATCAGTTTCCACAGAACAAAAAGTTTATACAATACGTGTTTTTTCTTGAAGCTATATTTCTACCTTTAAATATTTACCTTTAAAGCGTTATTCCTGATGACTTTTTGTTCACTTCGACTCTTGCAACCAAAACACCATTATGATGCCATAAAAATACTTGCGTATTTAGGTCCGTATTAGTATTACAAAATCACAAAAACTAAACCTTGTTGGGTCAATGTTCTTCCCAAAACATGGCGTCCCCTTGATTTTTGGGCACACTGTCTGTGACGGTCTGTAATACAATGCTACGTAGGGCGTCGGGTCGGTTCGGTCTAGACCGCGGCTCAGACGTAGGAGAGAGCGGGGCTCGTTGGGCATAGGGGCACGTTGAGAAACCCCTATTAACACGACAATTAGACGTCAGCTGCCAGCGCCACCCACGTGGCAAAGTCGCCTTTGCTCATGCATTAGTCCGCAGTGAGAATCTGTGATGTGTGTATCTCCAAGGAACAGATTTTGACCTATTTTTTTGGCTCTGTAACGAAATAGCGCGTATCAAAATAGCGCGTATCAAAACAGCGCTTTTCAAAACAGCGCGTGTTCAGAATAGCGCGTGTTCAAAATAGCGCGTATCAAAATAGAGCGTGTTCAAAATAGCACGTATCAAAATAGCGCGTGATCAGAATAGCGCGTATCAAAATAGCGCGTATTAAAATAGCGCGTGTAAAACATAGCGCGTTTCAGGTCTGCTTAGGTATATTCACCTAAACAGTTTGAGCAAGGTCAGATAAGTTATACTTACTTAACCGTTAAATAAACGGATGGCTTGCTATACTTAACACAACTCATATAGTTCGACTAAGGAGTCTCTTTCTAACATATTTAAAAAAAAAAAACTACCCTGGCTTCTTTTTCGGGATCCTAGAGGGTGTGTAACCAAACCGAACCAAACCGGACGGAACCGAACCGAACCGAACCAAACCCAAACATTTTTTCCAGTAACTCCCTGACCTTTTTCCACCAAAAAAATGTCACCAAGTCACAGGTCAGAATAGAAACCTACCAAAATAAGGATCGGGAAGCTAATTTAGGGAAATAATTTTTTGAACAAATGTTTCGGTTTGGTTCGGTTCATTTCAGTTCGGTGCGGTTTGAATCCGTTCGGTTCGGTTCAGTTTGGTTACACCCTATAGGATCCCGGGAAAAAAGTCAGGAAAGTTTTTTTTTTGAAAAAATATGTTAGAAAGAGACCCCTTACTCGAACAATTTTGTAACAGTGACGTTTGTAATGACGATCTTTCAAAACGCGGTATTTTTAGACGCGCTATTTTAAGACAGGCTATTTTGAACACACGCTATTTTAAGCACGCGCTATTTTGATACGCGCTATTTTGAATACGCGCTATTTTGATACGCGCTATTTTGAATACGCGCCATTTTGATACGCGCTGTTTTGATACGCGCTATTTTGATACGCGTTATTTTGAACACGCGCCATTATAATACGTGCTATTTTGATCACGCGCCATTGTGATACGCGCTATTTGAGCGCGCTATTTTAATACGCGCTATTTTGATACTCGCTATATTGATACGCGCTATTTTGGTACGCGCTATTTCATTACAGAGCCATTTTTTTTTGGACCTCGTAAGTAACTTTTTGTTATTTCGGAAAACATTTTACAGATTGTTTTATTACACCTGCATGTCCCATTGGGTTTTTTATAGTTAACTTTACATATTTAGACAGAGTTTAATGAAATTATAACGATGCTAATATTTACGCAAACATGATTGCCGACACTCTCAATTTTGTATGTAGGCTAGTTGAGCCAAAAAGTTCGGGGCACTTTGGGCCACCGGCCCAGCTAACTCCATACATTTTCTAAAAACAGTTTTTTTTATTTTAAGGTTCAAATCAGCATGCGTACGTATAATGGACTAAAAATCACGTCATGTAATAATTCTCCCCCTAAACAAATGTTTTAGATTTTATTTAGTCCGCCTTTTGAAGACTGCGACGACTTGCGCCTAGTAGCTGAAACGCTTCTTGAAATATTCTATCTGTTTTTACCCTCTTATGGAAATTAGGCCCCCTAGATGTGGACTTGTTCACGCGATATCTTTGTTAGTCTTGGAGATATAAAGCTAATTTCTTCACAATCTTGATTGGTGTTCTCTTGCAAACAAAAAACGATTAGTTTTTCTGTAAAACTAAGTTATTGGCAGAAGTTATAAGCCAAAGATTGTGAAAAAACAGTAAAAAAGCCGCTATTTATTTATTTATGACATCACACAGACCCTTCAACTCAAATTTGAGGCAAACCCCCGGTGACTTAAAATTGTGTGATCTATTATTACCAATCGACCTAGGGAATTTTAAAAATTCGTGCTTTTCCAAAAGCTGGCGAAAGAAAGACCAAGAATATCAACCGAAGAAAATGGTCAACAGCTATACTAACTGAAACTCCGGTTAAAGAAGAGTTGGAACGTGAAAAAAGTTTTAAAAAAAGGAAAAATCTGTATCCAAAAATGTCACACAGCGATGATGAAGAGGAAACATTTTGTCTAGTCTGCATGGAACCATTCTCAAACAGCAAACCAAAAGAAAAATGGGTACAATGTTTAACTTACAAGTTTTGGGCCCATGAAACATGTGCTGATGCAGGGTTTACTTATGTTTGCTAAAACCGTAAATCCGATTCAGACTAGAGTAAGAGTTAGGTTACTTTATATTGTTTGTTTTTTAAGAAAGTTAAAGTTTAGTATTTTATTATTATCAATAAACATAATCTAAGAATTTCCTGTTATTTTATGTTGCATATATATACAATTCCTAATTATTCAACCATGCCCAACTTGCCCATCGTATGGCCCAACTTACTCCGTGGGTGGGGTTAGTTGGGCCGTTTGCAAGGGTGCTAGAAAAAACTGTTTTTTAAGTTTGAATGCATAGTTTTAAAAACCAATATTTGCCCTAAACATATTATAATTGTAAAACTGTAAGTAATATAGCAATGCTTTTATTTACATTTATGTAACTAGCCCCGCTCTCCCCTACAAAATGTCAACCGAAACGTCACGATCTACGCGCGACAAGGCCCGAGCCGAGACGGTACAAAGATATATTGTTCGATAATATCGCTTGTTAATAGTAACCAAATTTGTTGTGAACTTTACGAGGTAATTAATAGAAACCAATTCAGACCGTTATAATAACAAAATCACGCCATAACATTATACAAACAATGTTTGTTGTAATAAACACAAAGAAATATTTGCCAATATTAAGAGTATATTTATATTTGGGAAATTTTAAGTATTAATAACAAAGACGTTCTGTTACCTTAAAAGAAAGAGTGTTTTGGTTTGGTTAATATAAGGCAATTAATATTTAAAAAAACATCAAATTATTAAAGAAACAAATGAAATATTATTTATAACTAAACACTTTAAAAAAGGTTTCTTACCAATAATTAATGATATTTGCTTTTAATATTTTTTAATGAGAACAACAAAAATCAGGTTTACCAAATATTTGTTAATAATAAAATCGGTTTTTTTCAGTGTATGAGAGGGAACTGCGAAATTTTAATATATATTTACAGTGTACTTCGGTTATAACGTGCCTGGGTTATAACGTACTTTCGGTTATTACGTACATATTTCATTGGTCCGGCCATAATACTCTTCTTTTTAATTTTGTTGTTTATAACGTACTTTCGCTTATAAAGAACATATTTTCTGGTCCCTTGAGGGTACGTTATAACCGGAGTACACTGTATTAACATTTTCCGCTGCTTGAGTTTTTCTGATATTAAATTTTTCAGCGATCTTTCGTCCTGATAGATGTTCTTTCTTTAACCGAAACTTTAACAACTTCCATTTTTTTACGTAAACTAAGAAGTTTTTTACTAAGCGCCACTTCACAAAGATCTATAACTACCCAACTGAACAATAAAAATCAAACACACAGTCCCGCCGAATAAAATATGTTGTAAATGCGAGAGAAGTATTTAGTCTCCGCATTAAAACGGAAAGAGGTAATTTCCTGGCTGCAGAGTGCGTTGTTGCCAACATACTACATAATATTTATGCCCATGAGGTGCAGCGCTCCGTCCGTTGCCAGAGGTTCGCGTCCGGTTAAGGGAGACTTTTTTAACCAAAAAAAAGTTGTCCGCGTCCGGTTATTAGAGTGTCCGGTTATAAGAGTGAATTTTACAGCTAATGAAATAGGGAAAAGCATGGTTCCAACAAATTTGTCCGGTTTAAGGGAGTGTCCGCTTATTAGAGGTGTCCGCAAGGAGATGTTTCACTGTAAATAATTATAAATATCATTTAACCTACTACTCATATCATAATTAATCCTCAACCGGGACAAACTCTGTATATTTATTAAAATAAATAATTATAAATATCATTTATTTGTTTCTATTTAAGCGCAATCCCGTTCTTAATTGTACTGGACTAATTTACCAAAGAGGTAATGCCGAGTTTTATACGGAAATAAATACAATATTCCCATGGTTATATATATCTAGATACCCTCAGGCTTTGCTTAGGCCTGACTTGGCTTTTTAAGCACTTGCTCTTGTGTCAATAGACATATCCATACCTTAGTAATAAAAAAACGCTACTTCTGGCTACCACTTTAAGGCATAACAGCCATGGTGACGCGTTTTTAATATACATGAGTTTCAAAGACAGATATAATACCAAACGTCCCCATAATGTTTTCTCTTGATTACAAGCCATAATCTGCAAACTCTTATTTAACAAACATCGAAAGTTATGTGTTTAATTTGAGCTGTTGTCACTATCCCGATTTTTCACCAAACTTTTGTAAGGATAAAAAGTGATTAAATTGTTAAAATGTTCAAGATTTATAATTCCTTATTTTGAATTCAATTTTCCCGCTATACCGCACGCCAACTGTAAGATTTAACATAGATTTGAGTTTGTCATAGCATTTGCTTTTTATTTGTAGTGTGTACCTTTTTCGATTTTTTTATGATTTTTTTGCGTTTTAAAAGCTTACTGATGATTTAAAATGTAAATAAATAGGTGTGGGTGAGGAATATAATAAAGCGGCTTAGAAAAATTAAAGATCTCTATACAAAAGTTTTTTAAAGATATAATAAATGCAATCTCAAAAATGGTTATATTTCCATACAAATTAAAAAATAAGTAAGCCGGCATTGTAAATTTACTCTTTTAAAAACAGTTAGCTGTGACACACGTACTCATCAAATGAAATCCGACCTACGTCTGCGACGTCATCAAAGTTTTGATAGCCCTGGATTAACAAACAAACAAAAACAAATGTCAACCATCTCAATCGTTTTACGTAAGGTGTCCTCTATCAAAAGCCAACTGCAAAGTATTAAACATTCAAAGCACAAATCAGGTTTTATTGTGCAACTCAGGTAAAATACTAAATGGGAATTATTCAATTTAAAAAAAATCATTTCAGCCTAATGACATAAGTGCAAATCAGAAATTTATTTTAACCAATATGCTAGCATGGGAGCAAGAAATTAGCAACGAAACAGGAAAGCGCCTCTGCATCTGTTCGGACAGTCAAGCTGCGCTGAAAGCACTGTGCAAACCAACCATGTCCGCGGATTTGGTGTAGGAGTGCGCGGATACACTTCAGGAGTTGGCTGGAGTAAGAGAGGTGGAGCTTGTAAGGGTCCCAGGCCACATGGGAGTCCCAGGAAACGAGAACGCGGACGAGCTCGCCAGGGGTTGATCTCGGCAGAAATGCGTCGGGCCAGAGTCTTTCCTGGGGCTCACAAGATGGCAAGTGAAGTCGGTCCTAACAGAGTAGACCCAGAAAGAGATACAAAAGGAATGGACCAACATAGGAAATGACAGACAGGCGAAGAAGTATGTGACAGGATACAGCAAGTCTCGGAAGGTCTGCCTCCTCCGTAGGACACGGAGAGAGGTGGGAGCTATAGTAGAAGAGCTACAAGGACACTTGGCGAAAATGAGAGTGAAGGAGGACGCGACGTGCGAGCGCTGTTGGGCCGAGGATGAGACCTCGGCGATTTTCCTCTCATCATAGTATGAAGCATACAAGGAGGCAAGAAGAGAGGTATTCGAAGAGAAAGCCTTTGAGACGGAAGACCTTCTGAATCTGAGGTGGCCTAATATTTTGGCCTTTTTACAGAAGACGGGCAGATTCCTTAGCGAAGGAAGGGCGCAGAAGGAGGGATGCCCGGGGATTGGCGAAAATGACATTTTATGTGTCTTGTCGCCAGGCCTATAGCCTACCTCACAGTACTACTACTAGTACTTCTACTAATAGGCTAGCTGAGTTATAATATCATATTTCCTATCAGTCTGCCGAAGCTCAGCTCTCTAGCGCTTCTGTGTGCAATGTTACTTTTACATAAATTTACATGTATAGGAGAGGGGAGTAAATTAGAATTTTGGGGTTTTTTTGATTTTTTCCAAGGGTTTGGTCATAATTTCTATTAGTCTGTCAAATTTCAGCTTTGTGGAAGTATAGTGGAATTTTGATGGTCTATACATTAGTAAGTGAGTGAGTGAGTGATTTGAAATTTCGTAACTACTTTACTACTTTATGGAAGTCAATAGACCTAGGAGGGGTTCTTATCACTATACAAATCTACGACTGTGTAAAGTTGGAGTGTCGTACCGAAGTAGAGTTTTAGATAGGTTAAACTTGACAAGGCCCCCAGATATTCTTTGTAAATCACTATCATCCATGGTGGGGCATTCGAATTTGCCGATTTAGAGGCAAGGCTCGGCTTTCGAAGGAATAAGTGTATGTGGTCTTATTTTAAACGTTGGTTGATGAGCTTTGCTTCGTTCTACTTCAGTACCACAGATTTCTTGGGTGATCCGTGTCAGTACTGTAAACGCGCTGGATAAAAACCAATGAGCCTTTCCCGATAGTCTTGGGGTTTGAGTTGCGATAATGCACCGTAAACCACGCCCCTAGAATGAGAATTATCGTCTATAGCCCGGCGCGGATCTACGGTAGGGGAAAAACGGGAAATTTCTCCCAAATCTTAAACTATATTTAGTTTTTACACGCAAAATTCACCTCCTGGTCACTGTGCAAAATAGTTTTATGCAATATTGAATGTGATATTCCCCGCCCCCCCAAATAAAGTTCCTAGATCCGCCCCTGATATAGCTATTCCTTAAAACAAAAGTTCTTTTTTTATTACTGTCTGGTTTTTACTTTTTAGTCCAAATTTGATGACCTTTTTGACAGCTTTTAAAATACATTGTACGGCAACCCACCTATCAAGACTAGATCGCTTTTTAGTTGAATATAGTTGGGGCTTGCTCAAAACAAATCAAGTCGGCTTTAATTTGCAGTAACATTTGATTTAATTATATTGCATAGTAGTGCACCTGCAGCTTCCTTTTTGGTCGCAGCAAATGTAGTAGAATGAGTTATAGCTTTTAGCCGCTCTTGTCATCGACTTTGGATGTGAGAATTTTTTCTATGACTTTTATGTACTCTAATATCAAGTCGTCCAATAAATTGATATGATAGTGCTTTAAAACTTCCTGCATTTAGAAAACTTTAGGGGAATAGGACAATTTGCCGGCTCCGATTCGCCCCCGACGATTCGCATTGGCCGATTCGGTGCAGGAAAATTCGCCGCGAGAATTTTTTTTATTTTTATTTTAATGTCACCTGGTTAGGAAACATATTTTTGCATAAATATTAAAAAAAAAATTTAATTGTTTTAGTTTATTTATTAGTTTTTGAAAAAGTATTATTAAATAAAATAATATATTTTTTTTCTTTCTTTTTTTAAATTAGTTTAAGGAAAAACTACTTTTTAAAAATGTAATATTTTCAAAAATATTTTAGTAAAAAAAATTTTGTTCTTTTTAAAAAGTATAATTTTCAATATTTCTGTAAAAAAAATACTTTGTTTTTTTTATAAATTAGTTTTTTGAAAAACTACTATTGAAAAAGCATATTTTGTTCGAAAAATATTTTTTTTTGTGAATTTTTTTTTGCAAAATGATGTTCGTCTAGACACCGCGTAGCAAGGCATCTTTTAAGTTAATTGAAGTAATCTTGCTAGGTATAGTTTTTGCAAAGTCAGTTGAACAAAGATAAAAGCCGACTATCGGCATATCCTTTATAGAAAGTGACACGGCGGCGGTAGATATACTCATGAAAATTATTTCATTTAATTATGGCGTAAACTAAAGAAATAAAAATAGATAATAAAACTTTCTATACCTACACCTAAAGGAACGACACTGATTTATTTTCTAACGCTGCATACTGCCGACTAAAGGGGTACCGAAAAGCACATCCGAAAGCAATTAAAAGCGCATCTCAAAAAAATCTGCCAATCAGGTGCCGTTCATCCACCTGGGCTCGGTCGGTCGAAAAACAAATACTTTGTGGTCGGACCGCAAAGAGCTGCGCCTCTTCTCTGTTGGTAGGGTTGAAATTATACCAGGAAGATATTTTATGAATTTGGATAATTTTTGAAGGGCAGAATGAAGCAAAATTTCATGAAATCGATAGAACCCCGTATTAGGAGTTATTCAAGTGACATTGCAAAAACTATACTTATTGGTATTTATTTAAAATAATATTAGAAAATTAAGGAAAATACAATCTTTACAATTTCGTCTACCTCTAGCCAGGCCCGGTATTCGGCCATCGGGTGACCACCCGGTGGACCGGACCCAAAAGTGGGCTAGTCGGTTTAAAAATTTTACCATTTATCTGCGTGTGTTTTCTAGTACACAACAGAACCAAAGACGGTTTAAATATCCAATGGATTATATTATGTGAATATGCCTGCGTGCCTCAACTAAACGTATTTGGTGCATCGCATTCCAGTACTGCATCACTAATTTACAGTCCCTAGACTGCAGACTGCCTATACGTAAATTTGCGCTATAACCAAAAAATCGTTAAATAAAGTAATGCATTTTTTTAGTCTCGGCTTAAATATGATTTTTTAATAGTGCTTTAGTTTATTTTTATTATTAAAACACCGGCGTATACAAAGGGCCATCTGTGTAATAATAATATTAGCAACCCCCTTCCACGTATGGTAAGTTGCAAAGGAGTAGGGAATATTGGGAGAAGTGCAAGTATTCGATGCAAAAAATTTTACCTGGGGCGCCTAAAAATGCCTTCCTTATTAAAAAAATATATTCCTACTAGTTTTAGTGATATCGATTTAAAATTATGTCACATACAAAATTTTATGTAAATAAATGCTAAAAAACTGCGAAACTTTTACGCCCCGCTGCTTTTAATTTGATTTATTGTATTATATTGTATTGTATCGTATGTATTTTAACTAAACTAACCCTTCCAAGATTTACAGCTTAACATAATTTCATAGTTCACATCTATTATGAGGCCGAGGCCGGTAATTTGATATTTAGCGCCCGAGTCGATTTTCAGAGTCAGTCCGGCCCTGTCCCTAGACATTACTATAATTAGGAAAAATCAAATTTTTTCTATAACTTTAAATATATTAGACCAGGCAAAAATTTAGGAATTTCACAATTGTACGTCTTTACCAAATTTTGAACACAAATACAGTATCGTAAAAGTGCCCATCTTGCAACACAATTCTATCGGAATGGAAAAAACTGTTGACACTTAAAAACCAATATCTTGTATTTTTAAAAATTAAAAAACAAGGTGTTGCATGTCAAGTGCAGGTAGTCCGTACTTGCAAAACAAACCGTTTTATGCAGAAAATCAAGTCGTAATGCCCATTGCCCAACCTGCAATTAAGATAATATAAAAGCATAGCATTTTTTTTTTCACTGATTAAGAGTTAAAAATAAGCTGTATACAAAATTTGATAAATATCAATGCTTTTATTGAAATGAAAAACTCGAAAACTAAGCCTTACAAAGTTAAAATAAACTGAAAAAATTTATAATGGGTAGGTAAAAATTAATAAATCCTACACAATTTTTTTGTGTACAAAGGAATCTAGAGTTACAAAAAACTAAATTGAAAAAGCTAAATTTTAGCAAAATAAGCTCAACACTAGGTTTTTTTAAACTGAAAAATATTAATTCTTAAACAAATTTTTAGTTTATAAACGAAGGCATCATTAATTTAAATTAAAATTATTATTGACCTCTCTATATATCCGGAACATCAAGTTTCATTTTAATCATGTTTCTATCTACAATAGAAAATTTTCTGGCACTACTAGCCTGTTGCAAGTTGGGATGATACGTGTTACAAGTTGGGCTCATACGTGTTGCCAGTTGGGCCCAAACTGTCTTCTCTCTCTTACTGAAACAAAATTAATTTAATTAGGCTCTGTTTAAGATGTTGTTTTGAAAATGTTAGATTGAGAAACTATCCGCCAAATCATAACTTATTTAAAAAAATCACTACATGAACCCAGTTGTCTGGTCACGAGAAGTTTTAAAGACCTATTTTTGTTTATTTGGTACACAATTTTATTATATTTACAAAAGTAAGTGGCAACAACATACCTGATTCATTTACACACCAATAGAGCAACTTGATATTTCGCAACAAATATTTAACAACTATGAAGCACACGCGATTTAATTTTTGGTTGCACGGCCAAATATTTCGGAAGGGGTATTTTGTTGCAAGTTACCTCGCTGTTGCAAGATGGGCACTTTTACGGTACCCTTTCAAATGTTCCAAGAACCTACTTCGTTAAGTTTTTCGTTAACGTTTCTATGGCACAGAGACAATTTACTGATATACAAGATTCGTACAAACAAAAGTTTCCTATTTATTATATTTCTTCACAACCGGGACCACACTGTAGGTATTTACTGCCTACATTTTTTAAGAGCTGTTAAGATTTCTAATTAAATAATATAATACATTAATAAAAACGTTTTTAAATTAAGGAAAAATATATACTTTTTGTTTTCTGCTGTTGAAAATGAATAAACAATTTCTTTTTTTAATCGGAAATATTTTGGAACACCTAAATATTTGCTAAATAATTTAACTTGGGTAAAATCTGGATACGCAGTCAAAAATCAAAAAAAGATGCTCTGTAATATATGTTTTCGATTAATCCACCACGTTTAGGTTTAACACAGATTTTGATCTCCCAACAAGAGGCCAGGGGAGTTACGATTTAAGAAAATATAAAGCACGTTAGACTAAAATAAAAATTAAACAAAAATTCTTGCGGCCAATTGTCTCCTACCCGAATTTTAAATTAATTAAAATATATCAATGTATGGTTACGTGGGAGGAAAAAAGGACAAAGGCGAATTGTCCCCGCGGCGAATTAGTCGCGGCCAATTTTTTCCTACCCGAATTTTAGATTAATTAAAATATATCAATGTATGTTACTATACTATACTATATATATTTTACGTGGGAGAAAAAAGGACAATATCCTGCTCTAGGTACGACAACTGACACCATTTCCCAACAGAAGAAAAGCTAACCAAAAAAAGTAAATTTTAGTATTTTTGACGTTTACAATTTGTACAGGATGACACGCCATTCCAAACCACATGGTAAATAAAACTTTTTGCTAATACTTATCCAGCTTTTTTTGTTTTAACTGATGTACCATGCTCTGCCACATAACGATGTTTAAAAGGAAACACACCCGTGTATACATATAGCTAGTCTTTACCTACTTCACCTCACTTGCCGCCGCTTTAACTATAAGCTGAAAAATAACCACATTTTTCAATTTTTTTAAACTTAACAAAGGGTATAGTTAGAGTCCCTGTATGTGACAGATATTGGCGGAATCCAATATCTGTCACATACAGGGACTCTAGCTATTGTCAAAGATTTCAAATGTCTATGCTCGAAGGATATAGGGTAGACCTGCCAAACTTTAAATAATAATAATATATTTTATTTGTCTCCAACTGTTGATTAGTTAATACCATGTTTTTACACAATCAACGCAGGCCTAATTCTTTCGTTTTTAGCATAATTTTATTTATTTCTAAAACAGTCAACTTGGATTCCCTAAGCTAGTCATGATTCTATTAAATGGCATAATAGTAAAAAAATACTCTGCCAATATATGGGCCCCTAAGCTCACACTAGGTACTATAGTTATAGTGTACGTGTAAGCTAATATAACTAAAAACTAAAATATATTTTATTCAACTCCAGACTAAATTACCTTTTGTTTGATACCACACAAGCCATGTTTTGACTTAAACTCAAATTTTTGGAATCTACCCCCACCCTTAAAAAAAACAAAAAACTAAAATGTATTTTGTTAAACTCCGGACTTAATTACCTTTCGTTTGATATCACACACGCCATATTTTCACTTAAACTCTAATTTTTAAAATATACCCCCACCCTTAAAAAAAACAAAAACTAAAATGTATTTTGTTAAACTCCGGACTCAATTACCTTTCGTTTGATATCACACACGCCATATTTTCACTTAAACTCTAATTTTTAAAATATACCCCCACCCTTTTTTTTAAATAAATTAAAATGTATTTTGTTTAACTGCAGACTCAATTACCTTTTGTTTGATATCACACACGCCATATTTTCACATAAACTCTAATTTTTGAAATCTACCCCCACCCTTTTATTTGGTTTGTGTTCGGTGGATTTTGTTCATTTTTAAATGGGACCATCTCGAGCCAAGACCCAGCCTAGGTACCAAATTTCATTAAAATCGGCCAAGCGGTTTTTGAGTTATGCGCGTTGGTCGTTACAGACAGACATACAGACAGACAGACAGACAGACAGACATACAGACAGACAGACAGACAGACAGACAGACGGCGCAACAAAAAAGTTTCAAAATCATCTGAAACGCAAAGATATATAAAAAAAATTTGTAATCGGAGCAACTTTTTTTTTCTCGAAAAAATTAGGATCACACTACTATAGTATAGTATAGGTGTGAGCTAATACTCTGCCAATCTATGGGCACCTAAGCTCACACTAGGTAATATAGTTACAGTGTACGTATGAGCTAATATAACTAAAAACTGAAATATATTTTATTCAACTCCAGACTCAATTACCTTTCGTTTGATACCACACAAGCCATGTTTTGACTTAAACTCTAATTTTTGACATTTACCCCCACCTTTTTTTTTAAATAACTTAAAATTCATTTTGTTTAACTCCAGACTTAATTACTTTTCGTTTGATATCACACACGCCATATTTTGACATAAACTCTCATTTTTGATATCTACCCCCACCCTTTTATTTGGCTTGCGTTTGGTGGATTTCGTTCATTTTTAAATGGGACCACCACGGCCCAAGACCCAGTCTAGGTACCAAATTTCATTTAAATCGGACAAGCGGTTTTTGAGTTATGCGGGTTGGTCGTTACAGACAGACATACAGACAGACAGACAGACAGACAGACAGACAGACAGACATACAGACAGACAGACAGACAGACAGACAGACGGCAAGACAAAAAAGTTTCAAAATCATCTGAAACGCAAAGCATTATAAAAAATTTTGAAATCGGAGCAACTTTTTTTTTCTAGAAAAAATTAGGATCACCATAGCTCACACTACTATTGTATAGTAGTAGTGTGAGCTAACATATTCCCATAAAAAAACTGTCAAGGATACACAAGATCTACTACAATGCGTAAACGATCAAGACAAGTGTGGGAAAAATGCACTTTAACGGCAGAAAAAAAAATTAAAGCAGTAATATCTAGTCAAAGAAATTCCTCTGCATTGACATTATATCCTTCTTAGTTCCTTTACTGGGAAAGAATAACAATTAGTGCAAGTTATCTGTGATTTAGTGATTTTTTAGAATTTGCGCTTGGATTCGTCAGCATTGTTTATATTTACGTTTTCTTTTGCAATTTTATGAGACAAATTAACTTTTAATTCTTCCGGAGTAATAAACATTGTGATTGTATTATGTATTTAGTTTTTTTACCCAACTGCAGTACGGCGAAAGGTAGGGTAATGTTTTTGTTTGGGATATGTATGTATGTAAATATGTGTGTTTGTGTAGCGCTACAGGCTAAACGACTGAACCGATTTTGGCCAAAAAGATGTCGTTAAATTGCTACTGATCCCGAAGGTGCTATAAGCTATATTTTTTTAAACATGGCGGTCGTCAGACGTCATTTTTTCACATGATGTATTACCTAAATTCTAGCCAATTTTAATGAAATATCCTTGATCACCCTTTGCAAATGCCTTCTAATTTGCTGTAATTACTTTGTAGTCCTCCCTACTCTCACCCACTTCCCCTGCTGTCATTCCTCCCCACCTTCTTCAAAAACCATATTCGCATAATTTTATCAAATATAGGGCGATTTTAAAAATGCTTTCTGCACACGTTTTAAGATTTTTTTTCCAATACCATATTATTAGTTCTCCCCTCCCCCTCCCTCTCCCTCTTTCCTCCCTAACACTACTAGTAGTTGTAGCTATAATTTTACAAAAATTATTTTTGCACTCGCTTTAACACCATTTTACCAGTTCCCCTCTCTCTCTCCCCTCCCGCACCTTCACACAATGTTTGTAGAAACGCATCTCCCCTTTGGGCATAGTTCAATGTTTGACACAAATGCATGATTTAGGTAATAATCAGGTACCTTAATTTAGTTAAATGAATGGCTGAATAAGAATTAAACCTAAAAGTTGGAAATAAAGAAAACACCCAACTGCTACATCTACTTGTACCTACTAGGCGCAGTTGTGTACAAACTTATGCAATAACCTGAATACAATACTGTATAATTGTAAGGGCACTTTGGACATCAAAACTAAAAGTTGAAGCATGTCGTACATTATAGGTATACCTAATAATTTTGTACCTGTGACTAGTAGGTACAAGTAGATTTAGCAGTTGGGTGATTTTTTTATTATTATTTTTTTATTAATGGTTATAATTTAAAATCTTTTGTAGTTTCCCCATAGCATTTTGGCACGTCTCTTCTGTTAAATTTTATGCAGATACGAATAAGGGCAGTTACATAGAATTTTACATTGTAGACTTTCAAAATTGACAGAACAGAGCCAAATTTCAAAATAAGTGGTTTATTTATGTTTAATAAGGGAATACATTATTTATTCCGGTTCTAAATAAATAAATAAAAGACTAGCTGTCATCTTACAATATAAAACTGTCAACAGACTGCCTGCGGGTCAGCCAAATAAAAACGAGAGTTGTTTAAATTGAGTTTTAAATTCTCTTATCGCAAAAATAACTTATATCACAGTGAATATTACCTACACTGTACTTTAGTTGAGTGGCCTGTGGTATCCTGTGGAATAGTTGGGAAGATTTTTTTAAACTTCTATAAATCGATTGGTATGTAATAATAATATTAAAGATTAGTAATTTTTTTTACCCAAAAAGAAAATTACGAAAGGAAGTTTAAGACTACCCCAAATTGATTAGCTAGGGACCACTTCATTTTAAGTCGCCGGGTGTTTGCCTTAAATTTGATTAAGAGCCCCAAAATTGCGATTTTTTTCCATGTTTTTTTACAACCTTTGACTTTTAACTTTTGCCACATTAACTTTATATCACGACTAAGTACTACTGTCGCGTTAGTGAGCTTTGTATTTCAGGAACTTAAAAAGATATTGTTTTTTTTTAATATGAAAAGAAATATAAAAATTCAAGATTAAACAAAAAAGTTTAAGATTACCCTCGATCGACTGTAATTTTTTTTCTAAATTAACTCGCAAGATAAGCCACTGTCATCAAAAGTATCAAATCCGGATTTGCCGCCGCCCGCCCTGCAAAAAGGGATATTTCCGCTGCACCAGAGTTTAGCAGTTCAAAAGAGATTAAAATTAGAAATGTATCAGGTGCATTTATGCAAGTTGTTCAAAAAGTAATCAATTTTTTTTATAACTCATAGAACAGCTTGTATCCGGTGAACCCGTGTTCTTAAAAGAAAATAACCTACTTACATACCTACATACAAAACTTTTTATTACAAAAAGCTTAAGACCTGTTTAAAAAAAGTTAACCTGCTTACCTGTTCTGAAAAGGACGCTTTTGACCGATTTTCAAAGAATTTGGTTTTGGAACACTTTTAGGAGTTTACTGTGACATACCTAATATAAAAATCCAATTTTTGAAGTTGTTTTTACAAAGGAATCAACAGACGAGAAAACAAGATAAGAAGGGGAAATTGTTTAGAATTTTAATGAAAAATAAGCTTTCTTTTAAATTTTTAATCCAGTATTTGAAACTAAATACCTACCTAAAAGGTGTTAAAATTATATACGGTGAGTTGAGTTTAAATGATCCAAAAAGGACTATAATTTGACTTTGGAGTGTCATAATTTGATTATTTTTTTTCAAATTTGCAGAACACGAAAACATAACTCAACTAATAGCTAATTATTGGTATAAACATATAGTAGTCAAAGTTTGTTTAAAGAGAATAACAATTATAAAAAAATGTATTGTCAGGGGTGCGATTTATTCCATGCACCGGGGTAAATGCGTACATGTTTGCTTATTCTAATACACTATGAGCCTGATCCTTGCCAGTTTTGCAAGTTTTCGAAAGCATTTTAGTGGATTAATTAGGTTTGCTAACTGAAAAGCTAGACAAGTAATTAGTTTCTTATATACTTAAAGTATTTTTAACGTATCGTATTTTAAAGTTTTTCATTGTAAAAATGCGTTTATAGATTTTGAAAAAGCTTTCGATAGCATTGAGCACTGGGCAGTAAAAGCATCTTTACTTCATAGCCCAATATATCACAGATGCATAGATATAATAGCCAATATATTGGTCGGGCAGCAAAACGCTATTTTCGTCAATTTTTGGGGGATTTTTATTAACATCGGCGCGTTTATACATCGACCCATGAAAAGTAAAAAACTAAAAAATTTTTGGTCGGTTTGTCTCTCTAGGCTGCGTATCAGTGCCCTGAATTTTCTGGTTTGCACCTTTCCACTTTTTTCAAAATATCTCAAAATCAAAAACGAACTAAATTTTTATTATCACGGTTTTCGTTAGGTAACACCTGTCTCTATGGGCCTGTGTCCCTCAAATTTTAGAAATATTTATCGATTAAAAAAAAATAATGTCAAAGTCAAAACTTTGACGAATTTACCAAAGTAGTGATTTTTTTAAAACTTGAATTTTCGGACCCTGTCAAGAAATTTCTGAGGCGGATTTTATCTGACATACTTTTTTTTCTTCCTTTTGAGTCTCGCTATTCTAAACTTTTTAAAATATTAAAAAATATTGCAGGGAAAATCTGTAGCAGAACCAAAATATTCAAAAATTTACCACAAACATGGAAAAGTCACTGGCATAAAATATCGGTTTTTTAAGCAAAAATCACACATTTGGAGATAAACGGCTTGAGATTTTTTAGTTTGCGTTTAATTTTGGGTCCCCCGAAAACCTTTATTCTACTATAGAGAGGCTATTAAGTAGTGTGATTTTTTTTCCAAAATATACGTGGTAAGTGGTAGCAAAAAAGCGTTTAAACTTGTATATTTTTCAGTTTTTTCAAAAACTATCCAAATCGTATACTGGTCGGTCAGTTAGTCGCCATTTTTGTCAATTTTTGGGGGATTTTCATAAAAATTGACAAGTTTGTACATAACCCTTGGAGAAGTAAAAAATAAAAAAAAGTTGGTTGGTACTCCACTCTAAGCTAACGTTTCAGTGCCCTTAACTATCATTTTTGCACGTTCTCACTTTTATCAAAATAACTCAAAATTAAAAAAAGACAAAAAAAATTTTGTTACGGTTTTAATTAGGTAAGACCTGTCTCTATCGGCCCCTCCAACAAAACTTTTAGAAACATTGTTTTTTTATAAGAAAAATAATTTCAAATTAAAAAATTTGCCAAAGTATTGATTTTTTTAAAACTAATTTTTTTAACTTTGTCAGAAAATTTTTAATCAGGATTTTATTTGACGTATTTTTTCCCCTTTTAAGTCTGCCTATAATTTTCTTTTTAAGATATTAAAAAATACTGCAGGAAAAATCTGTAGCAGAATCACAAATAACAAGCAGTTGCGTTATTCGCAAAAGTCAAAGATTTTAGACTACTTATACATAACCATTGTTTATACTTTATTTGACCGTAATTTAATAGCGCATTTACCGTTTTTAATAAAAAAACTAAATATCAAATTCACCTGCATAAAAAAATATCCAAAATGTTTAAAAATTTACCGCAAACATGAAATAATCGCTGGGTCAAAATAACGGTTGTCTAAGCGAAAATTACGCGTTTGGAGATAAACCGCTGGGGATTTTTTGGATTGTGTTTATTTTATGAGCATGAAGTTAGCGAAGCACCCATCGCAGATCGAATCGTGACTAGGTGGATAATTTGCCGTTAATTAGTCATGAATTAGTTGTGGAAAAATTAAATTTGTCGCTCTTATTTTTGACCGTTTTTGAGGGTGCTTCGCTAACTTCTTATGAAGTTAGCGAAGCACCCTCGTAAAAATGGCTTTTATCAAAATCGAATATGATGGATAATTTGCCGCTAATTAGTCGTGAATTAGTTGTGGAAAAATTAATTTCGTCGCTCTCATTTTTTACCCTTTTTTTGGGTGCTTCGCTAACGTCATATTTTGGCACCCATCGCAAATCGAACCGCTACTAGGTGGATAATTTGCCGTTAATTAGTCGTGAATTAGTTGTGGAAAAACTAATTTTGTCGCTCTTATTTTTGACCGTTTTTGAGGGTGCTTCGCTAACTTCATAAGAAGTTAGCGAAGCACCCTTGTAAAAATGGCTTTTATCAAAATCGAATATGGTGGATAATTTGCCGTTAATTAGTCGCGAATTAGTTGTGGAAAAATTAATTTTGTCGCTCTTATTTGTGACCCTTTTTTTGGGTGCTTCGCTAACTTCATATGAAGTTAGCGAAGCACCCTCGTAAAAATAGCTTTTATCAAAATCGAATATGGTGGATAATTTGCCGCTAATTAGTCGTGAATTAGTTGTGGAAAAATTAATTTTGTCGCTCTTATTTTTGACCGTTTTTGAGGGTGCTTCGCTAACTTCATATGAAGTTAGGGAAGCACCCTCGTAAAAATTGCTTTTATCAAAATCGAACATGGTGGATAATTTGCAGCTAATTATTCGTGAATTAGTTGTGGAAAAATTAATTTTGTCGCTCTTATTTTTGACCGTTTTTGAGGGTGCTTCACTAACTTCATATAAAGTTAGCGAAGCACCTTCGTAAAAATGGCTTTAGACATGACGTATCGAAATCGAATATGGTGGATAATTTGCCGCTAATTAGTCGGTAATTAGTTGTGGAAAAATTAAGTTTGTCGCGTTTAGTTTTGAGTGTTTTTTGGGTGCCTCTCTAACTTTATATGAATTAAGCGAAGCACTCAAAAAACGGTAAAAAAAAAGAGCGACAAAATTAATTTTTCCACAACTAATTCACGACTAATTAGCGGCAAATTATCCATCATATTCAATTTTGATAAAAGCTATTTTGACGAGGGTGCTTCGCTAACTTCATATGAAGTTAGCGAAGCACCCTCAAAAAAGGTCAAAAATAAGAGCGACAAAATTAATTTTTCCACAACTAATTCACGACTAATTAACGGCAAATTATCCACCTAGTAGCGATTCGATTTGCTATGGGTGCCAAAATATGAAGTTAGCGAAGCACCCAAAAAAAGGGGAAAAAATAAGAGCGACAAAATTAATTTTCCACAACTAATTCACGACTAATTAGCGGCAAATTATCCACCATATTCGATTTTGATAAAAGCTATTTTTACGAGGGTGCTTCGCTAACTTCATATGAAGTTAGCGAAGCACCCTCAAAAACGGTCAAAAATAAGAGCGACAAAATTAATTTTTCCACACCTAATTCACGTCTAATTAGCGGCAAATTATCCACCATATTCGATTTTGATAAAAGCCATTTTTACGAGGGTGCTTCGCTAACTTCATATGAAGTTAGCGAAGCATCCTCAAAAACGGTCAAAAATAAGAGCGACAAAATTAATTTTTCCACAACTAATTCACGACTAATTAGCGGCAAATTATCCACCGTATTCGATATTGATAAAAGCCATTTTTACGAGGGTGCTTCGCTAACTTCATATGAAGTTAGCGAAGCACCCTCAAAAACGGTCAAAAATAAGAGCGACAAAATTAATTTTTCCACAACTAATTCACGACTAATTAGCGGCAAATTATCCACCATATTCGATTTTGATAAAAGCCATTTTTACGAGGGTGCTTCGCTAACTTCATATGAAGTTAGCGAAGCACCCTCAAAAACGGTCAAAAATAAGAGCGACAAAATTAATTTTTCCACAACTAATTCACGACTAATTAACGGCAAATTATCCACCTAGTCCCGATTCGATCTGCGATGGGTGCTTCGCTAACTTCATGCTCATGTTTATTTTTGGGTTCCCAAAAATAATTATTTTACTACAGACAAGTTTTAAAACGATGTAATTTTTTAAAAAGAATACTTGGTAAGTGAGAGCAAAAAAGCGTCTAAATTTGGATATTTTTTAGTTTTTATCACTAAAAAAAATACTCTGCCAATATATGAGCACTTAAGCTTTAGGTATCATAGTTATAGTGTACGTGTGAGCTAATATAACTAAAAATTATATTATATATATTTTATTCAACTCCAGTCTCAACAGCGCCGGTTTAAGGGCCTACCAGGCCCTAGGCACTAGTGGTAAGACGGGCCCCTTCCCCCTTTACAAAGCCGCGCAACAAAAGGTACAGCGAGACAACTTGTTTTTTTATATTTTTGATCAAAACTTTTTTTTCACTTATTAATTTTGAACTTTCACATGCCAGGACCAAAAATCTTTTAATGTTCACAGGAAAAATTATTACACAGCCTCACAGAAAAAAAATAGGTAATGTCGGTCGAGACAGACCTTGATATTCCTATGTATTTTTTCCTAAGGAAAAACATCTAAATTTTCCCCAGTGAGACTAAGACTTTTTTAACCCCGGATTTGAATTCAGCGTGGAAAAATACATGAATATCTCCTCATTATTTTTTTTGTAGAATTCGGTTATTAAAAAATTTTGATAAAGAAAATTTAATTGTTTGCTATATTAAATAAGTTTTATCCTCGAAAATTTGAACCAAAAAAAAAATTAAATCCGAAAACTTTTTGAAAATTACAAAGGTAATAAAAAAATTGTAAGAAATTGGGGGCCCTCTTTTTAGAAAAAAAGAGCCTAGGTACCAAATTTCATTCAAATCGGGCAGGTGGTTTTTGAGTTATGCGGGTTGGTCGACAGACAGACGGCGCGACAAAAAAGTTTCAAAATCATCTGAAACGCAAAGATATATAAAAAATTTTGAAATTGGATCGGATTTTTTTTCTCGAAAAAATTAGGATCACCATAGCTCACACTACTATTATAGTATAGTAGTAGTGTGAGCTAATATCAAAGCCATATAGTGGTCGGTCAAATTCAAAAATTTTGAACTGCTTAAATTCAAAACCATTTTTTGGCCAAAATTTAAAAGTGTATTGCTGATAGAGAACTAATATATGAAATCAATTTTTTTTTAAATAGAAAAATAAAAAAATCTACCGCAAACTGGAAAAAACATTGGTTTAAAACAGCAGTTTTTAAAGCGAAACTGAAATGGTTGGTGATTTTTTATTTTGCGGTTAAATTTGGGTCTCCGGAATTTTTTTTTTTTAATATAGACTGGCTTTTAAGTGATATAAAAAAAATCAACATATAGCTGGTTGGGTTTTTGATTTTTTCACAAAATTACCAAGTCATATACTAAAATAGTGTAAGTTGTTAATATAATTTAGATGCCTGAAATAAATGGAATTAACACGTTAGTAAGGGTGCTAACTCTATTTTATTTTATTTTTAACAAAACTCAAAAATATTTATAATTTTCGAAAAGAGTGATATTTTAAGCTCTTAATAAATACAAAATAAAAAAAACAGAATTATTTGCCTGCAATGGTCAGCCATTCCCCTTAATCCGACCCTAGGTACGACCATAAGACACAAAAAAATCCTGCTAAATTTAACATTTATTTTTAAAAAACTACTTATTTTATTTATTTTCTTTTTAAAAATATAGAAACACAATATCTTTCAAAACATTAAGCTTGTTTAGTACTTAGGTGTAATTATACCATTACTAATACTACAGAAATTTATGATTATAAAATAATTACCTCCGTTTTAAAATCGCCCCTGTCTTTTTCGTAGTATAGAAAACGCAGTATCTACCTATCATTTTTCTTAATTTCGACTTGTAAAAAAAATTTTTAGAACCAAATGCTTATTTTCTTATAACTTTTAAGCGTCGGTATTTCGATAAGCTTGCTTGTATTTGTTGGAGTATCTGTCATAATTGCAGTAAATTTTTTAAGAAAGTTAATTTTATGTATAATTTTATATTAAAAACGCAAAATTTTTGATTTGTGGTCAAATAAAGTTTAAAAAAGTGGTTATGTCTGAGTAGTTCAAAATCTTTGAATTTTGCGGATAACGCACCAGCTTTGTATTTTTGATCCTGCTACAGATTTTTCCTGCAATATTTTTAATATTTTTAAAAGCAAACTATAGGCAGACTTAAAAGAAATAAAAAAGTATTTCATATGAAAACCTCAACAGAAATTTCGGAAAACGGAGTTAAAAAATTCAAGTTTGAAAAAAGTCAAAAATATTTCTAATAGTTGTGTTATTAGGCGGACCAAGAGAGACATGTCTCGCATAAATTAAACCGTAATAAAAAATATTTTGACTCTTGTCGATTTTGAGTTATTTTGATAAAAGTAAGAAGGTGCAAACTGAAAAGTTAAGGGCACTGAAACTCAGCTTAGATTGGACTACCAACCAACTTTTTTTTTACTTCTTCTAAGTCAATGTAGAAACTTGCCAATTTTTATGAAAGTTCCGCAAATTGACAAAAATGGCGAACTGACCGCCCAGTATACAATTTGGATATTTTTTAAAAAATCTGAAAAATATCCAAATATAAACGCTTTTTTGCTACCACTTACGACGTATATTTTGAAAAAAAATTTACACCGTTTAAAGACTTGTCTATATTAAAACAAAATATTTCAGGGGACCCAAAATTAAACGCAAAATAAGAAATCCCCAGCCGTTTATCTTCAAACATGTCATTTTTATTTAAAAACCCATTATTTTGAACCAGTGCTTTTGCCAGGTTTGCTGTAAATTTTTTAATATTTGGAATCTTATTTATCTTTTTTTTTAGAAAGTAAATTTTGCATTTAGTTTTCTATTAGAACCACTAAATAGTATTTTGAGTTTTGTTCAAATAATGTTTTAAAAAAGTGATTTGTAGAAATAGTCCAAGTCTCTAAATTTTGCGAAAAACGCCACAGCTTGGTATATGTGATTCTGTTACAGATTTTTCCTGCAATATTTTTTAATATTTTAAAAAGTTTTGTATAACGAGACTTAAAAGGAAGAAAAAAAAGTATGTCAGATAAGATCCACCTCAGAAATTTCTTGACAGGGTCTAAAAATTCAAGTTTTAAAAAAATCACTACTTTGGTAAATTTGTCAAAGTTTTGAATTTGACATTATTTTTCATAAAATCGATAAATATTTCTAGAACTTGTGGTACACAGGCCTATAGAGATAGGTCCTACCTTATCAAAACTGCAATAGAAAAATAATTGACATTTTTTGATTTTGAGATATTTTGAATAAAGTGGAAAGATGCAAAACAGAAAGTTAAGGACACTGATACGCAACTTATAGTGGAGTGCCAACCACTTTTTTTTATAGTATTTACTTTGCTTGAGTCGGTCTACAATCATGCCAATTGTTGTCAAAATCCCCCAAAAATTGACGAAAATGGCGATTTAATGCCCGACCAGTATACAATTTGAATATGTATTAATAATAACTGAAAAATATCAACTTTAAAAGCTTTTTTGCTACCACTTACTAAGGACATTTTTTTAAAAAAATTACACCGCTTAAAAGCCTGTCTATAGTAGAAGAAAGGTTTTCGGGGGACCTAAAATTAACGTAGAATAAAAAATCCCCAGCCGTTTAACTCCAAAAGTGTAATTTTTGCGTAAAAAACCGTTATTTTGAACGAATGATTTTTCATGTTTGTGGTAAATTTTTTAATATTTTGGATTATATTTAAAATTCTTTTTTTAAAAAAGTAAATCTAGAATTTAGTTCTCTGTAAGAGCCGGTAAAAAGTCTTTTAAGTTTTAGTCAAATAAGATTTTAAAAAATTGTTTTGTATAAGCGGTCTAAAATCTTTGAATTTTGCGATAAACGCGACAGCTGGGTATTTGTCATTCTGCTACAGATTTTCCCTGCAATATTTTTAAAAATTTTTAAAGGTGTGATATAGCCAGAGTCAAAAGGAAGAAAAAGAAGTACGTGAGATAAAATCCGCCTCAAAAAGTTCTTGACAGGGTTAAAAAATTCAAGTTTAAAAAAAAAACATCTTTTGTAAATTTTCAAAGTTTTGACTTTAACACTATTTTTCTTAATATTAAAAAAACATTTTTAAAAGTTGCGTTACATGGGCTTATAAAGACGGGTCTTGCCTAACTAATACTATCAGAAAAAATATTTTAGCTGTTTTGGATTTTGAGATATTGGAAAAAAATGGGGTGATGCCAATTTGAAATTTAAGGACACTGATACGCAGTTACGAGTAGAGTACAGACCAAAACAAAAATTTATTTCCACTAACCTTGAGTCGATCTATGCACGTACAAAGTTTTATCAAAATCACCATAATTTGTGTTTTGCTGCCCGACCATATATAGCGAAGCAACAACATCAATCAAAATTCACGAAGGAACCAAGCCAATCCGCAGAGATGTCACAATATCCCTTATTAAACTATTTAACCAGGTCCTAGAAGATGTTTTTAAAAACATAGATTGGCAAAAAATAGGCATCAAAGTAAACGGACAATACTTGAACCACCTAAGATATGCTGATGATATCGCCTTAATGACAAATAAGAAAAAAGAACTGATAAAAAGGCCGGAAGAACTGGATATAGCAGCTAAATATATAGGCTTAAGTATGACCTACACTAAAACTAAAATCATAACAAACACAGAAAAAGATATAATGATCAGAATAAACCAAGAGAAAATAGAACAAGTAGAGGAATATAAATACCTGGGACAAATTATTAAACTAAAAAAAGAGAACCAAACGGCTGACATCAAGAAACGAATAAGATTGGCCTGGGCAGCATTCGCTAAATTAAAGCACATATTAAAAAATAAAAAATATCGTCAGTACCTCAAAACGAAAGTGTATAACCAATGTATCCTTCCTGTACTTACATATAGATCCCAGACCTGGACACTTACAAAATCAAACATGGATAAGGTAACAAAAGCACAAAGATAAATGGAAAGACAAATGTTACATTAAAGCTAACAGATAGAAAAAGAAATGCATGGATAAAACAAAAGTAAGGAATGTCAGAGGAGAAGTAGCAAAATTAAAATGAAAATTTGCTGGTCAAAACATCAAACAGAAAGGCGATCGATGCAACAAATGCATTGTATACTGGAGACCCTGGGAAAATAAAAGAAGTAAGGGAAGACCCCAAATGAGACGGGAGGACGGTTTGAAGAAACATGCGGGAGCTAGATGGGAGAGGATTGAGAGAGGCCTTTGTCCAAAGATGGATCGAAGAAGGCTAAAAAATAAAGAAAAAAGCGATTTTTATTATTATTTTTATTTTACGAATTCGAGGTTTTCTTTTTTTTTTGCATGGGTTGGAATTTTCTGTCCAAATTAGGTAAGGGCGTGCAGCCAGCAATCTCGTCCAAGGCGCTGGTATTGCTAAAACCGGCACTTAAAATTATTATTACTTACTGACTTAGACCTGCTTCCGATTATGCACCTTGCAAGCGTCTACAATTACCTATTACGATTATATGTTTGTCAAGCAAGTTGTTTTGGTAGTTTTTGAGATATGCGGGTCCAGGTGATGCCCTCATCCTCGTATCGCTCGCGCCACATTCCAAAGTCGGTTGGTTTGGATTAGCTGTTATTCAAGACAAAAACCGTTTACAGGTGCATCTTAAAATTTCTTTATATACCATTGGCGCACCAAAGAAAAAGTCTTTTTATTAATCACTTAAATCGGAAATTTTATTTTAAGCAAATCTTGCCTCTTAAGCCAGTCTTAGTAGTTAGTAATCAGTGTTAGTATTCAGTTAAATATAAATAAATAAACATGCAAACGCCGCTCGCCACTGAAACTAGACAAACTGCGACAAACACACTGGTGGACATATTTAAGGTCCTATTTGGTTTGCGTTTGTTACCTACACGATGCGGGAAAGCACAAGCCAAGCCAAACTTGAGGTGCCCACGATATGTACCTAAATACGATCAAATTTCCAAATGACAAGTCGTGGGATGGCGGCTTTACGAACTGATTTGTCTTAAAAGTGGAGTAGTATTGTCGGGTACGATTTTATTATAAATGGAGCCCTTAAACGAGGGTACCGTAGGATCTTTCATGTGTATATAAAATAAAGATAAAACAGTGTTAAACACGTTACAAACTTTAATGAACACAAAATGAACTCTGTTGCGATTTACAAATTGTTACAAGACTTTTATCATTAACTGTAAGACAAACAAGACCCAAAATATTAAAATTTTTAACTTAACAAAATAACAAACTGCAAAATGTACTTCAAATAGACAAATCTTATCTTTCTTTACTGATAAACAATTTAGAGGTTTTAGTTTAAGTTTAACAAAACTTAGAATGTGACTACCGACTTGTCTCCTCAAAGTTTGGATTTTTATTGACGCTAGGTCCCAAGTAACATTTTTGGTTAAAATTAGGTAAAGTTTACTTAAAATAAGAGAGTAATTTTTCCCCATAGCAAATTTAAAGGTTAAAAAAGAGGGAAATTTCCCGATATTTTCCCAAAGTGGGGACAAAAACAAAGGTAATTTGGAAGGAGAAATTAGGTAATTAGCACAGTTTGTGTTCGATGTCTTACTAACATAGATGAGACTTTGACCAAGGTCCACACAATAAGTCTCTATTTACACCAGTTTTCAACTTCAGTTTAGCCTATATGGTTCAAAAGAAGTTAAAATTCCTTCTGGTGTCCCTGTATTATGGCGCCCCCTACATCTGTCAGAATAGAAAAAAATGAAAACATTTTTAAATAAAAATAAACAAAGAGGAACACAATAATAATGTTTGATGGGTGTTTAACCAGTTGTGAAAAAAAATGGTGATTATTTTTATCAACTATTGTAATTATAATTTTTGTACATATTAAGATGAAAAAAATTTGCGGCGGAAATATTTTCGTAGAATCCATGACTTTTACGTTCAAAAAACCCACGCGCCCTTCAAAACATGTCATTTTAACAAAAAAAAAATTGTATTTTTATGTTTTTAAAAATACAAAAACTGTAGTATTTTAAATTTATGACCAAATTTTGATGTTAGGTCATAAAAGCAATTCAGTTACATCGTTTTACTGAAGATTACTGGGATTGTTTAAGTAAAATTAACAAAAACACAATGAACATTTTTCACAAAGAAAAAAAAACATGGCGTATATAGTTTTTCTCCCGGAGATTGTCTTAGAGGTTGATTTTACCTTTATTTTCGTCCTCAAACGCGGAATGTCTACTGCCGTAGCCAAAATTTCTTATAATTTTGAGAATAAAGGCGATTTTTTCTTATTTTAACCAATTAGCTTGTCTAACGAACTGTCACGATCAGCTGCTCAATGGTTGCCATAGGACAAACAAAGCGTTTTCCCATAAGCCGCAATGTTAACAAGACCCTTTGTGCACATGGGAAAAATGCGTTTTTCCTAAAAAAAATCAATTAAAAAGTCAGGTTATGTTTTTATTTACTTTTGTTTTTTAAACTTTTTTTTCAGTTTTTTACTCAGTTTGAATCATTATTATTAGTTTCTGTGCTGTTATGAACTGTGCCAGCTGGGGAGATCTTGAAAATGTTAGTTCTGATCGAATGCCAAGTATTTTGACCTTAAAAAATCATCCTGATTTAAATGAACTAGTTATCAGCTCAAAGAAGTGAAAAGAAAGTGGATAAGTGCTCTATTACCTGACTTAACAGAGGAAAAATTGAAATATTCGAAAGTTTTTTGTCAGGTTTGTTTTGGATAAATATGTAACTGCCATTTTGGCAACATTTTCTATTGGGATCTTTTTGTGTGCTCGAGTGGACCTTTTGTAGAAGTGTAACATAGAGTTGTGTTAAACTGTACGAAATATTTCACTATGATTTTTTTACTATTCTAGGCAAGCAACTTTCAAAACTAGAATACAGAATATTGTTTCAAAACAGTTGAAAAATTTTAAAAATGATGGTTGAAAAAAGGGTCCAGCCAAGAAAGAAAAGGAAAACAATATGAGGTTAAAGTGTAGGTAATGTGCTTAACCAAATTTGTACATCATCCTGCAGAACTCTTAAATAAATTCTTGGAGTGTAGCGTCCTGTATAGTGTGATGATGAAACAGTGGAGTCCTGTATCCTCAAAGTTTCTTTTTCTTTAATAAATATTTATTTTACAGACCTCAAAACAGTTAGTAGAATAAACTGGTAAATTTGACAATCTTCCTAACTCAAACCTCTTTTTATCTTAAACTATTTTGGTGCACATTTTCCTTTATTTCCATGCTTTTTTACACCTGAAACTGGAATTGTTCTATAACTTGTACACCATAAAATTTGTATAGCATCCGATCGGACCTATTACAGCTCATTAGCAAAAAAAATGTTTTATGCCTTGAGTTTGACTACTTAAGCCCTATGTATTATAGTTCATGGAAAAACATATGGTGATGTACGGTGTGTGAGGCCAATGACAAGGAAAAACTGTATTTTAATTTTGCAAGTTTTTTTTTATATAATGTTTACTTATATTTTTTTTTATATAAACATATTTTGTAAAGTACTTATTAGAAGTTTGCTTGACCAACCTCGGTTGAAACTCATATGTATCTGTTGGACGGACCTACCTATAAGTTGTTCCTCTTTTTCATGTCACCACTGGAGGGTTAACACAATTAAACTTTGTCTAAACATAAAAATCATAGTGCAATATTTTTCATAGTTTACCGCTCTAGAAGGCCTATTACTTAGCAAAAGCTTTAGTCAAGTACAACAAAAGGTACTAATAGAAAACCCGAATCTGATGAGAAAAGTTTAGTCTATTTCAATTTCTTCTCTGTTAAGTGAGCCTTAAAGTCAGCTCTTCAAATAGAAATATTTATCCACTTTCTTCTACCTTGGGCTGATAGTTCATTGATTCATTGGTCAAAAAACTTCATATTCAATGAAAACTAACATTCTCATGACCTCCTCCCCTGCCACAATTCACAACTGCAAAAAAACTTGGCATAATAATCAGTGGTGCACCCAGAAAGATGTCTTGGAGGGACCCGAAACCTTTGGGGCCCCGATACCATTGGGGGCCCCCAGAGGTCTCATGATGTCATACTTTATGCTATTTTTTCTGTTTATCCATGAAATATATGGAAAATATCTAAAAAAAATATGTGGTTTGGGGGGGTCCGGGTACCGAGCACCCCGCCTCCTTGGTGCGCCCACGTAATAATTCAAAATATGTAAAAAAAACTATAAAAAAAAGTTTAAAAAAACCAAAATAAACAAAAACATAACCTACTTTTTTGAAGAAAACATGGTCCCTTTTATTTCAGATTTACTCGCTTTAGTTTAATATTTTTAAGAAAAGCGTATTTTTCCCATATGCACAAAGGATCCGTTCTTAAAACTGAATCATTTTTGAGACCAAAGCTCTTGTCGTTTTTGTAAAATTTACGTTTTTGTTAACATTACGGCTTATGAGAAATCGGTTTGTTTGTCCTATGGAAGACATCTTGGATTTGATCATATGTTTTGTTAGAATTTTATGGCGTATTCCATTGGTAAAATGAGTGCAGCAATGGGGCACAACTGGCTCGGTGTTTGTATTCCATTGACATGCACTTTTTTAGTTTTTGTATTCCATTGAGGAACTTATGAATTCAGTTTTGCACTGAGTGCGGCTTTTTTGACACCGGCTCAGAGGGCTCGTGCCGCACCGAAAACTTTTTCCCGCCTATAATTTTAAACGCTTATTATTGTCGTGGGACGTAAAAATGAGTACATATAAAGTAGTGAGCGATTTTTTATTATTTTCTTTGCTGCTAAGTAGTAGCAGCGATGAAGATGACGAGGAACAGTTTTGTGCAATGCAAACAATAAGAACGGAAACACCAAAAATCAAAAACTTTATTGAAAATGTGGTTTTTAGATTTAACAACAAATCTACCTATTTGTAAGGATTCGGTTGACTGGGACCCTGGGGCTAATTTTCCGACAGTTGGGGTTTTCTGGCAGCCATGATTATACGTAAAAATAACTATATTTTTTAATTTAAGAAACACTTTCGGCTCGATTTGATCACTGAGGAATTCGTCATAAACAAGTTCAAAAAGTCTCAATTCTGTCCAAAAAAAGAACACGGGGGACGAAACCCCTTAGTGCTGAGGCACATGTGTTGTCATTTTTATGGTATTTAAAACACCCTTACCTAGCTGTTAGGTTAGGTTATGTTTTTGTTGAATAGAAATTTGTTCAAAAATATTTTCTTCAAAAACTTTTTTGAACAATTTTTGCTTATAAGAAAAAATTACTTTCAAAGAAAATGTCTTTGAACAAAATTTTTTAAAGAAAATGTTTTCAAACAATTTTAAGGTTTTTTTGAAAAACAAGCGCGATGTACAGATAACTACTCTGTTGCCATACGAGCACAAGCCTGCATTCAACAAGAAGGTGGGCATTTTTTAAATATTCTTATTGACTTTTTTTAAATAAAATCATTATTTATTTACTTTACGAAGGTTTATTGTTATCTTAAGGCGACAAATTCGATTCAGCCAATTTTTTAAGCAAAAGACAACAAGGCAAAATATTTAAATATCAGTCAATAGGTGGGACTATAAATATTAGAATCCTAGGGACACCTATTCGGTTTTTAATTGTGGGCCTTACTAAAATTTTAGGGATGACAAAAAAACAACACATTTTGAGTTTGACACTGACGTTAATTTTTGCCTAAAAACACAAGTGGGCGGCTAAATAGCAAAGCCTATTTTTTGTCAAAAACCAGGGAATGACATTTCATCTTATAAATAAAAATAGAAAAAAGTGTTTATTTACTGAAGAAGACTTAGCCACAATAGGATGGAACCACAGTATACTAATTATTTATAGTAAGGAAAGCACCCCGGTCTTGTCATAATACTGTTATACATACCCCCTGTATACATTAGTTCGGAATACAAAGTTCGAGAGGCACTTATTACAGACCGTCACCCCTGGTATAAAAATATTATGTACAGACTTTTGTGCTGTCGCCATGGACATTAACCGCTACTCTCGGTATATGTTTTTGATTATGACTAACATTGGCAAAACAGATAAAAATATGACATAAATGTAATTCGGCATTTTTCATTTGTGGTTGCAGTTTTTCGTAATTTTTCGACATTTTACCTTATTTTAAAAAGTGTTTTTTGCTAAATTGTGGCCTATCGGTAATTAAGAAATTTAAAAGAAAACAATTTTGTGTTCGTGGGTGCGAAGACTATGTTAGCAAGCGCTATTCCCAAACGGAACCTAAAAAAAATACTTCGGAAAAAAAACTAACTTTGACGAAAGACGAAATTCACAAATATATAGTGTGTGATGGACACGTTGAACCTGGACGGAGTTTTAAATGTTTAGTTTTAAATGTTAATATTAGGAAAAACATAGATTATTGCACTATACTTATATACAGGGTCCGGCAGAATGATCTCCCACAATAAAAACGCCATTGTAAATGCTATTTATATTTTTTTCGGTACACAGTCGAAGCTGATTTCTAAAAGTTTCACTCGTGCAGTAACTCTTGTAATTTCTTGGTGTATTGCTGCTTTCAATTCGTCAATGGTTCGGGAATAGTGTTCAGATATTCCCTAATTATCTGGAACTAAAACATGTCTACCAAGTGCGAAGTGAGTACGAAAAGTTCTTTGTGTCGTAATCACAGATTCGTTACCTACTTTTGCTTAATGTCTCGATAACGAAGGCACGATGGCAAGGTAATGGCAAGCCGCGAGCTACCAACCAACTACGCGAAGCTTCTTCTCTCTTCAGTGATTCAGGCACAGTGGCAGTGCAAAATGTGGGAGATCATTATGCCGGATCCTGTTTAATTAAATGAATAACCGGCAATATTCACTATACTTTATAAGGCTTACGTTACATTTTTTTATTTTTCATGAAAAAACAATTAAAAAAGTTTCCGTTTATAGAAACCTATATTTGCAACATTATTATGTATAAAGCATTGTAAAAGTATACATTATTAATTTAAGTTAATGTAGAATGTGTAAATATTTTCTATGCACTAATAAAAAGGAAATTACTGTAGAATATTCGTCAAAAAGCCTTTTTTTAACTAGAAAATTAGCCTCTCAAGGAAATTTATGTACCTAAATGAATGGGAAACAAACTTTTAAACCTTATAGATTGAATAAAAATTTAACTTTCCTTTTTTTTATTGCTAGTAGTCATTAATTTAAACATTCTTTGATTAAGCTTCCTTATTGATTGGTCTTTTTAAGCAAATTGAGCATTGACATAAAATAACTCATTCTTATCAGCGCGCATCGTTTAAATTTAAATCTTTGACAAGTAGAATGAGTTTTTTAGTGTTAAAATTTAATTTGATAAAAACTGTTCAAAACACTATATTAAAAGATGTAGCTTGATTGGAGAAGGATTTCATTAATGGCTACGGGCATCCGGTATACAATAATTTGAAAAGCCATCCTGTAGCTTAGAGACAAACTGCGCAAGCGTTATATTGTTTCAAATCCCCCTGTAAATGTTTAGTACGGTGCACAAAGTTAGAGAGGCGCTGATTCGTGCACGAAACCCCGGTATACTGGGTCGATTTAGTAATACAACTCCCACCGTGTAAGTGTCTGGTCTATCTCTGTCATTCGTCTATGGATGGAACACAATGTTACTATGAGCCTGCCTCCAAATACATACAGAGCAAAATATATTTAAAGACCTTCCGATATCATTGATCCAGAATATGAAAAGGAAAATCTCCTGATCCACAGATGCTGCACAGGAAAAGAAGTAAAGTTTTCGGCAATCATTGTAAATTAAATATAATAAATGAGTTGTTTTTATTGTAGTACTTTATTTTTATTTCCACAACCTTGTAGAAAAATATTTTACCTACATACTTAACGAATGTGTGTGCGTCTTCCGCACTGGTTAGGTAAATTACTATTTCCTGCGACCACATATGAAAATGTTCGATTTTACACGATTTGCATCCTCAGAAAAGATTAAATTTCATCCGTGTGCAGAAATTTTTTCGCACATGTATGCAAAGTACTTTCAGTACTTCGGCACATGTATGAAAAGTGTTTAACTGGCACAATACTTTTTCGCACATGTGTTGCAAACTACTTTCCCACACGTGCGGAAAAGCAGTTTCATTTGATTTACGCAAAATTAAACACCAATTTTTACAAAAATTAGTATAGTTCAACAGTGTTCGTAGGAAAAATAGCGTCCATAACTCGACAGAAAGTAACTTTCTCACGCTCGTGTGAAATTTGTCACTTTCTTCTCTTGTTATGTAATAAATGAATAAATAAAAAGGACTTTATTTTCAACTCAGCGAAGTTAGGCACAAGCTTCTGTTAAATGAGCAATATACTAATTACACAGTATACTGTGGTTAGTAATCTGTGACTAATTATCAAAAACTATCTTATAAATTGGTTCGTAATCCCGTGATTTTGTTTGTTACGCTGTGGCCAGCCCTTAAAAAAACGTTTTGTAAATAGAAAAAATTTTATGTCTTTAAATACCTACTTATAATCATTTAACTTATATTAAACGCCATTTTATTTTTTCAAAATATCTGAAAATAATGTGAAAATCCGGGTCACGTGATCTTAGTTAAATTTTTTCAATCGAATTGACTTGCCCCCGGTATATGGGGGTGGCGCTTCAATCAGGAGGTTGATGGCTCTTGTCTGATGTGGTGTCCTGCAGCAAATATAAAATTGAGCACGCTTTTGTAAATCCTAATAGATCTCTTCTATAAAAAACTAGTTGAAACATTATTTCTATTCATATGCAAGATTTTTTAAAAATCTTTAAACGTATCTTGTTAGATTTTTTATTTTCTTTTGTACATTTCCAGTAAATACAAAAATCGAAACAATTTCGCTACAGTTTCCTATAACACAAGGCTACTGAAATGCCAAACATTGTTTTGATATATTTGTGGTGTTTTAGCCATAACTTTTTATTTTATTTTTTGAATAAAATGATTTTGCGAAAAACTGCAAAGATACGTTTGTTAAAAATACTTTAAAAAACTACCCCTCAAAATTTCGGCGCCTTCTTCGTTTTCTATTTCTATTAGAACAACAATTTGGCAAAAAAACGCGATATCAGTGTTGTCAAATTTTTCAGTTTTCGGACGAAGTTTGCCCCCTTAAAATAATATTTATGGGCGTGTAACTTTGAAACAAATAAAAATGGATATCGTCGTTGGTGTGGTAAAACCTGTGATGTGACATTGTTTTTAAACATTGATAATGGGTATCCTATAAAAAAATGTTAAACGTGGTTTAAAGCAAGAGAAGAAAAGGATTTGTACAGCTCATAATGGGAGTCGTAGGAAGTTTTTTGTGTCTCCTGTAAAATTTCATTTTGAATATAAAGCACTTTTCATCGAACCGACGACGATATTATAACAAAACAAAAAATGTGAGTGCACAGATTAGGTTAAATATTGGCTTGCATACCACATGAGTGCAATTTTTCATTTTCCGCGTGTTCCATTGAAACTGCACGCGGTGCAAATTTTTGACAGCACCGTTTCAGTGTCTGTGCACCACCAGTGCTGCACTAATTTTCCCATTGGAATACGCCATTAGAGTATTAACAGTGAAATTATTTTGGGATTTTTAAACAAATTACCAGGAGTTATTTATAGTTAAAAGTATCATTTTGAAAAAAAGTTCAGGTTTACAGTGTGAAGTGAAAAACGCATACTTTTTATTTAAGAGTAAACTTATTAAGTACAGAAACTTTTGCTAGTGCATTAACTGTGTAGAAAATGTACAGTCCGTGGCGGCAGTATTAATGAACTGGTCAACTACCTAATTTTAACTCACAGTTTTTACATGGTAGGTACAACAGATGAAAACCATGATACAACAAGTGTCTTGTTATACCATGCATGGATGAAAACAGGGATACAAATATTATGAATCCCGGCATGTACTAGAGGCAAGGGCTAAGAGAATAAAGGTAAGCAGGGTGGATTTATAAAAAATTATTTTTAAAACAAAGGGGATTAAACTTTTTAATACAAGGGGGTGATCAGCTAAAAAACAAGAAAACATGAGATACCATTCAGAGTAAACATCCTTTATTTTTCAGTTTGGAGGAAAGTGGCAAAAAACATTTTAAATCCAAACAGTAGATTAAAGATAAGAAACTTTAGAATTATTGCTTTAAAATGTTCTTTTATTTGCCACTTTGCTAAAAAACTAAGGGCAGTTTCGAGGGCAGTTATATTATTTTGTTGTTTTTTGACACACCTGTATAGTATTTTTAAATTTAAAGTATTGCAATAGACAAAACAAGCATAACTTTTTATGAAAAGTGACATTTTGTCTCAATGTCAATGGGTATATACTACATAATTTTTTTAATTTCAGGTAAAACATTCCCAGAAGTTGAGAGTGAAGTCATTGGAATACAACCCAATTTTTAAATCTTAACGAAATGTTATGAACACCATCAATTAAGTGCAGTTTTATTTTCTGACATAATATAAATATTAAAAATAGGTCTTAGGTACTTGTAAAATAGAATAATTTTCTTTAAATTAAATTAAAACTGTACCTGCATATCTTAGTTGTAATAAAAGATTATAAATTATATCTCTATATAGTCTCCTTTAATAATTAGTTCAACAATTACTTATTAGGGTCACTTCACCCAGTGTGCACCCAGGAATAGGTCTTGGGGGACCCGAGACCTATTGGGGGGGGGGGGGGGTTGAAGCCTCATGATGTTGAATTTTAAGCTATTTTTTGTGTTTTTTCATGAAATATGTGGAAAATATGTAAAAAATCTAAGGCTTGGGGGGGCCTCGGGGCATCCTGGGTGCGGCCATGCTTCACCCCACAATTTACCTTACAATAATTTAACTTACGAGAAGGCAACTCAGTCTAAGATAACTTTTTGTGCAAAAGTGTTTTTAATGGTATAAAATATTGTCTGTACATAAAGTCTAAGTATTAAATTAATAATAGAGAATTTTATCATAAGTTAGTCCCAGTTGGCTTAGGAAACTTAAATTATGTAAGGAAAATGTTAATGCTGAAAAATTAAATTAAAGCTTTTGTATAAAAAAATAAGTACTGTTTCAATAAAAGTCAATAATAATATAATTTAAAAAAAAACACAATAAAGTGTAGAAATTACATTATGTCATATATATTATATCACATTTTGTCTAAATCACTTTGAACTACATTTTCCATAATTTCATGTCGCTGGAGTCTGCAGTTCTTGCTAAAAAAAATAATACTTATTTAGCAAAACAAATCTAGTTAAAGCCGAGAAGTGACCACCTGAAGTACACAATCAGACAAAATTTAAAAATAAATTCTTGGTCCTGTAATGTGTTTTAGGGTACTCTATAGTGTCCTGTGCTATATATTCCTGAGAAAAAAATTATACACCGACTAAGAGCAGCTGAGCACTTCTCGGTTAAATGTAATTTTTCATTTATTGGCTTCAAAATCCTTATTTAATCCTAGCTTTCAGTCCTTAACATGATGGATGAGGCTTTTTAATTTATAAAATATTTCTCAAAACTTAGGCTATAGGGGGACAGGTTGGTCATGGTTGCCCTCATGAAAATACATCTACAAAATATTGACATACATGTCCAAATTTCGGGTTGTTATCCCCTCTGCTTTCTCTAAACATAAACCCTTGTACTGTCATGCTTAATGGCAAACCAATAACTACATAGGGATTCCTATGTAGATATGATAATTGCATTAAGAATGGCAGTGTGAACTATATGTACACAGACTTACCTCATCAAGTTCAAGCTGCTTCCTCTTTTTTGATGCTCTCTATCAATATTTGTGTGGCAGTCACAGCTACAGGATTATAGTTAGGGAATCCAATCAGGGTGATCTTTATTTTCCTGAAAACAAAACAATTTTAAACAATATAAACAAAGGGCTATTTTTTAGAATTTATTACCTGTTTTGAAGTGTGGAGCATGCTTTACTTGAGATTCACTAAATCCTCCTCTTCTAAGGGCTTTAATCCACATCTCCTGCCTCTGTTTTGATAAGGTATTTTGACTGTCACCTGCATTTTTCAATTCAGCAGGAATCCGAAAAAACTTCACATTGTCTCTATTTTAGAATTTAGTGAAAAAGAAAACACTACAGTTAACCTCAAATTGGTTTGTTTGTGTTGTGACGTCATCTGAGAATGATCTTCTTTCTTGTTTTCAACTTCTTATACGTAATTTTTATCAGGACAAAATAAAGTGCAACTATTAACCTAGCCAACGCCGAACTTTCCATATGGTTAAATAAAATGGCAAATTTTCCTATATAGTTCAACGATGCGTTTTAGGTTGTACTTATTTAATAAAAATAATAATTTTCAACCTGTAACTTAACCAAAATGTGCCCTGCCTTGAAGGAATTCATTTAGGTCAAAAATAAGTAACTCTAACTTACAGAGCCAACCAAAAAAGTTCTTAACTTTCAAGAAGTCTTTAAGGTCAAAATATACACTATTTTACAAGCTGTGTTGTCTTAAAAATGCCTAGGGAAATCGAGAACCTCAAAGTAGAATACTAGGTCAGGTTTAGCACAAACCGTGTCGTTACTTTGCCTTTATAGCTAAAACGAGTTTAAAGACTTAAAGAAGGAAAAAATTTGCCTAAAAGAATTCTTCAAAATTTGTTGTCTATAAATAACGATTTCTTGGGTTATTTGTTCCAGTTTATCACCTATCTTACAAACCTTTAACTGCAAAGTAATTTTTTAATGAAAAAAGTAGAAGTTTTGACAAGTGAATGGAAATTTTGACCCTTCAGCTTGCCAATATGCCCTAAAATGTTAGTTGGGGTTGGACTAGAGGCCCTCGATATATTTGACAATTGCTTTAAACAACTGTCAAATTATCGAGGGCCTCTAAGTTGGACTTAAGTAATCCAATATCCCCTCTTTGAAGAGCTTGGAGGAACCAAGTCAGTAGCGTTGCTGATAATCGTAAAGTTTACTTTACATTCTAGCTAATAAGCTAAATAAAAAACCTAATTTTAAAGATAACAGTTTCATGTTTTGGTTTCAATCATGTGGAAGGGAAAACCCTTTATTTACTTGAGATTTCCTGTCGCTTAACAATTACGACTCCCACTCTTAACTTTTCAGTAGTTTTTCTCGCATCAACTACCTGCTGTGTGCTAAGCGACATCTAGACGTTTACCATTGTGGAGGGAGGCGGAACCACTTTCTTATCTCTGCAAAACCATGTTTTGCGCTTTTCATTTTTCCAAGCTGGTTTCGTACAGTGGCACAGTCAAGGGTTTTTTGCATTTCTGACAGTGTATTCTGTAGACGATAGACTTGCATGCGGAGCGTTTTTGACGAATTTGAGTTTGTTCACAGGGACCATTCTTAAATTACATCACGCTCAAGGGGGGAGGACGGGGGAGTATTGCGTTATACTTAAAGTTTTTTTATATTTTTTTTTCTCTTGAAAATGCATTACATAAGAGGGGGGTCGAAAATTCTGAATTTTTTGGATATTACGTAAATTAAGAACGTTCCCATATTATGAAGAAACTGGTCCCATAATGCGCCGCGTGTGCGCCGCTCGCGCGCTGTATGTGTGCTGCTCTCCGAATTCGTTTCAATCAACTTTCTTCGATCCACGGAAAAACAGCAAACGCGCATTGAAATAAAAATTCGACAACAAACTGCCGAGACCATCTCAATATTCTTATTGACTTTTTTTAAATAAAATCATTATTTATTTACTTTACGAATGTTTATTGTTATCTTAAGGCGACAAATTCCATTCAGCCAATTTTTTAAGCAAAAGACAACAAGGCAAAATATTTAAATATCAGTCAATAGGTGGGACTATAAATATTAGAGTCCTAGGGACACCCATTCGGTTTCTAAATTGTGGGCCTTACTAAAATTTTAGGGATGACAAAAAAACAACACATTTTGAGTTTGACACTGACGTTAATTTTTGCCTAAAAACACAAGTGCGCGGCTAAATAGCAAAGCCTATTTTTTGTCAAAAACCAGGGAATGACATTTCATCTTATAAATAAAAATAGAAAAAAAGTGTTTATTTACTGAAGAAGACTTACCCACAGATGCACCGTAACAACGCTTAGCTAATCCATTCTCCCTCTTTGTTGTTTTGTATGTGAGCAACAAGGACTTAATCGCGATTAAACCCATAATCGCGCTTAAGTGCTTACGGTGCATATGAGGGTAAGCCACAACAGGATGGAACACAATGTTACTATGAGCCTGCCTCCAAATACATGCAGAGCAAAATATATTTGAAGACCTTCCGATATCATTGATCCAGAATATGAAAATGAAAATCTCCTGATCCACAGATGTTGCACAGGAAAAGAAGTAAACTTTTCGGCAATCATTGTAAATTAAATATAATAAATGAGTTGTTTTTATTATAGTACTTTATTTTTGTTTCCACAACCTTGTAGAAAAAATATTTTACCTACATACTTAACGAATGTGTGTGCGTCTTCCGCACTGGTTAGGTAAATTACTATTTCCTGCGACCACATATGAAAATGTTCGATTTTACACGATTTGCATCCTCAGAAAAGATTAAATTTCATCCGTGTGCAGAAATTTTTTCGCACATGTGTGACAAGTACTTTTAGTACTTCGGCACATGTATGAAAAGTGTTAAACTGTCACAATACTTTTTCGCATATGTGTTGCAAACTACTTTCCCACACGTGCGGAAAAGCAGTTTTATTTGATTTACGCAAAATTAAACACCAATTTTTACAAAAATTAGTATAGTTCAACAGTGTTCGTAGGAAAAATAGCGTCCATAACTCGACAGAAAGTAACTTTCTCACGCTCGTGTGAAATTTGTCACTTTCTTCTCTTGTTATGTAATAAATTAATAAATAAAAAGGACTTTATTTTCAACTCAGCGAAGTTAGGCATAAGCTTCTGTTAAATGAGCAATATACTAATTACACAGTATACTGTGGTTAGTAATCTGTGACTAATTATCAAAAACTATCTTAAATTAGTTCGTAATCCCGTGATTTTGTTTGTTACGCTGTGGCCAGCCCTTAAAAAAACGTTTTGTAAATAGAAAAAATTGTATGTCTTTAAATACCTACTTATAATCATTTGTAACGTGTCATTTTTACGTTTAAAGCAACGTTACATATTTGTTTATTTAGGTAAATAATCAAGGCTCTTCGACTCGTCTTTCTGTACACAAATTAAGGGTATTTTATAGAGCTAGGTTTGGAGGTTATATAGGGTCCAAAAAGTTACCTTATAAAGGAGACATTCCATCGAATTACTGTGGACACTACGCACACCGTATTATCTGGACATCGTAATTGGAATTTAGGATCACAGGTTTCGGAAAAATCACATTAAAACTTTTGATTGTCTTGTTTATCTGGGGAATTTCGTGAGTTCTTTGACGTTCATGAAAATAAACAGCTGTTCTGCTGGGGAATGGCGGCGTTGCCGCATCACCAATGGTTTCAGTAACAGGAAGGAAACATTTAGGTGAACATTCCATTCGCTTATGTTTATTTTGGAGGATATTGGCCCACTTTGATATCCTTATTAATTTGATAAGGAGAAGATAAAATAAATACGTGTTATGCACTTTCGTAAATGGAAGATAAACGAGGAATAAAAACCAAGACTAAAAGAGTAAACAAAATCGTATTCTTATATTATATAAATTTATATATAATCATAATTATGTAAAGTTAATAACTAGATCAGTTAGTCGGATTAAAGGGTTTGTAGGGCTAGCTAGTGGTGAGCAAACTTAACATCTGAACATTTTTGTGCCGAGTTTAAGCAGTAGTGTGTATTTTTGGGTTCAAGTTCAGAAACAACTTTATTGGTGTAGAAGTGTTTTACAAGAATGGCGTCAAACCATTTGAATCTTAGAGAAAACATATATAAAGAGCAAAGGAAACTTTTGACTAAAACTGTAACTAAAATACAACTAAATTCTACACTTAGTATAGCTTTACCCATATGGGAATTGGTTGAGTGTTCGAATATTCCTGGGTTTGATGCATGCTCTGATCTCCAGTAATTGATTTTACAGTTGATGGTTGCCATGTTGGCAGGGGTCCGGTAGGCAAATGTTCGGTCTATGTATGGAGGGTGTCTCGACGTCCTTGTTATAAAAATTCCAACCGTGGAAATAGATCCGACAACACCTCAGTGTGCGTTTTACGTATTTCAATATCCCCTTGGTCGATGCTGCCCCCTATATACCGGTACGAAAGTATTGGTGTGTTTCCTCATTGGTTAGTTTGAAAACCGCGGGTTTTTCCTCCAGTTCCGCAAACCGCATTTAGTGATTTTTTTGGTGAGAGCGTTTTTTTTTAAATAGGTTTGCATCCTTATTTGAATTTAACCGGGAAAATTAGGTTGGTACTGCCCCACCAGATCTACGAACGGTTTCCGGCCACTTCATTTTTTGTGTTCTCGACAAAGTGCCTGGTCTCTTTCCTAACGAATTTTGACTGGGTCGGCAACAGGTCTCTGGGATCGCCATTGTTTTTGGTTAGTGGCACTGCAAAAACTGCAGGTTCTGTCCCAGAGACTGTGAAGAGTGAGTTCGTCGTGAGGCGTATCTCGTTGACAACTCATATCCTCTGCATAGAGGGATTTAAGGCGGCCTACGCCGTTTCTACGGGAAATAAGCGTGGTAAATTCGATTTTTTTTTTATTATTTTTTTGAGTTCTTCAAGACAATATTTGCCTCCCAAATTGTAATTGTTTTTCGTGTGAAATGTACTTTTTTCGACAAGAGACGTGGGGAATTTTTGGAGTTTTTTTTATTTTTTCTTAAGACCACGTTTTGGATAAAAACTATATATTGTTTTTCTCCTTTGTCTACAGCCCTGTCCATTCCATCGACAGCTGTGCTGGACGCTGGTGTGAAGCCGGGTGTAGCCTTGTAACCCTGGGAAAGGTACGTTAGGATTAGTTTAGTTCATCTGTTTAAATCTACTTTATTTTATTGAGTCGACATGGGGTTCTTGATTAAATTACTCGGTGTAGGGGAACTTCGTGCAAAATAGACGAATTCCAGGAAACTGAAACATTTCATTTTCCACAGGGTTTTACGCTCGGGCAAGATCCAACCACATTTTGGACCATGTGCTGTCCTAGCGTCATGTGCTAGGTGATCACCAGGGAAGGCGCGGCAGAACTGGGACCGGTGGAGTAGTGGAAGATGACTGGAAACAGTTTCACAAAATAAAACAACATATTGTTCAATTAACCAACAAATTAAAAACTAATCAAGGACCAAGGTAGGAGTCATTTCATGCAAGCAACCATTTTTTACATATAATTTTCCCTATAATTTTTTTTATTAAGTACAACTTTTGAAATTCTTGTAAACGCGAGATAAGGTATGACGTCATAGCCCCAAATTTTGCGGTATATTTAAGATAAATTTTCTGTGAAATTTAAAGTGCTTTGCTATTTTGGCCCTTGTTCACATCCATCTCATTTATTTTTTTTTATGTTTCCGGTATTTTTATCTGATTTTACCATTGAATTATACAAGATGAACTAAATCTTTGTGTTATTTGTACAACCCAATGACCAACTTTGCAGAGACAAAAGAGAGATGAGATTATATTTTTTTTTGCGGTTTCCTTACATTGTTTTACCTCATGGGGTGGATCTCGGACTGGGTTGCTGTCTGTCTCATTCTACCCAACGTAGAATGATGACAGCAGATATTTGGTCCAGATCTCCCCTATGACGGAATAATTTTGGAAGTATATATATATTTTTTTTTAACAATCATTCATATAATTGAGTCCTACGCTACTGACTCAAAGGTGGGTACACTGTGACCTGCTGGAAATGTGCATCTACCTATAAAGAACTTTCTATTTGTATCATTTTAATTCAGTTAAAAATCTTTTAGAATTTTATCTTGTTTATTAGTCAGTTTTTTTTGGTTTTTTGAATTACACAAATACTCTGGGAGCCTCGGAAGTAGGTAGAATTTCATTGTTTGGCTACAACGTTTGGGTTGAACGGTATTTTAATTAAAATCTTCTTTGTAAAACATTGATATTAAAACACTGTGGCGCACGTAAAATTTTCTTATTTCTGAACCCCCCCCCCCCTTCTCCACTGTATAAAAGTTACCGGGCATATCAATGTTTTACCTAGCTGGAAAATACAGTTCTGCTTCCAGATATTTGTTTAATTATTCAGGGGTTTTGTTGTGTCACATGTTGGCAAATTGTTATTATTCTAATTACAGTGTCACAAAATGGCGGCAACGTCTTTAAGCTGCCACAAATGTCACACAACGCATGTTAATAGGCCACAAAATGGCGCCCTACGTGAGTTTTTGGCTAGTTTTTTAACATCTGATGTAATTTTTTTTTGGTTTTTTTTGAATTTGAAAAAATAAGGAAAAAAAATTATTTTAAAATTTTTTTTAGAGAAATTTTTTTTTGTGGTATAGCCAAAGCCAGGTTAAAGGCTTTTAGTGGCTGTCGGTGTTTTTTGACACCCAATCATTTTTTTAATGAAAAACAAGATCATTGGTTTTTGGAAATAACACTTTTTAAATATTTTTTGGTAATTTAAGCTTTGATTTGAAATTCGTTGTTGCTCTGTTGATCCTCATAGTTTTTTTTATTAACTTATCTTCACAAGTTTTTTCTTGGAAAATAAAAGATTCATTTTTATTTGTTAAGGAAGAATAAGTGGATAAAAAGCATGGGAGTTTTTATTCAACAGCGTCCAAATCATGAGGAAAAACATGTGTTAATTTTTTTTTAAAGAAAAATAAACACAGTAATCTAAGTTTACTTCAATTTTTTTTTGTTGATTTATAGGTGGATGGACCTCCAGACATGGTCTTTTTATGTTTGAAATATATGACATAGGTAGTGTGTTTTTTTCTAACAATTTCTTTTGCAGGTTGCCTACTACTAATATGTTATTATTTCCTGCTTGTGATAAGATAGAAATTGTTTCACCGATTATTTTTTAGTGCAGTCAATTTATTTAGGTCAACAAGTTATTTTTTTTTTGGTGATTTTAATTTTTTGTGGGATATCACCACTTGGAAATTGGAATATTTTTACAGGGTTTCACACAAATTTTTCTTGGCTGGGTTGTTTTAGAGTAAATATAGCTTAACAGCTAGTAGATCTGTTTAGATGAAAGTATTAATTAGTAACGAAAGAAAAGAAAACTGTTGATGGCTTTTAACATCTTACGTCACTCAGTTACATCGGGTCAGAGGAGGGTACTACAACTACATAGTGTCAGCTCGGAACTTTAGGGAACACAAGGCTAAAATTCCTAGAGCAACACATTGGCTGAAGATCAACGCCAAGAGGTCCAGTTAACATTTTTTTTGGGGTATTTTTTTTGTAGGACAGTTTTTTAGGTCTTTGGTTGCCATGTCTAGTTGTGTTTTCGTGACTGCTCAAATTTTTTTTTGGTAGAAAATACAGCGTTGGGCTTTGGAGTGCATTTTTTTAAAAAATGACCTACGTGTATTTCTATCAATTAAAGTTTTTCTGGTTCACAATTATTTTTTCTGTATTTTTTCTGCGTTCAGGTCATAGCTTGGTCATGGCCAATGGAGAGCAAACATTTATGTTTGAGCCTTGAGAAGTTTTGCCTGCTCCGGATTGAATACAGAGAAGATGAATTTGAAGCCCAACTAGATATAATACCACAAAAGAAATGTTTAACTGAGACAGATATAGATATAAGTTCTTTGATTTTTTTTAGTTCATTTGTAAAGTTCAGTAAATTTTTTAAGTAATGTCATTTTGAGGCCGTGAAATTGGTCAGTGAATTTAAGAGAGACTTTCAACTAAATATAAATGCTATGCGGTGGTAATTGGTAAAAATATTTCAAAATTTTACTACTTTTTTAAATAATCTAATTTTTCTTAAAAAGATTATTTTTTTTCTTTCTGTAAACATAACTTCTCGAATTCTTGTTTTGGTCTAAACGGTTTGTATAGTGGTCGTAGTTTTGAAGGGTAACCAGACAGGTTATATTTTTTTAGGGGACCAAACGGGAACTTCTTGAGTTACAAAAGGGGATTTTTTTTTGTCTTAGTTGATCAGGCAGGAATAAATAAATCTTTTTACTTCCGAATCATAATTTTAAATAACAAGATTTATTGGTTAGGTGTTTGGGTCTTATATAATGAAAAAAAGTTTTGTTTTTGAGGATACTGGTATGATATGGAATTATTTTTATTTCATGCCAAATGTTGTTTGACGGCAGATATGCTAGTCTTCAGTTTTTGCATTTCAGGACAGTGGCGTGTACCTAAAGGGGCCTGTCATCTGCGCCCATTGTAACTTAACTTCCAACTTACTTGCTTAGCTTTTTCACGTTATCTTCGTTTTGTTGCTTCTGAAATTAAAGCGTTAGGTTGGATAACGATGGATGGTGTTAGACTGAGAAAGTACCTAGGTAATTAGGGATGAAAACTTGGAAGTTGTGGACAACTGGGAAATAATTTTTTTTATTTCATTTTTTGAATTTTAAAATAATTTCATACTGGTGACCTCAAATAATGAAGCAAATTTTGTGGAATAAATGGGAAAGAGTTTAGGTTAAACAATAAATTTATTTAAGATCATTGATTTAAAAAAAAAAGATTTTAACCTAATAAATTTAAAAACAATAGGTTTTCTTTGATGCGACTAAACATTGAGGAAGACATATATTTTTTTAAGCTGATAGTTGTAGAGGGGATAAAGGAGCTGGCTACCTTTTATATTGCAATAATTAGGTTTTTTTCTCCCGCGAGCTGGGTGGATTCCTTCCATAATGTTTGGTTCGGAGTGTAGAAATCGAGGAACGAGGACTTCCTGCTAATCTTTTTAGGATTTCGCAACTTCGGTTTTCGCTAAATTAAAATACATCCAAATTTGGCCTACAGGCTGAATCTCGCATTTTCCAGGACCTTGCAGATTCGCGGAGAAAGACAAATTTTGTGATCTGTTTAGTTATGATAGGAATTAAATAGTAACATGCACATGAAGGAACTAGATATATTTAGGTTAAAAATTAGTGAGTTAACATAGACCTGAACAATTTTCCATAATAGTGTCCTATTTTCACAGGGTACTTCGAGATCTTTTCACCCTTTCTTTGAAATAAGATATTGTTTCGCCTGTGGGCATTTAACCGTTTGAAAAATATATAGGGTCCAGATGGGATTGGAATGGAAATCACAAGTTTTTGGGTTTATTGACATTATACTTAGGAAATAGGGGAAATGTCTAATAAAAAGGTTTTTGGGTTTAGGCCGAGTTTTGTTGAGATAACAAAAATTTAATTGGGGCCGGGAGTTTTATTATGCTCTTTTAAAATTAATGTAATAGTTTTGGCTTCTTGATTTTTGTTGTCTGGTTTTTACGCAGGATTATTCCTAACTTTTTCATTTCAAAATATCATTTGTAGGTGATAGGGTCTCATTAGCCCTTGGACATTTGGTAATTTTTGCTTTGAATAATAGTTGTGGAAAGGGCCCAACTTAATTTTATATCTCGTGAACACCAGGAATAAGGATCTGAGAATGCATTAAGCAGTAAAATTTTTTTGATTAGATGTTGTGTGTAAAGACACTTGAGTAGGCAGATTTAGTTTTACAACGTTCTTATAGGTGAACCTTGAAATTGTTTTCATATTTGTTTTTTTAAAGTGCACACAAGAGAATTCTTTACTGAGTTGAGTGCAGAGTTTAAAACTTAGGTTCTATACATTATTATAGTGATACAGTAAATAAGTGCCAACGTTACTTATTCCCTTAAGTAATAATTTTGAACAAATATACTAACATCGGTTGTTTTCGAACATAAATATTTTTTTTCTTTTCCTAAACTGATTGGTTTTTTGCAATGACGATTTTTTGTACTTTATGATTCTTAAGTAAATTTAATTTTCAATATTTTTTTGTATAGTAAATTAATTTTTCTAGATCATTCACTTTTCACATTCACACAGTTTGGGAGAGGAAAGAGAATCTACAACTGGTTTTTTAAGGAAAAGAACTGAGACTGTTGCATAACATAACTCTAATAAGATTTTTGTAGTGTTAATTTTATAAAAAAATTTTATTGATGTTCTCTAATAGGAGTAGTGTTGCATACTTAATCATTTTCTATTTTTTTTTAATTGTTTTTTGAATTTTTTAAATATTTTTTTTAAAAAGGAAACTTGATTTTCTTGTTGCAAATTTTTTTTTTGGTGCATGGTAGTACCTTGCCCTACAATGGTTTTACAAGTTTTTTTAAATATTTTTTTTCCTGAATTAAAATATAATTTCATTTCGAACCCTCGCGTTTTAACAACCTATCATCATTTGTTTAATTTTTTTTTCTCCCTACTCCAAACCACCTATCAGGGTAGAGTAATATTTTGAAAATTTGAATGAGCCATTAATTTTTTTTGATTATTGGGCTACTGTGGTCGACACCAAAAAATTTTGAAAAATTTTTTTTTGGGCACCTTTCGGTACGATCCTAGGGTCTTTTTGACCATGGGTTGATGCATCAATTTAGTTAAAATTTTGGGAATTTCATTTTAACGATTATTGGAGAGTTGCAGTCCTACCAAGACGTTATTTGTGTAAATTTTTTATTACCATCGGTAATTTAAAAAAAAAATTTTTAATTACACACAACATCCTTACTAGTCTAATTCGACGCAATTTCAGCGAGCGGATTTTTTTTAATTGAGCATATTTTACGATTTCTATAACATGAACATCTGTTCCGACGTTTATTGCGTTCACTTATATATTAAGGGATGATTTTGCCTTAAGCGATGCAAGTTTCGTGTAGACTCAGAATAGGTAAGCAGGTTAAAGTGGGTTTTGATTTATTCTTTTTAGAAAAATCATTGTATACGGCGATTTGGGTTTTTTTTGAGGAGTTTATTAGTGGAGCCGTTCTGCAATAGCAGGAGTATACCCTAGCGTTAACTGTGTACAACAGCTTTGGGATTTTTGTTATAGGTAGTCTGTTGTACGTTCCATTTAGGGATTAATTTACCTATTCGGTTGCTGAGGTAAACAAACATCACTTAACTTTAATTTTAATCCAGTTCAGCTAGGATAAGCGCAATTATTTTTTTTTGTTTTACTCACGCAGGAGTGGAACATAAGACCTAAACACTGCCAAAGCTCTTGTCTCTCTTTTATTTTCTTTTAACTTTCTTATGGCTACTTGTTAATTCTAATTTAGGATTTAAGTAGTTATTTTTCTCTGCAAGGTTGGACGTCATAGTTGGTTGTGCAAATAATTAATATAATCTATGATTACATTTTTAAATGCAAATAAATTTTATTTTCTTACTGCTCCGGTGTTCTTCGATTTTGTTCGCGTCTGCCCGTATTTAAGTTTATTATTTTCCACAGTTGTGAGAAAATTTATAGTGATTTTCACTAGTGAATTTAAAGTGAACTTTGTGTTTGTTATTGCGTGGTTTAGTTTTATAATTGGGAGGTATAATTAACAGTTTTAATTAAAGTTTAAAGTTTAAATATAAAAGGCACCATGGCTATTTCTTTGAGTCGGTTGTCTGACATAAGGTACTTAGTCAAGGACGAATTAATCTATGAGTTAACATGGAGAGGCATAGCTATTGGATCGGTGGAAGAGATGAAACAACAGCTTATACTGATCAAACAAAGAGAAAAGACTGATGCAAGTATGAGATACCCTCCGTATCCCTTTAAATTTGGCCAAGATGCTTTTAGCTGCATGAAGAAGCTTGATAGTCTGGTACCGCTGATAGAGAAGTTCTCTGGTACGAGTAAAGGAGGAAAGTTTAGGAAAATCGCTGTAAGGTTGGAACACGTGTTAGCCAGAATTAACAACATGAATCCGTCCAACTTTGAAGAAAGTCAAACGAAAGGCGTACTGGTTGCGGAAACCTTGAGTTTGATTGGGAGGTTGCAGAGCCAAGCAACAGATTTATTGAGAGTTGGCGTTTCCTCAGATGATGATGAAGCATCTGAAACCCAATCAACGAGTCGAAGCTCAGATCACTCGACAAATGTTGGCAACATTCCCAGCCAGTCTCAACTCCCGCAACCACAGCACTCGAGCACACAAAGAACAGCTCAACAGCCTAGGAACCTACCGTCGGTCATTGCTCCAGTGCAAATGCAAGTGCTAGCGAACCCAACTCAAGCACCAATACAGGCACCACCCCCAATGCTAATTCAGAATGACGGTGCATCAGCTTTTCATTATCAACAACCGTCTACCGTTCCTTTGAGTCTAGCTGCCCTCCAAAGTAGCATTGCACCAATTGCTCAGTCACGACCATTTTCATGTCCGTCGCCAGTACCAATGTCAAGTGATCCTGGTACCTCATATCACGTTGCACCTGTACCTCCGCATAAATGGAACTTAAAGTTTACAGGCGAGAGGGGTACGATCTCCGTCACCGCATTTTTTGAGAGAGTGGACGAGTTGAGTCAGGCTAGAGGAGTTAGCAAAAAGGTGTTACTGAACTCAGGCATTGATCTTTTTGAAAAGTCAGCCTATACCTTTTATAAAGATGTTCGAAGAGAAGTCCATACATGGGAACAGCTGAAACAGAGGTTCATGGCAGAGTATCTTCCTTCTTCAAATGGCGAGAAGCTATTGAAGGAAATACAAAAACGTAAACAAGGCCCTGGAGAGTCTATAGGGACCTATATTGCTGTCATGAACACGTATGTCCAAAGACTTGGCTGTCCTGTTTCTGAAGAGGCGAAATTAGCTATCGTCTTCAGAAATATCGCGGACATCTATAAGAAAGGGTTGATTGCTACTGAGGTCAATAGCCTATCACATTTAAAAGATTTGTGTCGTAGAATAGACCAGAGATATGGGTTAGAGGAAGAGAATTTTACTCCTAGAAGAAACCAATCTATTGAACCTGACTTGTGCCGGGACATCGAACCAACAGAATTTAAATCATCCTGCGAATATATTCGACAGAAATAGGCAGCAGCCAGCAAGCAGTTTCTCTGCTAGGGCTGATAGAGAGAGACAACAACCACCTAGTGGTCAGTCTAGCGTAAGTGACAGGGATGTACAACCACCACAGGGTGTTGGATCTGGTAGGGCGAACAGGGACGTTGTTTGTTACAGATGCAACCAAACAGGGCACATGGCAATCGGGTGCGCATTACCTAGAGGTAAGCAATGTTATCCGTGTGGTCAGGCAGGGGTAACAGTCAGAGAATGTCGTAATTGTAATCGTCAGGGAAACGGACCCAGGCGCTCGTAGGCGGTCGACCTTCGAGTCAGCCTGAACAAGCATCGACCGATAGGCTAACGTACGTCTTAGATTATGTGATAAGTCATGCTCGTAAAGATGAGAGGCCTTATTTAGAAGTGGATGTGCTCGGAAATAAGTTATAAGGTTTCATGGTTGGTCAATCATCGAGAGGTTTGGTTTTTCACTTGATACGACGAAGAAGACGAGTTGTATTGTGGCAAATGGTCAAAGCACGAGTAGTATTGGGACAGTGCAGCTTCCTATGCGAGTTCAAGATAAATTTAGGTTAATAGAGGTCGTCGTCGTTCCTGAGTTGCCGCACACTTTGATTTTGGGATTAGATTTTCGATGGGTATAGTACCGAACTTAAGTACTAATGAGTGGCACTTTGCTGATAATAAAGACGTGATTTGTTCTTTGGAAACATCAGACCAACAAACTACTCTTACGCCTTATGAATCAGAACGACTAGAGGAATTGGTCGCTAAATATAAGACTATTATGGGTGACTCTCTGGGATGTACAGACAGGGTAGAGCATAAGATTACAACAGATGCAGCACCGATAAGACAACGTTCTTATAAGGTCTCACCGGTCATTCAAAAACTTATTGATGACGAGATCGACGAAATGTTGAAACTTGATGTTATAGAACGGAGTAGTAGTTCATGGGCTTCACCAGTGGTAATGGTACAAAAGAAAAACACAAAGAAATATAATTTCTGCGTAGACTACCGCAAATTGAACTCAGTGACGGCGCGTGTTAGTTATCCTTTACCACTCGTATCCGAGACTCTTGACAAGTTGAAAGATGCTAAATACTTGTCAACTTTAGATATCAAAAGCGCTTATTGGCAAGTACCAATGGAAGAATCATCGAAGCCACTAACAGCATTCATCTGTCGACGAGGTCTCTTCCAATTTAAGCGTTTACCTTTTGGTCTTCATAACGCACCTGCAACTTGGCAGAGACTCATAGATAGCATCATAGGAAACGATTTAGACCCCTACGTGTACGTATATTTCGATGACCTCGTAATTGTCACACAGAGCTTTTCTGAACATCTTAGAATTCTTGAGGAAGTCCTACGAAGATTGCAGAATGCAAAGATAACGGTAAGTTGGGAAAATGCCAACTGTGTAGGCCAGAAATGACTTATTTAGGTTTCGTAGTAAACCGTCGAGGCATCCGAGTTGACCCTAATAAAATTAAAGCCATGTTAGAGCTCCAGAGGCCAAGAACTGTCAGAGAAGTTCGTAGAGTTGTGGGTACAATTTCCTGGTATAGACGTTTCATAGAGAATTTTTCAGCGATAATAGCTCCAATTACAGCTCTAACTAAGAAAAATCAAAAGTTCGATTGGACTCCAGACTGCGAAAAAGCATTTATTAAGATTAAGGAACTTTTAGTGACTGCACCGATTCTTACATGTCCAGATTATACCAAAGAATTTGTCATTCAAACAGACGCATCAGGATATGGAATAGGAGCATGTTTAACGCAACCTTATCCTGAAGGAGACAAAGTTATATGCTATTTGAGTCGATCTTTGACTAGGCAAGAACGTGTTTACACGACCACCGAGCGAGAATGTTTGGCATTGGTTTGGGCGATAGAGAAGCTCCGGCCTTATATTGAGGGGATCTCATTTAAGGTCATAACAGATCATTTTAGATTAAAATTCATCATAGCTTGAAAGAGCCCAGTGGAAGACTTGCTCGTTGGTCTGTAAAACTGCAGTAATATGACTTTGAAGTAATCCATCGGAAAGGGAAAGATTTAGTTGTCCCGGACATGTTGTCTCGCGCAGTACCTATGATTGATACAATTTCGCAGCCAAGAGACGCTTCAACAGCAATTAAAGATCGATGGTACCAAAAGATGGTAAAGAGGGTCGTAGAATCACCATTACAATTTATGAATTGGAGATACACTGATAATAAGTTCTATAAATATGTCAAACAAGAATACCCTCAACTTTCACCATCTAACGAATATTGGAAAGAGGTAGTCCTCAAAGATCATAGGCGTAGAATTATTGGAGAAGCTCACGATCCTCCTACCGCAGGACATATGGGTGTGTATAAAACCTTCCACAGACTGGCAGAAAAATATTATTGGCCAAAAATGCGCCAGGACGTGGCAACTTTTGTAAAGAAATGCTTTGTCTGTGCAGCTCATAAAGGGGATACACAAGGTGTATCTGATCAGATGATATCTTACCCAAAACCAACTCGTCCTTGGGAAATTATTTCGACGGATTTATGTGGACCTCTACCTCGTTCGACAAAGGGTAACTGCTGGATTCTCCTCGTTACGGACTATTTGAGTAAGTTTTCCTTAGTTTTTCCAATGCGAACAGCCCCTACTCAAGCTGTTGTCAAGCATCTTGAGGAGCAAGTATTTATGGTCTTCGGAGTACCCCGTTTGATACTTTGTGATAATGGCCCTCAGTACAAAAGTAACGAGTTTAAGCGAGCAAATCCAACAGAATGGACGAATCGTACGTTAAAAACCATGTTATGTTGTTATGTGAAAGACAACCACAGGAAGTGGGACGAAGAAATACATAAACTTGCCTGCGCGATTCGTACTGCAACCCATGAGACAACCAGGATGTCTCCTTTCTTTGTTAATTTTGGTAGGAATATGTGTTTATCAGGAATAGATTACTCCAACCCAGTTTTGTTATCTGAAGAGAATGGTGTACAATCCGCAGCTGAAAGTAAGAACGAAGGTTTCCGGAAGCTCTATGCTGATGTTAAGAGAAGGTTAGAGGTGGCAGGAGAGAAAAACGTAGTTCAGTATAATTTGCGTACAAGGGTACCCAACTTTGTTGTGGGTCAGCGTGTTTGGAAGAAGAACTATGTGTTGTCAGATGCTGCGAAGTTTTTCTCGAAGAAGTTAGCACCGAAATTCGTTGGTCCTTATGTGATTAGGAATAAAATTTCTCCATGGATATTTGAGCTTCAGGAACCATCGGGTAAAGTGCTACCAGGGAGCTGGCATGCCAAAGACCTTAAGTCGGCAGCGGATCTCTCCGATTAACTTTTTTAGGTTTAGGTTAATCGTCTTGAAGTTGGGGGGGGATTATGTAACGTGTCATTTTTACGTTTAAGGCAACGTTACATATTTGTTTATTTAGGTAAATAATCAAGGCTCTTCGACTCGTCTTTCTGTACACAAATTAAGGGTATTTTATAGAGCTAGGTTTGGAGGTTATATAGGGTCCAAAAAGTTACCTTATAAAGGAGACATTCCATCGAATTACTGTGGACACTACGCACACCGTATTATCTGGACATCGTAATTGGAATTTAGGATCACAGGTTTCGGAAAAATCACATTAAAACTTTTGATTGTTTTGTTTATCTGGGGAATTTCGTGAGTTCTTTGACGTTCATAAAAATAAACAGCTGTTCTGCTGGGGAATGGCGGCGTTGCCGCATCACAAATGGTTTCAGTAACAGGAAGGAAACATTTAGGTGAACATTCCATTCGCTTATGTTTATTTTGGAGGATATTGGCCCACTTTGATATCCTTATTAATTTGATAAGGAGAAGATAAAATAAATACGTGTTATGCACTTTCGTAAATGGAAGATAAACGAGGAATAAAAACCAGGACTAAAAGAGTAAACAAAATCGTATTCTTATATTATATAAATTTATATTTAATCATAGTTATGTAAAGTTAATAACTAGCTCAGTTAGTCGGATTGAAGGGTTTGTAGGGCTAGCTAGTGGTGTGCAAACTTAACATCTGAACACTCTTGTGCCGAGTTTAAGCAGTAGTGTGTATTTTTGGGTTCAAGTTCAGAAACAACTTTATTGGTGTAGAAGTGTTTTACAAGAATGGCGTCAAACCATTTGAATCTTAGAGAAAACATATATAAAGAGCAAAGGAAACTTTTGACTAAAACTGTAACTAAAATACAACTAAATTCTACACTTAGTATAGCTTTACCCATATGGGAATTGGTTGAGTGCAGTGGCGTATATAGAAAAAATTTTCGGGGTGGGCCCGAGGCAGTTTGGGGGGGCCCGAGGCCCCATATGGCCGTATTTTATGCTATTTTATGTTTGTATTCAGGGTATTTGTGAAAAATATCTAAAAAAATCTTAGCTTCGGGGGGGGGGGGGGGGCCCGGGCCCCCCAGGCCCCCCAGGCCCCCCTTATATACGCCACTGGTTGAGTGTTCGAATATTCCTGGGTTTGATGCATGCTCTGATCTCCAGTAATTGATTTTACAGTTGATGGTTTCAATGCTGAGCTTCTTACAGTCCTGCTGGTTATTTTCCTCCTACTTGCTATGTTGGCAGGGGTCCGGTAGGCAAATGTTCGGTCTATGTATGGAGGGTGTCTCGACGTCCTTGTTATAAAAATTCCAACCGTGGAAATAGATCCGACAACACCTCAGTGTGCGTTTTACGTATTTCAATATCCCCTTGGTCGATGCTGCCCCCTATATATAAGTATTGGTGTGTTTTCTCATTGGTTAGTTTGAAAACCGCGGGTTTTTCCTCCAGTTTCGCAAACCGCATTTAGTGATTTTTTTGGTGAGAGCGTTTTTTTTAAATAGGTTTGCATCCTTATTTGAATTTAACCGGGAAACTTAGGTTGGTACTGCCCCACCAGATCTACGAACGGTTTCCGGCCACTTCATTTTTTGTGTTCTCGAAAAAGTGCCTGGTCTCTTTCCTAACGAATTTTGGCTGGGTCGGCAACAGGTCTCTGAGATCGCCATTGTTTTTGGTTAGTGGCACTGCAAAAACTGCAGGTTCTGTCCCAGAGACTGTGAAGAGTGAGTCCGTCGTGAGGCGTATCTCGTTGACGGCTCATATCCTCTGCATAGAGGGATTTAAGGCGGCCTACGCCATTTCTACGGGAAATAAGCGTGGTAAGTTCGATTTTTTTTAATTATTTTTTTGAGTTCTTCAAGACAATATTTGCTTCCCAAATTGTAATTGTTATTCGTGTGAAATGTACTTTTTTCGACAAGAGACGTGGCGAATTTTTGGAGTTTTTTTTATTTTTTCTTAAGACCACGTTTTGGATAAAAACTATATATTGTTTTTCTCCTTTGTCTACAGCCCTGTCCATTCCATCGACAGCTGTGCTGGACGGTTCGGTTCGGTTCGGGGAACTTCGTGCAAAATAGACGAATTCCAGGAAACTGAAACATTTCATTTTCCACAGGGTTTTACGCTCGGGCAAGATCCAACCACATTTTGGACCATGTGCTGTCCTAGCGTCATGTGCTAGGTGATCATCAGGGAAGGCGCGGCAGAACTGGGACCGGTGGAGTAGTGGAAGATGGCTGGAAACAGGTTTACAAAATAAAACAACATATTGTTCAATTAACCAACAACTTAAAAACTAATCAAGGACCAAGGTAGGAGTCATTTCATGCAAGCAACCATTTTTTATAATTTTCCCTATAATTTTTTTTATTAAGTACAACTTTTGAAATTCTTGTAAACGCAAGATAAGGTATGACGTCATAGCCCCAAATTTTGCGGTATATTTAAGATAATTTTTCTGTGAAATTTAAAGTGCTTTGCTATTTTGGCCCTTGTTCACATCCATCTCATTTATTTTTTTTTATGTTTTCGGTATTTTTATCTGATTTTACCATTGAATTATACAAGATGAACTAAATCTTTATGTTATTTGTACAACCCAATGACCAACTTTGCAGAGACAAAAGAGAGATGAGATTATATTTTTTTTTGCGGTTTCCTTACATTGTTTTACCTCATGGGGTGGATCTCGGACTGGGTTGCTGTCTGTCTCATTCTACCCAACGTAGAATGATGACAGCAGATATTTGGTCCAGATCTCCCCTATGACGGAATAATTTTGGAAGTATATATATATCTTTTTAACAATCATTCATATAATTGAGTCCTACGCTACTGACTCAAAGGTGGGTACACTGTGACCTGCTGGAAATGTGCATCTACCTATAAAGAACTTTCTATTTGTGTCATTTTGATTCAGTTAAAAATCTTTTAGAATTTTATCTTGTTTATTAGTCAGTTTTTTTTGGTTTATTGAATTACACAAATACTCTGGGAGCCTCGGAAGTAGGTAGAATTTCATTGTTTGGCTAAAACGTTTGGGTTGAACGGTATTTTAATTAAGATCTTCTTTGTAAAACATTGATATTAAAACACTGTGGCGCACGTAAAATTTTCTTATTTCTGAACCCCCCCCCCTTCTCCACTGTATAAAAGTTACCGGGCATATCAATGTTTTACCTAGCTGGAAAATACAGTTCTGCTTCCAGATATTTGTTTAATTATTCAGGGGTTTTGTTGTGTCACAAGTTGGCAAATTGTTATGATTCTATTACAGTGTCACAAAATGGCGGCAACGTCTTTAAGCTGCCACAAATGTCACACAACGCATGTTAATAGGCCACACATTTAACTTATATTAAACGACATTTTATTTTTTCAAAATATCTGAAAATAATGTGAAAATCCGGGTCACGTGATCTTAGTTACATTTTTTCAATCGAATTGACTTGCCCCCGGTATATGGGGGTGGCGCTTCAATCAGGAGGTTGATGGCTCTTGTCTGATTTGGTGTCCTGCAGCAAATATAAAATTGAGCACGCTTTTGTAAATCCTAATAGATCTCTTCTATAAAAAACTAGTTGAAATATTATTTCTATTCATATGCAAGATTTTTTTAAAATCTTTAAACGTATCTTGTTAGATTTTTTATTTTCTTTTGTACATTTCCAAAAAATACAAAAATCGAAACAATTTCGCTACAGTTTTCTATAACACAAGGCTACTGAAATGCCAAACATTGTTTTGAAATATTTGTTGTGTTTTAGCCATAACTTTTTTTTATTTTTTGAATAAAATGATTTCGCGAAAAAAAAACTACCCCTCAAAATTTCGACGCGTTTCGCTTCTTCGTTTTCTATTTCTATTAGAACAAAGATTTGGCCAAAAAACGCGATATCAGTGTTGTCAAATTTTTCAGTTTTCGGACGAAGTTTGCTCCCTTAAAATAATATTTATGGGCGTGTAACTTTGAAACAAATAAAAATGGATATCGTCGTTGGTGTGGTAAAACCTGTGATGTGACATTTTTTTCAAACATTGATAATGGGTATCCTATAAAAAAATGTTAAACGTGGTTTAAAGCAAGAGAAAAAAAGGATTTGTACAGCTCATAATGGGAGTCGTAGGAAGTTTTTTGTATCTCCTGTAAAATTTCATTTTGAACATAAAGCACTTTTCATCGAACCGACGACGATATTATAACTAAACAAAAAATGTGAGTGCACAGATTAGGTTAATATTGGCTTACATACCACATGAGTGCAATTTTTCATTTTCCGCCATTTTTCCATTGAAACTGCACTCGGTGCAAATTTTTGACAGCACCGTTTCAGTGTCAGTGCACCCCCAGTGCTGCACTAATTTTCCCATAAGAATACGCCATTAGAGTATTAACAGTGAAATTATTTTGGGATTTTTAAACAAATTACCAGGAGTTATTTATAGTTAAAAGTATCATTTTGAAGAAAAGTTTAGGTTTACAGTGTGAAGTGAAAAACGCATACTTTTTATTTAATAGTAAACTTATTAAGTACAGAAACTTTTGGTATTGCATTAACTGTGTAGAAAATGTACAGTCCGTGGGGGCAGTATTAATGAACTGGTCAACTACCTAATTTTAACTCACAGTTTTTACATGGTACAACAGATGAAAACCATGATACAACAAGTGTCTTGTTATACCATGCATGGATGAAAACAGGGATACAAGTATTATGAATCCCGGCATGTACTAGAGCCAAGGGCTAAGAGAATAAAGGTAAGCAGGGTGGATTTATAAAAAATTATTTTAAAAGTGTTGATTTACAAAGGGGATTAAACTTTTTAATACAAGGGGGTGATCAGCTAAAAAACAAGAAAACATGAGATACCATTCAGAGTAAACATCCTTTATTTTTCAGTTTGGAGGAAAGTGGCAAAAAACATTTTAAATCCAAACAGTAGATTAAAGATAAGAAACTTTAGAATTATTGCTTTAAAATGTTCTTTTATTTGCCACTTTGCTAAAAAACTAAGGGCAGTTTCGAGGGCAGTTATATTATTTTGTTGTTTTTTGACACACCTGTATAGTATTTTTAAATTTAAAGTATTGCAATAGACAAAACAAGCATAACTTTTTATGAAAAGTGACATTTTGTCTCAATGTCAATGGGTATATACTACATAATTTTTTTAATTTCAGGTAAAACATTCCCAGAAGTTGAGAGTGAAGTCATTGGAATACAACCCAATTTTTAAATCTTAACGAAATGTTATGAACACCATAAATTAAGTGCAGTTTTATTTTCTGACATAATATAAATATTAAAAATAGGTCTTATGTACTTGTAAAATAGAATAATTTTCTTTAAATTAAATTAAAACTGTACCTGCATATCTTAGTTGTAATAAAAGATTATAAATTATATCTCTTTATAGTCTCCTTTAATGATTAGTTCAACAATTACTTATTAGGGTCACTTCACCCAGTGTGCACCCAGGAATAGGTCTTGGGGTGACCCGAGACCTATTGGGGGGAAGGGGGGGCTGAAGCCTCATGATGTTAAATTTTAAGCTATTTTTTGTGTTTTTTCATGAAATATGTGGAAAATATGTAAAAAAATCTAAGGCTTGGGGGGGGGGCTTCGGGGCATCCTGGGAGCGGCCATACTTTACCCCACAATTTACCTTACAATAATTTAACTTACGAGAAGGCAACTCAGTCTAAAATAACTTTTTGTGCAAAAGTGTTGCTTTTTGAATGGTATAAAATATTGTCTGTACATAAAGTATAAAACTAATAATAGAGAATTTTATCATAAGTTAGTCCCAGTTGGCTTAGGAAACTTAAATTATGTAAGGAAAATGTTAAAGCTGAACCAGCCATTATAGGGTTTTAAAAAAATTAAATTAAAGCTTTTGTATAAAAAAATAAGTGCTGTTTCAATAAAAGTCAATAATAATATAATTTTAAAAAAAACACAATAAAGTGTAGAAATTAGATTATATCATATATATTATATCACATTTTGTCTAAATCACTTTGCACTACATTTTCCATAATTTCATGTCGCTGGAGTCTGCAGTTCTTGCTAAAATACTCTGCCAATATATGGGCCCCTAAGCTCACACTAGTTACTATAGTTATAGTGTACATGTGAGCTAATATAACTAAAAACTGAAATAAATTTTATTCAACCCCAGACTAAATTACCTTTTGTTTGATACCACACAAGCCATGTTTTGACTTAAACTCAAATTTTTTAAATCTACCCCCACCCTTAAAAAAAACAAAAACTATAATGTATTTTGTTAAACTCCGGACTCAATTACCTTTCGTTTGATATCACACACGCCATATTTTCACTTAAACTCTAATTTTTGAAATATACCCCCACCCTTTTTTTTAAATAAATTAAAATGTATTTTGTTTAACTCCAGACTCAATTACCTTTCGTTTGATATCACACACGCCATATTTTCACATAAACTCTAATTTTTGAAATCTAGCCCCACCCTTTTATTTGGTTTGTGTTCAGTGGATTTTGTTAAACTCCGGACCTTTCGTTTGATATCACACACGCCATATTTTCACTTAAACTCTAATTTTTTAAATATGCCCCCACCCTTTTTTTTAAATTAATTAAAATGTATTTTGTTTAACTCCAGACTCAATTACCTTTCGTTTGATATCACACACGCCATATATTCACTTAAACTCTAATTTTTTAAATATACCCCCACCCTTTTTTTTAAATAAATTAAAATGTATTTTGTTTAACTCCAGACTCAATTACCTTTCGTTTGATATCACACACGCCATATTTTCATATAAACTCTAATTTTTGAAATCTACCCCCACCCTTTTATTTGGTTTGTGTTCGGTGGATTTTGTTCATTTTTAAATGGGACCATCTCGACCCAAGACCCAGCTTAGGTACCAAATTTCATTAAAATCGGCCAAGCGGTTTTTGAGTTATGCGCGTTGGTCGTTACAGACAGACATACAGACATACAGACAGACAGACAGACAGACAGACAGACAGACAGACAGACAGACAGACAGACAGACAGACAGACAGACAGACAGACAGACAGACAGACAGACAGACAGACAGACAGACAGACAGACAGACAGACAGACAGACAGACAGACAGACAGACAGACAGACAGACAGACAGACAGACAGACAGACAGACAGACAGACAGACAGACAGACAGACAGACAGACAGACAGACAGACAGACAGACAGACAGACAGACAGACAGACAGACAGACAGACAGACAGACAGACAGACAGACAGACAGACAGACAGACAGACAGACAGACAGACAGACAGACAGACAGACAGACAGACAGACAGACAGACAGACAGACAGACAGACAGACAGACAGACAGACAGACAGACAGACAGACAGACAGACAGACAGACAGACAGACAGACAGACAGACAGACAGACAGACAGACAGACAGACAGACAGACAGACAGACAGACAGACAGACAGACAGACAGACAGACAGACAGACAGACAGACAGACAGACAGACAGACAGACAGACAGACAGACAGACAGACAGACAGACAGACAGACAGACAGACAGACAGACAGACAGACAGACAGACAGACAGACAGACAGACAGACAGACAGACAGACAGACAGACAGACAGACAGACAGACAGACAGACAGACAGACAGACAGACAGACAGACAGACAGACAGACAGACAGACAGACAGACAGACAGACAGACAGACAGACAGACAGACAGACAGACAGACAGACAGACAGACAGACAGACAGACAGACAGACAGACAGACAGACAGACAGACAGACAGACAGACAGACAGACAGACAGACAGACAGACAGACAGACAGACAGACAGACAGACAGACAGACAGACAGACAGACAGACAGACAGACAGACAGACAGACAGACAGACAGACAGACAGACAGACAGACAGACAGACAGACAGACAGACAGACAGACAGACAGACAGACAGACAGACAGACAGACAGACAGACAGACAGACAGACAGACAGACAGACAGACAGACAGACAGACAGACAGACAGACAGACAGACAGACAGACAGACAGACAGACAGACAGACAGACAGACAGACAGACAGACAGACAGACAGACAGACAGACAGACAGACAGACAGACAGACAGACAGACAGACAGACAGACAGACAGACAGACAGACAGACAGACAGACAGACAGACAGACAGACAGACAGACAGACAGACAGACAGACAGACAGACAGACAGACAGACAGACAGACAGACAGACAGACAGACAGACAGACAGACAGACAGACAGACAGACAGACAGACAGACAGACAGACAGACAGACAGACAGACGGCGCAACAAAAAAGTTTCAAAATCATCTGAAACGTAAAGATATATAAAAAATTTTGAATTCGGAGCAACTTTTTTTTTCTCGAAAAAATTAGAATCACCATAGCTCACACTACTATAGTATAGTATATGTGTGAGCTAAAAAATAATACTTATTTAGCAAAACAAATCTAAGCCGAGAGGTGACCACCTGAAGTACATAATCAGACAAAATTTAAAAATAAATTCTTGGTCCTGTAATGTGTTTTAGGGTACTCTATAGTGTCCTGCGCTATATATTCCTGAGAAAAAAATTATACACCGACTAGGAGCAGCTGAGCACTTCTCGGTTAAATGTAATTTTTCATTTATTGACTTCAAAATCCTTATTTAATCCTAGCTTTCAGTCCTTAACATGATGGATGAGGCTTTTTAATTTATAAAATATTTCTCAAAACTTAGGCTATAGGGGGGCAGGGCCTCAAGCCCCCTCATGGTTGCTCTCATGAAAATACATCTACAAAATATTGACATACATGTTCTAAATTTCGGGTTGTTATCCCCTCTGCTTTCTCTAAACATAAACCCTTGTATTGTCATGCTTAATGGCAAACCAACGACTACATAGGGATTCCTATGTAGATATGATATTTTCATTAAGAATGACAGTGTGAACTATATGTACACAGACTTTTTTTAGAATTTATTACCTGTTTTGAAGTGTGGAGCATGCTTTACTTGAGATTCACTAAATCCTCCTCTTCTAAGGGCTTTAATTGACATCTCCTGCCTCTGTTTTGATAAGGTATTTTGACTGCCACCTGCATTTTTCAATGCAGCAGGAATCCGAAAAAACTTCACATTATAAAACAGAGATAAAATGACATTTTAAAGATAACAGTTTCATGTTTTGATTTCAATCGTGTGGAAGGGAAAACCCTTTATTTACTTGAGATTTCCTGTCGCTAAACAATTACGACTCCCACTCTTAACTTTTCAGTAGTTTTTCTCGCATCAACTACCTGCTGTGTGCTAAGCGCCATCTAGACGTTTACCATTGTGAAGGGAGGCGGAACCACTTTCTTATCTCTGCAAAACCATGTTTTGCGCTTTTCATTTTTCCAAACTGGTTTCGTACAGTGTTTTCTGTAGGCGATAGACTTGCATGCGGAGCGTTTTTGACGAATTTGAGTTTGTTCACAGGGACCATTCTTAAATTACATCACGCTCATACATACATACTTAAAGTTTTTTATATATTTTTTTCTCTTGAAAATGCATTACATAGGAGGGGGGTCGAAAATTCTGAATTTTTTGGGTATTACGTAAATTAAGAACGTTCCCATATTATGAAGAAACTGGTCCCATAATGCGCCGCGTGTGCGCCTCTCGCGCGCTGTATCTGTGCTGCTCTCCGAATTCGTTTCAATCAACTTTCTTCGATCCACGGAAAAACAGCAAACGCGCATTGAAATAAAAACTCGACAACAAACTGCCGAGACCATCTCAAAGGATTTGGGAACACACAAAGAGGAGCCGAAGGTTTTCGGCAAACGGCTTGCAAGAGGCGCGTTTGCACCCGGAGTGTGAGCAGCGCGTTCACGGATCAGTTTACGCTTAATATTTTAATAAAAATTGTTTGTTTCTTTATAATGATCAGATTTGAATTACCTTTTGGTAGTTTTGGATTGATACAACAAATAGAGAGACATTTTTAAATTAATTAAGTATTATTTAGTTTTAAAAATGTTTATATATATTTTTTTTATCGATCATGGATTATTTTATATAACAGTTTTTTGAACTTTTCTAACCAGAATCCTATGACTGTACGGTCGGGGTTTCCAAGAAATGAAATATTATTACAACATTTTAATTCGGGTATACTTTAAATTTGACCTGTAAGTTTAAAAAAATACATTTAAACCGGTTGTGATAAAGTTTATACTTAGTATTTAGACCCTGATCTAACTGCCTAGTTCTTCGTAAATACGAGTAATTAGACGTGTTTTAGAGTTGTTCATTCCTGCATTTAATGCAAAGTGAAAATTACTCGAAAAATTATGTCAAGTGCAATCAATATAATTTTGCTCATTCATTAACGGGAAAAGACCACACGTTAGTCTAGAAATCTACCTGTGCTAGATTTTTCTTGAAACCCCACAATTAGTTGCCCACTGGAGTGAAAATTTGGTTAATTTGATTTTCCGCGACGTCAAGTAAATAGAAAAAAATTAAAGCCGGCTTTTACCGCAATTTTACTATAACAAGTTGTTTCGTGACGAGATAGAAATATTGCATACCCTAGGAATCAATCATTTTCAGCGGTCATTTTTAAATTTCGAGGCACGGCATGGCAGTAAGCAGTAAAGTAGTTACGGCATTTACACAAAGTCGAATTTGCCACTTACTCACTCAGTCATGTAAAGATCATCAAAATTCTACTGTACTTCCACACATGCTACAAAGCTGAAATTTGGCTAACAGATAGAAATTATGACAGATTCTAATAATGAACCGAACCGAAAATTTTCATTTACAACCCTCCCCTATACATTTAAAGTTATGAAATATATATACATTTAAAGTTATGAAATATATGTAAAGTTATGTAAAAGTGACCATGCTCACTTCCAGAAATGCTAAAGAGCTGAGCTTTGGCAGACTGATAGACACTATGACAAAAAAAACGTAAAAAACACCAAAACTTTTTTATATTTATACACGTTATGTTATGTAAAATTATTATTGCATGATTCAAGAAATTATACAAAGCTATGATTTGGCAAACTAACAGATTATAGTTCTTTAAAAGAAACTCCAAATACCCCCTACCCAAGCACAAATTGATAGAAATAAAAATTTATTAATTTTAAAAGAAAACTGAAAAAGGTGAAGCTAAGGCATCCGCATATTCCTTTAAAAAAGAGTAAAATCATAAGAAAAGTTCTTCAATATAAATTTCAAAATTAAAATTTTTACTAGTTTGGAAAAGTTTTCTTAAACTTGGCTATTACGGCTGCAAATTGAGTCTTAGCCACAGTGCTCAACTGAGCATAAACAAGTTTGGCTATAATAGAAAAGTTTAAGAAAACTTTTCCAAACTAGAAATAAAAACCTATACTTTTAAAATTTATATTGGCAGCACTGGCTTATTATATAGGCACTCTCGGCACTTGCCTAGGGCCCTGGCTCAATAACTCACTTTAACTTTAAATTTATTGTAATGGACAAAAATGCCAAAATAAAATAGATTTTTTATTTTTATTTTTGGTTTTTTTTTGAAACTACTATTTAATTACGCATTTATTAGAATTGACTAAATTATGGTGCCAAAGTTTTATTTAATTATTTTTGCCAGATACGTAATATTCATGCAAAAAGTGGCAGATTCAGGGGGGCATAGGAAGTGCATGAACCGCAATTACAAGATTTACATGTTGCACATTTTCTTTTTATTGTCTTATGTAAATCTGATTTTATTTTAATACACGTGCCATATTAGCAGTTTTTTAAAAATTAAATTAAAAAATAAATGGATCCATGACGAATCTGGTACCTACCTTCTAGCTAGCCTATTAGCACACTTCAAGTGAAGCCATGATATTATATCAGTCTTGAAAACAGTTTTTTGTAAATATCTTGGAAACTAAAGCTCTTACGTAGTTTGAGCAAATTATTGAGCAAAACGCAGTCCTACCATATTCTGAAAACCGCATATTGATCCGACGCTCCGTTAAACAGTTACCATTTTTAATTGTCAAAAAACCGTCATTAGCAGCACACACACACACACACACACACACACACACACACACACACATACGCACACCCACACACACACACACACACACACACACACACACACACACACACACACACACACACACACACACACACATACACACACACACACACACACACACAGATATCACGACGATATTGCTAGGATAGGTCAAAATAAAAATAAATAACACATTTTCGGCGTTATCTGAAAAAAAAATCGTCGAAAATAATACCTTCTCCGCGCAGCAATGGTTACTGCGCGAGGTAGGAAGGTAAAAATATATTTTGGGTTGTTACGTTTTTAAATTAATTAAAATTTGTTTGAAAAGTGTTTTTAGACATTTGTATGAGGATGGGCTTATAATCAACCTATAACCATACTAGAACCATACCGTGTGCATAATAACGACCCGGCTAATAATATGTACAGTTTGCTATAAAAGAAAAGAAATATATTTTTATGTAAAGAAATTACTTTCAAAACTTTAAATTAGTATAATTTCCGAAGTTATAAACTAAAGAAAATCTACATTCCTAAGTTTGCGTTTTTTCTTAGGCTGAGCATATTTGACCCAGGTACTGCTAAATGGTGTCTCCATTTGAAAATGCAACTGGCTTAGGAGCAAAGCACGGCGTGAGACGTTGGAGCTGAAACTTGGCACATCACAATCCGTCTTGCATTAATGAGGTTTGCCCTCAGACCCAATCAGTGCTAGTGGCGTATCCAGGATTTCCGTGGGAGAGGGGCCAAACATCAAAATATTTTTTATAAGCGGTTTTTGATAGAATCTGAAGTGTGATATTTAGTATCTAAAGGAGATTTTTTTTTAATTAAGTAGAATTTGTGACAAATTTGAAATAACTGATGCTGCTAAAATAAAAAATAAGTTATATGTCTGGGAGAGGGGCGGCCCCTCTGGCCACCTCCCGTGGATCCGCCACTAATCGGTGCCGTGAGAATTAAAGTATAGGTATTTCGTAAGAGTGCGCTACCTAGTTTCATTTTCATATGAAGACACTGTTTTCGTGCTTGAGATAATGCCAAAATTGCGATATTTAAGTGTACTTTGACCCAAGGCCTATAATAAATACTATAGGAAATCAAAAATGATTGTTTATCTATGGAGAGGTAGTTGTAGTTGTTGTTGTTGGAGTCTCTGATCTCTCGATATTTAAGAGAAAGTCACAGACCTAGCCTTATGACATCTCTAAAAAATGTTAGTTTTTTCTGAATTTATACGATAACAGTGGTTACAACAAAACAATATTATTCGCCGTCGTGGTGTAGTGGTAGCAACGTTTGTTTCCCACACCGGTGGTCCGGGTTCGATTCCTGGCTAGGTACTTGGTTGATTGTGTTTGTTTAAAAATGCTTTAACCTTGCTCAAACTTTACGAAACTGGACGATTGATCCTAATTGGATGAAAAGTCCCAGTATAAATACAAAAAAAAAACAAAACCATATATGACCCAGTGCACAATGGTTTCAGGACCTATTTTTAGTGGCCATTATACCATATATTATTGTGCACAATATTGGGATTTTTCTTAATGGTATGAATAGAAGACACATTGGGGGTATTAAAAACAATATATCTTAAAAAAATGTTAAAATGTCTTTTGTTCCTTTTAGGTTTAAAAGTATAGGGCAAAATTTTATCAAGTACTTAAAAAATTTCCTCGATTTTCATGTAAATATTGTGTGGTGTTAGCGTCTACTGAGTAAAAGTTTATATACAGTTTATTTAGCCATAGAACATGTATTTTTAAAAAGATTTTGAAAATTATCACAAAAATTATTTTAAATTTAACTTAAAATTCTTTTTTTTAAATAGCGCCGAAAATAATTTTTTTCAAATTTTAAAAGGCAATTTAAAAGAATTGCCAAAAAAGGCCAGTTGGTCACACATAAATTTTAACTCACTGATATATTCATCATTGTTTGCAATAAAAAAATCCTGCCCCAATTTGCCATTTTATGAGATTTTTATTTTTTTTACAAGTGTTCCAAATACAAAAGTGAAGCTTGTTAAAAAATGGCTTCCTGATAAGTCAAAATAATAAAAATTATAACATAAAAATATGAATAATATAACTAAGGGCTTATTATACACCTAACAAAGTAGCAACCTAATGCCTAATGGACAAACTTATTGCCCAGTTTTGGTATCCCTTGATTTTCTTTGTATGCTTAGTACAGTAAAATGGAGAGATAGGGCACCAAATCTGTCCACTATTCATTTAACTTTTTTTTAATAAAAAGCATACAAAGAAATATTTATACAACGGTACTGTTTCAGAGAGATAACTATTTACCTTCGCAACTAAAATGTATTTGCTTCTTAATAACATACAAGGCGGACGCTAAATATATCGAGTTTGATTTTTAAAATATACATAATTACAATTTAATTTGTATATGATATTTGTGATGTGTTAGGGGAAGCAAAACTTCCCTTGCTTACATTGACCGCACGCCCCTGGTTGCTTCCTTTTTTATTTTCAGGGTAATTTAACGTGAGACCGATGATCCGCGACGGATGATTAGCAGGGGCCATTGATTTAAATCCTGTCTTCACATGTTCGCGTATCATCGATCGACCGATATAGTAAAAAAAATTAATCGGATCGATCATTCGTCGCAAATCATCGGTCACATGTCTAAAAATCTACTAAAAATTTACGAAGATCGGTCCGGTCCACTTTTTTCATTATATCGATTGAACGTTAGTTTAAAGGCGGCAAAAATATGTTGTTTCCCTATGTTATTGCGGCATTTTGACCAACGGGGGCAAGATGATAAGCGAGCATGTGGAGCCACAATTTAAATAAAAAATTATAAATAATAAAATTATTTCCTCTAAGATTTTTTTTACTATTAATTAGGTACTAAAAGCGCTTAATTCCTGTTTTACCACCTTTGTATCCCCTAAACTACCCCATACCCATTCTAAAATATTTTTAGATCTTTGAGTGCCATTTTATCAAAGTTTGAAAGCATTTTAAGTTTTGAATATTGGCCACTTAATGAGTCTCTAGAAACCACTGTGCAGTGGTGTAACAAGTGAATGCCATTCATTAATAACAAAGGAACCTTTAACCAGATTCACAAAATATTCTCTATTTTATTTAAACGTGTTGGGGAATTTTTTGAACGACTAAAATTATCATAATAAAAGCTATAAATTACATAGTAAGGGTTTTAAAAATAAGACAATTATGAAAATGGTTTTTAGAAGTATTATATTGGGTCTGTTTTTGATATTGAAACATACGTACTTACTTTAATCTAGAAATGTTGCTTCTAACCTTGGCAAATAGATCACTTGAGACTCAAGCATACTATGAGGAGCACAATACCTTACCTTGTAAGTAATATGAAACTATCTCACAATACCCAAGTAACATTATTACCACTCAAGGTTTTATTAATTTGGTGCCTAGGTTATTTAGAGGGTGCTATTATGGGTTTTAGGATCAATTTGGCTACATAAAGGTAATTTATATTGCCAATTACCTAAAGAGGTGTTATACAACCAAAAAGTGATTTATAAAGGGAGTATAATAAAACTGATATTCCTTCTGTTCCTTTTAGATACTTTTGTTTTTATTAATTTCTGATTTATAAAGACGGTCTTATAAAACCCTTTTACCTAAAGTTTTTAAAAAGAAATAAATATAAACTTTGGTCATTTAGTTTTTTTCATTACTTTAGGTCATCAAAAAAGTGTTTTATAATAGAGCTAAAAGGGGACCTTATATCCTTTTGTTTTTATAGTTACCAGTAGTTCAAAAGTAAATCTGATTAGATAGGCGGCCATATAGAACCTAGTTTCCTTAAGGTTTTTAAGAGTGGTAAATATAAACTTTAGACTTTTGGTTTTTGCCATTACTTTTAGGCATTTTAAAAAGGTTTTATAGGAAGGCTCAAAGGTAAACTTAATTCTTCTGAATTTATAGTTACCGATAGCTGTATATTAAATATTATTTAAATAGGCGGCCATATAAAACCTTGTTTCCTTAAGGGATCTAACAGAAGTAAATACTTTCGTGTTTTATTTTTTTTAGGTATTTCTGGTAAAAATAATAGATATACCTAGGTACAGATTGGTACCTACCTATTGCAAGATTGATTATTTAAAGCTCAATAATTAATAATTGTTGAGTTTCCGTCCTCCTGGGTAGGACACCCAGGCCTAGATAAGGCCTGTTTAGACTGCCAATATAAGAGGTTGCTCTCCAAGCTGCAGGCACAACGAATATCATTGCACTGGCCCTCTCGATTGTGTCGAAATTGCACGATAAAAAACATTTAAAAGTGTTAAATTACACGCTTTTAAACACTTTAAAAACGAATACAAAAAATTTAAGTGAGGTTATGTTGATTATGTTTACATTGTTCTTTTTTGTTGGTTTCATAAGGGCACTCAAAAATCCTTGTTGCGATACAGTAACAAATAAAATCAAGTGAGCACTATAAAACCATAATGGCGTATATAAATTTAGTTAAAAAATATTCTAAAGAGAAAATATTTATCTAGTCGTTTTAGCAGTGTTTTTCAACAATAATTTTACTTTAATTTTGATTTATGTAAACCAAACAGACTTTTTTAATGGTGAATATTGTAAATTATTTTATTTTTATTTTAAATATTTGTTATTTTGTTATCAAAAAACTATTAAAAAGCATTTTTGAGATAGCGCGCTTGTTTTGAGAGCTTTTCAGATACGATTTTATCAGAAAAATAAATCTGGCAGGCAATTTGATCATCAACATAACGACAAACTTGGTATATTTTTATATGATAAAATAATTTTGGGACTCTGACATTTTTGGCAATTTTGTGACCTAAATTATTTTATATAGCCATTGTGAATCTAAAATATCGCCTTAGCTTTTATAGGAAAACTTCTTTACTCTAAAGGTATTATGGTATTCGACAGAATCGCCAGGACACCAAATTACCAAATCTAGTTTTATAATAGGAGAGAGGACGTTTCTGAGTTGCTTTTAGAACCTGGCATAATAGCTTTAGGCTCTAAAAGGTTCTATACTGGTGGAACCGCTAGAGGGCGAAGCTGGAGTTTATTTCTTATGGTTTTATAGTGAATTTAATACAAAGGTTGCCACCACCAATTGGGGAGTCCCATTTAGGAGGTCTAAGGGGTATATAAGGGTAATGGGAACGTGCTAGCGACCAAACATTGAAACTAATGGTTTTAAGGAAAGGCGCTGGCAACCTTTTAGCTTCTGCTATAAATAAAGAAATGTTACTTGGGTAGTGCACTACAACGACCCGAGCCATATATTTTTTGAGGGCATTTTCTTTTCTCTAAGAATTCGGTTTTTATGCACCTAAAGATGGATGGGTTCAGATTTTATTTTGCTTAGAAACGCCAGAGTTGTATTGAAGTAAATTCTGTATTTTTTTTCAAACAAAATTAAAAATTGCTATAGACCCCGGGCGGAGGGCCCAGTCCAAGCAAACACTAAAATATGTTTGTCTTTGCGGTTTTTGATATGTCTGGTCTCTACAATTTAGCACGGAGGAGAAGTTTATTTGCGCCCCAGGCTAATTTTTTTTTACCTCACAAGTGCAAAACGTGTTACTTTTCCTTACGCGACGGTAGTTGCACTGGTCGGTCGAGACGTCTTTCGCATGAAAAAGTCAACAAACCAACCGAACTGTAGCAATAGGGATCTCCAGTCCAATAGTTCCCACTCTTAGGTTACACTTTTGTGTTCTTAGTTAGGAATAGTAGCATAGGGAATAAGTAAAAAATGTAAAGAAACGCAGCTCAAAAACACTTTGACTTACCCTTGGATGAAAGGAACTTGGTACATGGACAACTGCACAGTCGAATCCAAATAATTCCAATCAAAGTAGTAGCAGTAGCACATCAAAGCAATCCATAAATGTTTATACACGACCGCGGTCTTAAAAAGCACGCATGTGATTTCACTTGGCGATCAATATATATCACTGGTATGGAGAGTACCCCAAATATTCGCATGAGATCCGTATAGCAAGACGGACTTTGGAGCACTGCTGTATGTAGCAATATAGCAGTAAAAAGGTATGTATAAAATTAGGAAAAAAACTTAAATTAAAAAAGGATGGAAAATGGATATACTCAAGGTAGAAAAAAAAGCAAAAATAATAAAGTAAAGTCAATGCATTCTTGAGCATATAATTCACCGCGCAAATTCAAATTTTTACCCTTTTTGTAGGCAAGGCATATCTTAGTAACTAAATTAGGTTAAACCAAGAAATAAAAGTAACTTTAAGTATAAAGTTTTAGCATAACTCTAGCAAAAAAAAGAAAATAAAAAGCATTCTAATTTAGATAAATGTCTCTAAATTTTATATCTTAAAACTAAACGCCGGGACGAGGCATTCCGGCCCCCCTGAAAATACCCAGGGTATGGTATTTTCTGAACTAAGCATTAGGGAGAGGGCACAATTTCACCAAAGGCCTCTTGAATAAACCTTTGGAGGTTTTAACTGTAGCAACTCTTACTACATTATCAGTACCAGGGTGCAATCCTACTACTCGTCCCAATACCCAATTTAAGGGAGTGGTTTGATCATCTTTGATCAAAACCATCGTATCAATCGCAATGGGATCAATTTTGTCTTGATTCACTTTAGCGTGCTGTTGCAATGTATGTAAGTAATCTCTGTGCCATCTACGCCAAAAATCGCGATGCAGTTTTTGCAGCAACTGCCACCGAGAAAGCCTATTTAAAGGCACTTGGTCAAAATCGAGGTCTGGAACAGTCGTAAGTGGTTCCAGGCTAAGGAAATGACCGGGCGTCAGTGCAGTCAAATCATTTGGATCTGTGCTGACTGGACACAAAGGCCTAGAGTTGAGGATAGCTTCTACTTGAGTAACCACAGTATAAAGCTCCTCAAAAGTAAGCACCTGTTCTCCAATTACTCGTAGTAAATGAGACTTTGCACTTTTGATGTTACTTTCCCACAAACCGCCCATGTGGGGTGCGGATGGAGGGTTGAAGTGCCAACGAATTGATTCGCGATTAGCAACTTCAGCAAACATCTCGTTAAGCATTTTAGCAGAAAGCGTAAAATTTGACGCGTTATCCGAGTAGACTACTTCCACGCGTCCTCTTCTGGCAATAAAACGTCGGAATGCTGCCATAAAAGCGTCTGCCGATAAGTCTGACACAATTTCTAAGTGTACCGCCTTCGTACAACCGCAAATAAATAGAACGACATAAGCCTTAAGTCGTTTTGCACCGCGCATGCGGCTCATTGTAATAGCAAAACTTCCCGTAAGATCAACGCCAACGTGTTGAAAAGCTTTTGCTTGTGAAACGCGAAATTTTGGCAAATTACCAACAGGGGGTTGATAATTACTGGGGCGCGTGCGCCAGCATGTAGAACAACGCGAAATTATTTTTCTTATATGCCTTTTAGCTGCAAAAATCCAATAATTTTGAAAAAGTAAAAATAAAGTCGTGTTTATGCCGGTATGCATATGTTCCTCGTGAGTATGCGCAATCAATAACTTTGTAAATTGAGAATCACCGGGTAAAAGTATAGGAAATTTTTTGTCATAATCTAATTCCGAATTGCATAATCTTCCGCCAATGCGTAAAATATTATTTTGATCCAAAAACGGATTTAATTTTCTAAAAACCTTTGGCAACGGTTTATTATCGACAAGTAAAGAAATCTCGTTTTGAAAATATTTATTTTGCACGTGTTTTATAAGCACAAATATAGCATTTTGTAACTCATATTGTATTAACCACGTAGAATTAATAATAATTTTCTCATTATTAAATTTACGCGCGCGAAGATTGTGAATAAAACGTAGTATAAAAGCAACAAGTCTAATTAAACGCAAAAAATTTGAAAATTTGTTAAGCAGACAATCCAAAAAATTTGGTTCAATTGTTGCAGCAAACACCAATTTTCGCTCCTCTTCCAGAGCTTCTTTGGGTGTTGTAATATTATTTTTAGTAAAATCCCATGTCTCTTGTGGCTTACAAAGGAACTCGGGTCCTTGCCACCAAAGGGAACAATTAATTAAATCTGCAGGCAATAGACCACGTGACCCGGGGTCCGCGGCATTTAATTCAGAAGGAACATGGTTCCAATCGCAAGGCTGAATTTTTTCTTGTATGTATGTGACTCGGTTGGATACAAAAGTGCGCCACGCATGTGGTGATCCTTTGATCCAAGAGAGCGCTACCATACTATCCGTAAAAGCAATAGTATTTTGAAAAGCAATTTTATTAGCAAAATTATTTTGAATAAATTGAATGAGTTTAGCTAGCAAAACTGCCGCACAGAGCTCCAAACGGGGAATACTGATTCTTTTTATGGGAGCGACTTTCGATTTTGCGCACACAAAATACGTTTTAATATCTCCGTTTTGATAAACAATACGAAAATAAACCGCCGCACACATACCGCGCTCGGATGCATCGCTAAATCCAACAATTTGACAAAATTGAAAATTAGAAAGATCAATCATTCTTGGGATATAAAAATCAGAAAATAATTTGAGTTCTTCTTCGAATTTTTTCCACTTGGAAATTATTTCCGGGGGTGCTAACTGATCCCAATCTAACTTTATAAACCATAAGTACTGGATTAAATTTTTTGCAAAAAACGTAACCGGTGTAAGAAAACCTAAAGGGTCAAAGCATTTCGCAAGGGTACTAAGCAAATTACGCTTAGTGCAAATTTTTGTATTATAATTAAAAGAATAAAAAAAGTTATCACTTTGAGGGTTCCACCTCAAGCCTAAAATTTTTAGAGAGTTTGCATCCTCTCGATCCAAAGAAAAGTCTTTGGTTTGTATGTGGGTTGCAGGCAAGTCTGCAAGCAACTTGGGTTCGTTTAATGCCCATTTTTTCAGTTCAAATCCACCTCGCCCTAATAACTCAATTAATTGATTTTTCATATGCATGATTTGATCAAAATCATTGCAACTTACTACGCAGTCGTCTATATAGACGCTGTCCTTTAAAATCGCAGAAGCCATCGGTAAGTCTTGATAATCATCGGCTAATTTAAGCAAGGTTCGAATTGCTAAATATGGAGAACAGTTTACCCCGAAAGTCAAAGTTTTTAATTCGTAATCTTGCACCGATTCTTCAGAATTAAAACGCCATAAAATTCGTTGGTATTTATGTTGATTTTCCTCCACATTTATCATTCTGTACATTTTAGAAATATCGCTAACAAAACAATATTTATGTAGCCGAAAATTAAGCAAAATTTTAACTAAATCTCCTTGTAGTTTAGGACCCGTGTGGAGGGCTTGATTTAGGCTAGGCTTATTTAAAGAATGACTCGATGCGTCAAAGACAAGACGAACAGGCGTGCTACTCGAGTTTTCTTTTATAACCGCATGGTGAGCAATATAAAAATATTCATGAATTTCTGAGTTATTCGGGGGTGAAACTGCACGCATGTGACCCATATCCAAGTATTCTTGCATTACTTGTGAGTAAGAAGTAAATAATTTTTTATCATTTAGCAAACGTTTTTCAAGCGAGTACAACCGACGCAAAGCAAGGGTTCGGGTATCGCCGAAATCAACGGGATTGATTTTAAAAGGCAACGAAACGGTGTATCTACCGTCCACATCGCGTATAGTAGTTTTTTCAAAATATTTTTCGCAAAAAATATCTGAAGGTGAATTTTTCTCCACCGTAGGAACCTCTTCCAACTCCCAGAATTTTTGCAAAGTATTATTTAAATCAGGAGTGGAAATAGTTGCCATAAAAGTAGAAATATTTTTTGATGCAAAAGCAGCATTTTGCAGAGGCATTTTTCCGAGCAAAGTCCATCCGAAGACTGTATTAATACAAGAGGGGGTGTCTGGACCGAAATAAAGTCTACCTTCCTCTAAAAGTGATCCATAAAGGTCCGCGCCAATAAGAAGCTGAATTCCAGCTTGATTATACCAACTGGGATCAGCTAATTTTAGACCAGTTAAGTAGTGCAAAGAATTTTGGTTAAAAGATACACTTGGCATTTTATCGCAAACTTGGTCTATTAATACAGGTTCTAGACTAAAAATTTTCGATTTATTATCGATAGCAGCAATTTTACAATGCACCGCATGGCGCGCAGTAGTAGACATATCTCCTAAACCGTTTACATTAAGCGAAATGTTGGATTTAGGAAGTCCGAGTGCATTCGCACATTTTTTCGTTATAAAGGAGCACATGGCGCCATTATCCAAGATGGCGCGTATTTCGTGCCAATTTCCGTATGCATCACGGATGTGCAGCAAAGCAGTGCAAAGCAACGTGTCATAGTCGCCAAGCACAGTACCCGCGTGAATAGATTTATTTTCAGTAATCTGATTTTCTACGGGGTTAGTTTGTGATCCACTAGACGTCACAGAAGAAGAAGCAATCACCGAAGCTGGGGAGTTATTTTTTAGGCATAAAAGACTGTGGTGATTCAAAAAACAAAATCTACATCTTTTTTGTGAAGTGCACGAGTTTACTTGATGAAAACTAGCCATGCAGTTGGTGCATCCCTTATTATTTCTAATAAAATCAATGCGTTCTTGAATTGGTTTCGTTAAAAAAGATTCACAGCTAAAAATCAGATGTGTATTTTTTGCTTTGCAGTAGAAACACGTGTTTTGTTTGGAATTTGGAGTTTTTTGTGACTGTCTGTTCGCAAGTAAAACTGTTTTATTTCGTGAATTACGGGGGGATCTCGAGAAGTCCCCTGGTCGTGAGTTTTGAACATTATCTTGTTTCATAGACAAAGATAAAGATTCAAGAGACGTGCAATGTTGCTCTAAAAATTTGTAAATATCTTCGTATTTTGGCATTAAATTAGAAGCGTGATTTTGTTCAAATAACTTACGCGTTTCGGGATCTAATCGATCCAAAAGCATGTTCGCAGTAATAAAGCACCAACTATGGGTCGCATATCCCATATTTTTTAAGCAATCAAGGTTTTCCTTGAACGTATCTAGCATTTTGCGCAATTCTAAAACGTCATCATTGGATAGCCGAGGTGAGTTTTCGATAGATTTCCAGTAAGAAACCGCATGCAAGCGCTTATTGTCATATCTGGAAATCAGCGTATCGTAGCAAAGTAAATAATTATTTCCTTCAAGAGGTATATTTTTAATTAAATTTAAAGCAGGGCCTCTTAAAATCGTACGTAAATATTTAAACTTCTCAATGTCCGAGCTCTTACGCGTATGTACAACCGCATTGTAAATCTCAATAAAGCTTGGAAACTCCTCAACATCGCCCGAAAAAGGAGGGACATTTAACTTGGGAAGAGAAAATTCTGGTTCCGGAAAAATAATTGTTTGATTATTTACCTCATTGTGGCTTCGATTTATTTCTTCAGCCTCCACCTCAAATAAATCATAGTGCAAAGCCTCAACCTCTACGCATCTATCCAAAAAATCTTTTTGTATTTTATTCTGAGCTTCCAGAGCTTCAGAATCGTCTGAAATCAAGATCAGTAAAGCATTATGATGCTTTTCAAAGCTCTTACAACAAGAAGAAAGTTTTTTAAAGTTAACTTTAAACTTTGTGTGAGCAGCTGGATTTGTTTTCGCCTGATTGGCATAGTGTTCAAGCACACTCAACTGATTGATTGCAGTTTGACGCAAGGCCTTAGCCGAGCTTACCTTTTTTTCGGTATCGTTTACCATTTTAAAAGGTTAAAGTGTAAAGTAAAGCAATAGTTAACAAGGGAAGCAAATTTAAAAAATATATCGTACTACTTTTCAAATTCCCTCGTAAACCAAGATTCAAAGCAATATTAAAAGGCCAGCGGCTTTTAGCAAATATTGAGTGAAGAACAGCAAGTTTTTAGCAAAAAGTATAAATGCTAATAAATATGCACAAAAAATTTAGCAACTGATAAGAGTTTCTGAATTTGTGTAGGTACGCAAGGAAACGCAAGCCTTACATACATCGACAGCGTAATAATTTTTAATTTTGAAAAAAAATAAATTTTTCAAAATTTGTATGCAATTTGTATATTGCACAAATAAAAAATGCAATGCAAGTTGGTACGTGCAACGTACAATAGACACACCGTAGATAAAATGTAAAACCTAAGATATGCCTTGTCTCAAAAAGACGCAAAGTAAAGTCCTAACTTCAAACACAATTATGCAACTCTGAGAGCACCTATTACGCAGAACGGGAAATCCGGCTCGAAGGACCAAAAAATGGTCGGTCGAGACGTCTTTCGCATGAAAAAGTCAACAAACCAACCGAACTGTAGCAATAGGGATCTCCAGTCCAATAGTTCCCACTCTTAGGTTACACTTTTGTGTTCTTAGTTAGGAATAGTAGCATAGGGAATAAGTAAAAAATGTAAAGAAACGCAGCTCAAAAACACTTTGACTTACCCTTGGATGAAAGGAACTTGGTACATGGACAACTGCACAGTCGAATCCAAATAATTCCAATCAAAGTAGTAGCAGTAGCACATCAAAGCAATCCATAAATGTTTATACACGACCGCGGTCTTAAAAAGCACGCATGTGATTTCACTTGGCGATCAATATATATCACTGGTATGGAGAGTACCCCAAATATTCGCATGAGATCCGTATAGCAAGACGGACTTTGGAGCACTGCTGTATGTAGCAATATAGCAGTAAAAAGGTATGTATAAAATTAGGAAAAAAACTTAAATTAAAAAAGGATGGAAAATGGATATACTCAAGGTAGAAAAAAAAGCAAAAATAATAAAGTAAAGTCAATGCATTCTTGAGCATATAATTCACCGCGCAAATTCAAATTTTTACCCTTTTTGTAGGCAAGGCATATCTTAGTAACTAAATTAGGTTAAACCAAGAAATAAAAGTAACTTTAAGTATAAAGTTTTAGCATAACTCTAGCAAAAAAAAGAAAATAAAAAGCATTCTAATTAAGATAAATGTCTCTTAATTTTATATCTTAAAACTAAACGCCGGGACGAAGCATGCACGACACAAAGAATGATTCAGGATATGCGTTGGGGCCGGAAAAGCTTCTTCCTAGGGTTATATATTTAAAATTGTTTTTATTTTTAGTTCAATCGAGTTTATAAATGCATCTGGCCTTAAATCTCATTTTAAAAAAACGTGCGTAATAGTATTTTTTACGCACCTGCACATGCTAATTTTTAAATAAAATTTTGCAAATACTCTATAAGTTGCAGGACCTTATATTTTTTCTCTCACTTGACACTGACAAGTTTAAATGTTGATCAAAGTATTACGTGTGTGCGGAAAATATCACTTTTCTGTCGCATTTTAGTTTTAAAAGTGCCAATTTTCGAAGAACATAAGAACCGGTACGTTGATATTTATTTTTTTCGGTGTCCTTAACAACCCAAGTTTTTAATAGTTGTTAAAATCCACCCATGTCAAGGCAGTGTCAAGCTTTTAATGCTTTTTCACATGGCAAATGTAATTGCAAAAGTACAAAAAAAGTGTCCACGCAATGCTCCAGGAATAAGTTATTCGATGTGGTGTGGATTTAATAAATCTTTTCTTATAATTTTGAAGAAAGTATCGTGTTCCTAACTTTTGCGGAATATTTCTTTAAAAACTTCTTTTCCGCACGCGATTGCAGTTGGCCGACAGACGCTTAGCGGAGTTTGGTCACCAATTAAGGACAAGGAAAGTGACACTTTTCGCACTGGTTAGAAAATACAATTACACACACAGCGTGCGTAAAATATATTTTTTCTACGACCGTGCATATATACCCACTTTCCCGCACGCATTTTAGTTTTGAAAGCATCACTTTCCCGCCCTAGTGCGGGAAAATCACTTTCCCGCACTAGTGCGGGAAAGTAAAACTATGCCAATTTTGGAGTTATTCTATAGGTTTATACCTCAAAAGTCGTAACTATCGACTTGGTACAGTGTAGGTAATTTAGCAGATAGGCAATCTGATGAATTATAGCTCATTTCAAGTTTTTTATTCAATTTAAAAAAAAACAGAATAATGGATTTTTTTAAATATTTCTGCATACCCCCCGTATAGTCATGTCATACAACAACTATCAAGCCAAGCTGTGACAGGTGCTTGGTCCAGTTTGCTATGGCAACCAAGTTATGTTATTGTTACTCAAACGTCAAAGCTAGTCAAAGAGCGTCTCTGAAGTGACAGAACTGTCTTTTATTTTGAATAAAATGGATTTTTCAATGGACTGTTCCGAAGATGAACTTCCGGAGTGCATTTTGCAGGCTGCTGAAGATGTGAATGGTGAGCTGCTACCTGCCAAATCGAGTCAAAGGTACGAAAAACAGTACGATCATTTCGTGACATGGTGTAAGGAGAAAGGGGTGAGAATCTACAAAGAAGAAGTCTTCTTGGCATACTTCCTAGACCTGAGCAAGGTCTTGAAATCGAATACCTTATGGTCACGCTATTCCATGGTGAAAAGCTTGGTTAAAATTAAGCAAAATCTGGACATAAGCAGATTCCACAAGCTAACATCGTTTCTTAAACAAAAAAATGTTGGTTTTCGAGCACAGAAGGCGCAAGTTTTCACCAAAGATGATATATCGCGGTTTATGTTAGCTCCTGATGAGATTTATTTGATGATTAAAGTGAGTACCATTTTTGCTTTGGCTGGTGCTCTCCGCAGGGCGGAGCTTTTAAATATCACTCTGGATGACATACAGGATAAAGGAAGTCTGATCGTTGTTAAGATCTCCGACACTAAAAATCATTCCTCAAGATCCTTCGTTTTATCCGAAGAAATAAATAATGGATCTTTTTTGATGCTGTATAGAAAGTACGCAAATTTGAGACCTCCTACTACTCCGCACCGCCGATTTTTCATTTATTATAAAAAAGGAAAATGTTCCAATCAGTGTGTAGGAGTGAACACTTTTGGAAAGATGCCATCAGAGATCGCTGCATATTTGCGCCTACCTAACCCAGAACGTTATACCGGCCATAGCTTCAGACGTTCTTCAGCAACATTCCTAGCAGATTCCGGTGAAGGCATAACAAACATAAAACGCCTTGGTGGGTGGAAGTCCACTGCTGTCGCTGAGGGGTATTTGGAAGATTCCGAGAAACAGAAAGAGAACATCTCGAGTAAGATTCTTTCATCTACCTATGACCTGCAATCGTTGCCAGCACCGTCATCGTCAACTGTAAGTGACCTGCAACTGCTGCCGTCAACGTCCACTGGAAGAGTCCTGCAGACCCAGACGCCATCTTTGCGCACTTTCGATTCTACAAGCGGCCACCAGATGCGATAATTACCACCATCGAACTCCACTACACCGGCAATTCTGAATAATCTTCAAACTGCAACAAATTGTGTTTTCAATATCACTATTACCAATAATAATAATAATTAGTATTTTATTTATTCAAATAAAATATTTTTTCAAAAGTAAATTTGTGGTATTGTAACATCGGTCGAAGAAAAAATAATGTTCCTAACTCATGCGGAAAGTGTCTTTCCCACCCTCGACTGCTTGCCCGAACTCCGCTCCTCGTCGTTCGGGTCAACTGCAGTCGCGTGCGGGAAAGTATCACTTTCCACACTTGTTAGGAAAAGAACTATTTACTCAAGTGCAACTCTGTAAAATTCCACTTTTACGCCCAAAAGTAAAAATTTTAATAAATTTTTTTTAAATAAAAAACACAATATTTTTTTACAGAACAGGTGACTTTTATTTTAAAAAATATATATTTCTTTAATTTACCTTTTCTATAATCTTTCAAATGACCATAAGTGAAAAATTGCAGAAAAATTTCTGCACACGGGTGAAATTTAACGTTTTCTGAGGATGCAAATCGTGTGAAATCCATCATTTTCATATATTATCGTAGGAAAAAACATTTTTTTGTTTTCCTTTTTTGATATCAGCTCATCGAATGAGGTACCACAAATATGGTGCAGTTTGGTTCGTTGTATTCTATTTAAAAAAAAAAAAATATGTGAATAGACCGCTTCCTGGTGATCCGACCAAAAACGTTTGCATTTTCTCATTTGGAGCGTTCTATTTAAAGTCGTCATTCTGTATAACAGAAAAATTATCGAGAAATAAAATAAAAATTTAAATAAAAGAAACACCCAACTGCTAAATTTACTTGTAACTAGTAGTCGCAGTTCGGTACAAAATTGATAGGTATACCTATAATGTATGACATGCTTCAACTTTTAGTTTTGATGCCCAAAGCGCACTTACGAAATTATACAGTTTTATATTTTCATGAATCAAGTTATAGGGTAATTTGGTACCCAACTGCGACTAGTCGTTACAAGTAAATTTAGCAGTTGAATGTTTTTTTTGTTTAATTTTTTTTTTTTAGTTTTAGGTTTAATTCTTATTCAGTCTTATAAAAAGCACCATTCATTTAGCTTTACCCAAAAAGTACGTGTAGATTTTCTTCGACCGCGAATAGTGTTACCTTCTATTGAGTGAAGGTGTGGGACGAGAGAGAGAAGAGGGAACTAGTAAAATGGTGTCTAAAAAAATCTTAAAACGTGAGCAGAAAGAATTTTCGAAATCGCTCTATATTTGTTAAAGGTCTAGCTACATCTCTTACTAATAAGGAGGGTGGGGAGCAGAGAGGAAGAGGGAGGGGGAAACTGATTTGAAAAAAAGTCTTAAAGCGTTTGCAGAATAAAATTTTGAAATCGTTCTATATTTCTGAAGGTACAGCTACAACTATGTATTACTAATAGGGAGGGTGGGGAGAAGAGTGGGAGAGGGAGGGGGAAACTAGTAAAATGATGTTGGAAATCGCTTTATATTTGTCAAAGTTATAGCTACAACTATTACTAGTAAGGAGGGCGAAGAGGAGACAGGGAGAGACGGAGGGGGGAATAGTAAAATGGTGTTGGAAAAAAATCTGAAAGCGTATGCAGAAAGGATTTCTGAAATCGCCCTATATTTGTTAAAATTATATGGTTTTTGAATAGGGTGGGGGAATGACAGAAGGGGAGATGGGTGGGAGCAGGGAGGACTCTAAAGTAACTACAGCAAATTACAGGACATTTTTAATGGGTGATCAAAGGAATTTCATTAAAATCGCCTGAAATTTAGATAATTTGTCTGCGTTAAAGCGTACATCATGTGAAAAAATGGCGTCTGAAGAACGCCATGTTGATTCTTGTTTAAAAAGATATAGCCTATAGCATCTTCGGGATCAGTAGCAATTCAACGACACCTTTCTTGTCAAAATCGGTTCAGCCGTTTAGCCTCTAGCGTGACACACACATACATATCGACATACATCTTTACATACATACATATCCTAATCGAAAAACATTAACCTTCCTTTCGCCGTGCTGCAGTTGGCTAAAAATATATTAAATTGCCTATTCAATGGTTGTACATTCTTGTCAATACACCTCTGTACGCGTCTTTAATACAGAACCAAATCATTTGGGATGGTTAAATTTCATTCATGTGGGTGGCATAAGCACGGATCACCTAACAAACAGATAGGGAACTCAGGTGATGGGGGGTGCTACGCGCATCTTTCACGCAGTCTGCCATTTTGGGGTCAACCACCCCAGAGGCGCATTCTGTATTTCAATATTTTTTAAACTTTTAGTACGTGTTGAGCATTAGTGGTATGTAGATGTGAACTTTGTGTTTGATATTTGTGATAGGAGGAGATGAGTCCGTAAATGATTTAAGCACAAAGTAAAAACAATTCGCCGCGAGATTTTTGTTTCATGATATTACCATTGTTTTATTTAGCTTCACTTTATACAAAAAGTATATTTGTTTATTTGTTTGATTATAACTTTTTTCAAACTTTCCAACTAGGTATTTGGTGGTAACTATACAATTCAGCACTTTTTTTAATTGGAAAAAATAAATAAAATGTCGGATGCAAAATGGCTGTTTTTGCCATTTATGAACCGATATGCAGCAAACTCGGAACTTTGACATCTTTCAGGTCGCTGGTTATTATTTTTAACTAAAAGAAATCAAATTGGCGGCTCTAAAATGGCGGATTTTATTATTTTCACACTGAGTTCCCTCAAACTTGAAACATCGCTGAGCGTAAGGTCTCTTAATAGAATTTTTGACTCAAATTTAAAAACAAGAAAATGGATGCTCCAAAATGGCGGATTTTCCCATTTCTGAACCGACATGCATCAAACTCGGAACTTCGAGATCTTTCAGGCCGTTGATTATGATTTTTAACTTAAACTTTAAAAAATCAAAATGGCGGATCAACAATGGCGCACTTTATTATTTTCCCACCGATTTCCCTCAAACTTGAAACATCTCGGCGCTTAAGGTAACTTAATACAATTTTTTACTCAAATTTAAAAAGAATGGCGGATCCAAAATGGCGGATTTCCCAATTTTTTAACCGATATGCATCAAACTCGGAACTTTAAGGTAATTCAAGTCGCTGAATATAATCCTTAACTCAAACTTAAAAAAATTAACATTGCGGATCCAAATTGGCAATATTTAAAATTCTCAATTCCACTCCTCTTAAAACTTAATAAATGTTATCCCTATAAAACAAAAAAAGCAATCACTTTTTTTTCTTTTTTCTGTTTGGCTGTTTGTTGAAAACGACATCCGGCTAACGTATTCTGGACGAAGAAGAAGACCTCTTTTTGTGCTTTCCCTATTTCTCATTCAATAGATCACATTATTTCCATAGTCCCCTACAGAGGACAACATATGATTTTTTTACGCGGCCAAGACTTAAAATTCATTTTATCACCCATTTTTAAAGCAGTACAAACCTATTTTAAGGTTTTTATTGTTTCTGGCAGTAAAAATATTTTTTCATAAAAATAATCTGAAAGATTCATATTTTATGGTCAATTTATTTTAGTCCGGCCCTGAGCTTGACTCCCAATGATCAGCCATCGTTGAATTCACCGAGATCAAAGACCGCCAGCCGGCTTATATATCTGTTTGTTAGGTGATCCGTGGCATAAGTGTAAATAGACCTGATGCCTGTGTCTTTTGGCTCTTGAACAAGGCCTTGGTAGAACCACACAATTACCACATAACATTTTATGTGTTTCTTTTATTCTTTTTAGATGGAAATCCAAGAGTATTGCCGATGGGTGGCGCAATACAATGCAGTCTTGAAAGTTTCAGTCCAAGCAATATTAACAATGCAAACTAAAACACGAAAAATTAGAAGAACTACTAATAAACTTTAAGAATTTGTCCTTGAAGCAACTAAAAGTTGTCGGTAACAGTGTTATAGAAGTAACCAACCTTAGCGCCGATACACACACGCGTTTTTCTGCCGTAAGGTGCCTCAGCGATACCGCAGTGGTTGCCGCAAAAATCGATACACACACATACCTGTCGCGACATAATGCTAGTATTGTACGCATTCTGAAAGATTGATGTTGTTGCGTTTCCTCGAAATTATCGCTTTTTTGCAGTGGCAACAAACCACATGTGTGTACGAGTCTATTACCAACAATGTTCTCAGTACATTTTTGCGTTTCCTCCAAATTGCAGGCCACAGGTGTGTACGATTCTATTACCAACAATATACTGAGAACGGCACTTGCGTGTGCAGTTCCGCTGCGTTCCCGGGGGGAGTGGAGGCGAAAAATGCACGCAAGACGAACGCGCGTTGCCGTTCAACTGTGTGGCAACATCGCGGAAACGCGCGTCCGTGTTCCCGGCGAGAACGCAGCGGCACCGCACACTGAAGTACGGTTCTCAGTACATTGTTGGTAATAGAATCGTACACACGTGTGGTCTGCAATTTGGAGGAAACGCAAAAATTGCACGTTCTTTGCGAACAACAACATTCTCGCCGGTACACACACTCGTTTTTCTGTGTATGTACCGGCGCTTCATCTCTCAGAATGCGTACAACACTAGCGTCAAGTCGCGACAGGTTTGTGTATCGATTTTTGCGGCAACCGCTAAGGCCCGCTGCGGCACCGCGCGACAGAAACACACGTGTGTGTACCGGCGCTAACAAAACCAAACCAAACCCAATAAATTTTAAGTCCATTTTACGTCGGTACGTCCTGGGACGTACTATGTACAGTCAATTATATTGCCACAGATTTTGATAAAATAACACTGAATTTTTAATTTAATTTTTTAAATTAAGTGTACGTACTGCAATACAATACCCCGCATCCAGTGGCGTATATAGAAAAAAGTTTCGGGGTGGGCCCGAGGCAGTTTGGGGGGGGGGGGGGCCCGAGACCCCATGAGGCCGTATTATATGCTATTTTATGTTTGTATTCAGGAAATATGTGGAACATAACTAAACAAATCTTAGCTTCGGGGGGGGCCCGGGCCCCCCAGGCCCCCCCCTTATATACGCCACTGCCCGCATCTAACATTTTGATGATTATAAGATTATTTGTGATTTGGGCAAATTGGGCAGCCCACTTTCATGATTTATAATGATATAGGAGATATATGTGAGGGAAGTCACAAATATAGCAAATATATTTTTTGATACCTAATAATCCTATATAAAGTAAAGTTAAATTTTTTTTAAATATCCAAGTTTATATACATGAAATGTTTTTGTTATGATTTCACTGCTTTTTTAAAGGATTTGGATAACATTTAAGTTTTAAAGCAGTAAATTATGCAATTTTTGCAATGCCTTATTTAAAATGTTGAGGTTTTTTAATTGTTTCTCATGGTTTTATCATAGTTCCTATCAGCCTTTCAAAATAGTTCCTATCAGCCTTTCAAAGCTCAGATCTCTAGCGTTTCTGGAAGTGGGCAACGTTATTTTGCACAATTTTACATGTATAGGGGACGGGAGTAAATTAGAATTTTGCTGTTTTTTGATTTTTTCCTAGGGTTTGTTCATAATTTCTATTAGTCTGCGAAATTTCAGCTTTGTGGCATGTCTGGAAATACACTAAAACTTTGATGATCTAGACATGAGTGAGTAAGTGGCAATTTCGACGTTTTTTAACTCTATAAAGATAAACGATTGTGCAAAGTTTGAGTTTCGTAGCTCATTCCGAAGTTGACTTTTAGATAGGTCAAATATGGGCTAAAATGTTTCAAGAAAAGATGGATATTTCAACTTGATTTTTTATGTTTATTATAGTTTTACAAATTTTATTATAGTTTTACCATTCTTGGAAGCAAAATTTATTTTTCAGAAACCATTTTAACATTTCCATTTTACGTCCGCCCCTAAAGCTACTCATACAACTTATACACAGATGACTTAAATTTCAATTTAGATCAAATCACGAACATTTAAACACATGTTGTGCCTAAAATGTTTGACTAGCGTCCACTTTACACAGAGGGGTGACACACTTTAATGCAAATAGGCGTCCTTCTGCCTGGCTTTGATAAAGGGTTTATTATATTGTCAGGACACTAAATACCAAATTGTCCTGTTGGGTCCTCAAAATCCAAAATTTATGCGGGCTGTAGGTCATTGATAATTTTAAATCGATTAGAATGGAAATAAAGAAAATTCTAAAGTTTGACAAAATAAATAAATGGATTCATGACGAATTGATACCTTCCCAGCCCATTAGAACACCTTAAGTTAAATCCATGTACATATCTCAGGAACGAAAAATGCATTCTACTAATTCCAAAAACCGCATATTGATGCAAAGCTCCGGTAAAAAATTAACATTAATTAATTTTTAACAAAATCTAATCAGCTGGATGCAGTTTCGAACATTTATTTTCGAAAAATCTCTTGAAAATGGGTCCAGCGGTTCCGAAGCTAGCCGGACAGACACACACTGACAGAAAGCCAACGTGAGATTGTAGCAAATGAACAATGCCATATAATAAATGAAACAATTTCCACGACATTTAAAAAATCATGCCACCTTGATATACAAAATAGCGGGTATTAAAATATCGTTATCGAACTGGCGACAATCAAAATAGCGATGTAACGAAGCAGCGAATATCAAAAAAACGTTGTAACAAAATAGCGATTGTAACAAAATAGCGATGTAACAAAATAGCAATGTAACAAAATAGCGGTCATCAAAATAGCGATGTAACAAAATAGCGATTCAGCATATGTTTTCAAAAAGAAATCTCCCCTGACTTTTTTCCCGGGATCCTAGAGGGTATGAATCCGAACCCAACCGAACTGAACCAAACTGAACCGAACCGAATTCGCGATTTTGAGCTACGCTATTTTGTACCACTGCCAAATAAAGTCTTGTCCAAATTTACATTTTGAATACCGCTATTTTATTATATCGGTATTTTGAGACTTTGCTATGTTGATTGTCACTATTTTCGTTGTCCCTATTTTGATAGATCGCTATTTTGGTTATCGCTATTTTCATACATCGCTATTTTGATAGTCGCTATTTCATTATTCGCCATTTCGAACGTCGCTATTTTGTACATCGCTATTTCGTTCCGGAGCCCTTGATTAGTATTTTAACCTCTAAGTAGTATGATGGAAAAAGGCGGTAGTGCTATTGCAAGGTATGTGATACCCCTATTTTTATAAATTTTATATTTTTAATTAAATTATTATTTTTGGCACTTTTTCCTGGTTATTTGATTACTTAAGCAAATGTACTAAAAATTATTCATCACGAAATAATAAAAAACTGACTGTTTTTTTTCTAAATTTATATGGGACCTTCCATTCACCTAGTATCAATCGCCCAGTATGACTAAGCTTTTATGTATCTAGCCAGGAATTGAACTCGGACTGCCCGACAAACACTTCGAACTCGTTTCTTTAATTTTATCATTTAAGATTTTTTTAAAAATGTACAATCTGATCTAAGAAGGTATCTCTCATAAAAATAGGCCTAGGGAATTTTAATTAAGATGATTTATCCAATCGCAATTTTTATCAGAATCGCCATAGTTTTGCCAATTCTAGTCGAATTATTTGTTTTGTAAAATTATTTCTTATTAAATGTCGATTTGTTATAATTATTCTTATAATTAATTTCTATAGTATAATTCAAAATGACATCCGGTTTTAAAATGTATAAGATTCTCATAAAATAATATTTTAAAAAATTTAATATTTAGGGTGTTAACCACTTTATCCCGTTCGTTATGCTAATGCGTCTTTTTATTATGTTTCGAAGGCTTATCTGAGGTCACGGCAGTGCCTCGCCAAGTTCGCGCGCCGTAACCATCTTTTCTGGAAACATTTCAGCCGATATTTGACCTACCTAAAACTCTACTTCGGAATGAGCTACGAATCTCAAACTTTGCACAGTCGACAAGACGCTAGCGCTACCAAGTCCACTTCCAATCCCTGACTTCGCATGCGTAGATCTACCAATATTATTTACCTCATGTATTAGAATAGATGTACAGGGTGATTTTTACTTGAATGATTCTAACCACATGAAAATAGAAAGTTTCAAAAACCTAACCTAACAAAACCTAATCAGATCTAACCGAACCGAACGAAAGCAAACTAAACCAATATTTTTTTGAAAAAAAAACTTTCCTGACTTCCTACCCGGGATCCTAGAGGATGTGAATCCGAACCGGACCGTACCGAACCGAACCTATCCAAACCTAACCCTACCCAACTAAACCTAATTAGCAGTACGTGTTATAGTTTAGTTTGGTTAGGTTAGGTTTCGTTCAGTTTAGTTAGGTTCGGTTTGGTTCGGTTCGGATTCACATCCTCTAGGATCCCGGGCAGGAAGTGAGGAAAGTTTTTTTTTTGAAAAAAATTATTGGTTCAGTTTCCTTTGGTTCGGTTCGGTTAGATTTGATTAGGTTTTGTTAGGTTAGGTTTTTGAAACTTTCTATTTTCATGTGGTTAGAATCATTCAAGTGAAAATCACCCTGTATTCATCTATTCTAATACATGAGGTAAATAATATTGGTAGATCTGCGCATGCGAAGTCAGGGATTGAAAGTGGACTTGGTAGCGCTAGCGTGTTGTTGCACAGTCGTAGATCTCCATGGAGTTAACAACCCCTCCAAGTTTCATGGAATTTCATAAAGTAGTAAAGTAGTTACGAAATTTCAAAAAACGTCGAAATTGCCACTCACTCACTGACTCATTCATGTATAGATCATCAATATTCTACTGTACTTCCAGACATCCTCCAAAGCTGAAATTTGGCAGACTGATAGAAATTATGACCAAACCCCTGGGAAAAATCAAAAAAACCCCAAAATTTTAATTTACTCCCCTCTCCTATACATTTAAAGTTATATAAAAGTAACATCGCCCACTTCCAGAAATGCTAGAGAATTGAGCTTTGGCAGACTGATAGGAACTATGATAAAACTATAGGAAAAAATTAAAAAACCCCAAAATTTTAATTTACTCCCCTCCCCTATACATTTAAAGTTATGTTAAATTAATATTGCCCACTTCCAGATATGATAGAGAGTTGAGCTTTGGTAGACTGATAGGAACTATGATAAAACTATATAAAAAAAAATTAAAACAACAACCTTTTAATTTACTTCCCTCTCCTATAAATTTAAATTTATATAAAACTAACATTGCACGCTTCCAGAAACGTTAGAGAGCTGAGCATTGGAATGCTGATAGAAATTATGATAAAACCATGGGAAAAAATTTAAAAAGTCCAATATTTTCATTTACTCTCCTCCCCTATAAATGTAAAGTTATATAAAAGTAACATTACCCACTTCCAGAAACGCTAGAGAGCTGAGCATTGGAAGACTGATAGGAACTATGATCAAACTATAGGACAAAATTTAAAAACACCACAATTTTAATTTATTTCCCTCTCCTATAAATGTATTTATATAAAACTAACATTGCCCACTTCCAGAAACGCTAGAGAGCTGAGCATTAGAATGCTAATAGAAATTATGATAAAACCATGGGAAAAAGATTTATAAGTCTAATATTTTCATTTACTCTCCTCCCCTATACATGTAAAGTTATGTAAAAGTAACATTGTACACTTTCAGAAACGCTAGAGAGCTGAGTTTTGGAAGGCTAATAGGAACTACGATAAAACCATGGAAAAAAATTGAAAAACCTCAAAAATTTAAGTAAGGCATTGCAAAAGTTTTGAACAATATTCCGCATATTTTACTACTATAAAAATTAAGTATTATCCAATTCCTTTAAAAAAGAAGTGAAATCATAACAAAAACATTTCATGTAAAAAAGGCCAAGTACGCGAAAATGGCATTCCGTAAAAAGAATTGAGATAAAAGTAAAGCCAAGTTCTCCAATACAAATTTCAAAATGAAAGGTTCTTACTAGTTTGGAAATATTTTTCTAAACTTGGCTATTACGGCTGTAAATGACTCTTAGGCACAGTGCTAAATTGAACATAAAGAAGTTTGGCTGTAATAGCAAAGTTTAAAAAAATATTTCCAGACTAGTAAGAACCTTTCATTTTGAAATTTGTATTGGAGAACTTGGCTTTACTTTTATCTCAATTCTTTTTACGGAATGCCATTTTCGCGTACTTGGCCTTTTTTTACATGAAATGTTTTTGTTATGATTCTATTATTCGAACAATGTTTAATTTATCTACGCATTGTGTCAACTCAATTAAATTATATAAAACTATCCACCAATAGATGCGTTCGCGTAATGTTACATCGATAAAAATCTACCATCACATATTAGAATGTCATCTGGTAAAGAGCAGGGGTGTCCGTGGCACGTGCCCATCAGCTCAACAATATTAAGCCACATGTCGAGATGATAGAGTCGGATAGAGCTCGGGATGCGCATACACCAGAACACCCTCCGGTGGTTATTTGTGCTCATCATTGCAGGTTAATTAAAATTAAATAAAGAAAGTTGGTGTTTTTCAATTATTTGAAAAGCCGGTGAAACAGTAATAAGAGGGCGCGTGGGTGTAGGTTTGATAATAGATGGTTTTTGTATCAATTTGAGTTAACCTGGATGAATTGCCGCTTATTATACATAATGCCAGAACATGTGTTAAATAATTGAAAACCATTTTACTTTAAACAATGACTTTCTACAGGGAGTCTCTAAAACCATTCGTTCGCTTTTTCTAAAACTTATGTTTCCACCAATGCATGCCCACCCCGATTCAAAAAACGCATCAGGTGACGCTGCATTTAAAACCGGTGCAAATCATGGTAGGCATGCATTGGTGGAAACAGGGTCTTATCCTCGTTGTGTGTAACCCACATATAGCATTGAAAGAAAATATACATTCCAACTATATGCCCTTAAGCTACTTAAAAGGATATTATTTTAGACATAGGTATATAATTTTCTTAAAAGAATATTCAGATCCTAAATATATAATTAGTATATTTTTCAAAAAATATTTATTATTGCATATATTATAATGTGATAATATTTTGTTTTAGCACATGCAAAGCACATGCCAAAAATGTCCTTGAATTAACATGCTAAGAATATTCCGAAATGAAGTAGACAAAATATTAAAAGCACTACGTTTTTATAAAGTATTTCATAGACGGCGCTACTTGTCAAAAAATTTATTATACACACCATAAGATGACAACCTCTCGCATTAAGAATTTAGTGTTCTGATGATTGTTAACAGCTTCAACACACATTGGATTCCATTAGATCTTGGAACCCCGTGGGTGCTTTGAGCAACCCATGGAAAAAATGCAAATAATTTTGTTCCAGAAACTAGTATAATAAAATCATAGAGGAATATAATTCTTCTATGATATAATGCTGCTACATGATGATTAGCTGACAAGTACATATATAAATATTCCTAAAAGAAAACGTTTAAAAGAGTTGATATTCGGTGATTGGTGCCAGGTACATACTAAGCATATAATTAGCATGCAAATATGCTGAGCACATGCTTGGCATCAAAATCCTTGTAATTTATTCCGAGCATGTGCATAGGTAGTACGCAATGTAAATTCAGAACATTCTTAGCATGTTCACCAAATAAAATATGCTAAGCATTGTCTAATCATGTATAATTGCTATGTGGGTCTCAAACCTGTAGACCATAATTATGTCCAGATCGGTTTGATTAATCGTTTATATAACAAAATTTTATTATATATGCATCTTTTTGTTTTATTCTGAAACATCTGTCCGAGATGTATGGTGTTAAAATATCGGAATCATGCTTTGGTAAAAATAGTTTCAATTTATAAGATTTTAAAATCATTTTGAATTTTAACACCGGCGGGCCTTAAAATACGTTTTAACGCTCGCGGGCACTCAAGAAATGTTTTAACGTCCACAAGCGTTAAATTACATCTTATTACGCGCTAAAATTTGTGCATAAATTTAAACCAATTTTAAGAATTAAAAAAAAATCCATTACAAATAGCCCACTGTCCCTTTTTAATTAGAGTCGCCGCGCCAACGCGTTGCGGGCTAGAAGGTCAAAAATAAATTTTATGCACTTTAGGGATATAAAGGGTACTTTAAATCCCTATTTTTGGGGAAAAAGTGTTACTTTAAATCCCCAGGAATTTAAAATGTACTTTAAATCCCTAGGGATTTAAAGTAAATTTCTGTGCAATAAATGCTAAATTTAGAAATTTATTTTCAATAATTTTATTAAAAAATATAACATAATATGCCTGTAACAAAAGTGTAACAACTTAATTTCTATTAATATTAACAGTTATGTTTACCCCACTGCAACTAGCCAAGTGAAAAAATGGTAAATTATCATTATTACAGCTGTTATTTTTACTAATTAAAGTGTTTTGGAAAATTGTAGCTGTTGTCGTTGTCGATGGCACCGACGATGTCGTTGGTGTTTCATTTTGTACAATTGGAATCGAAATCTCTGAAGACGTTTCAGTAGAAGTACCAGTAAAAAGTTGATCTGCCATACTTTTTTTCTGGTATAAGGAATTTTCCACATACCCTCAGCGACGGTGCTACTCTTCCAGCCGCCATGTCTTTTAAGCTGATCTATGGTTACTCCAGAGTCGGCTAGTAGCGATGCTGACGACCTTCTAAAACAATGACCAGTGTACAATTTTGCATCTGGAAGCTTTAAATATTCGGCAATCTTGCTTGGCAGTTGCCCAATCGTATTCTTGCCCATTGGCTGAGACGTGCATTTCCCATTTTTGTACCCAACGAAAAATCTTGTATGACCTTGTATTGATGGAGGTCTTAAGGCAATATACTTCTTCAACACCCGTACTACATCTGTGGAGTTTTCGTTTGACCGTTTTATAACAAAAGATCGGTCTTTTTCTGTCTTAGTATCTCGTAAATTGACCAAAAAGAACGTTTTATAGTCTAGGACATCGGTTTTGTCAAGCTGGCCGAGCTCCTTGCCTCGACAGGCTTCTGACACGCCCATGATTAGCACTACCTGGAACAAAAATATAAATAGAATAAATAATATAAATAAATAAATAATAAAATAGGTACACCTACAATCTTTTCCAACTAAATAACATGGATATACAGGGTGTTAATAAAGTATGTAGCCAAACTTCAGTGGGCGATTCCTGGAGTCATTTTAGGAAGAAAAGTTTAAATAAGCATAGGTCCGAAAATGCATATCCAGCAAGATACAGGGTGTTAAACTTTGAAAAAAAAAATTGTTTTTTGTAAATATCTTCAACATCGTCCGCTTGATTTCATTGAAAATTGGCAGAGATATTTCTAGTATAAAGGGCCTACTTTGGCTCTAAAGAAGTTGCAATTAGCAAGTCCAGTGGCGTACCAGGGATGACCTTAGCAAATACTTTGTTAAAAAAAAGTGTACGCCAATGACTTTTTGACATTTTTGTATTTTTTTTGTATTGTCCAATTCAAAGTACATCTTTTAGGTCTCTTGTATTTTTTTCACTACTTGCTTTGTTTTCGAGATAAAAAAAATAAAAAGCATTTTATTACAAAACAAATTTCACGGTGGTATAACACTCTTTTAAAAGTGATTTCTCTAAAATTTTTATTTAGAATTTGAGGAAGCATTTACAATTCATAATCAAACAGGTTATACTACAGAAGTTGCTGAAAGTGTCCTCCATTAACTTCAATACAAGAATGAAGTCTTCTTACCATTGATTGTCGAACACGCTTTGTCTTAATTCTTCCTCATTGTTGAGTGGAGTTTGGTAAACCAAAGATTTTAAATGTCCCCAGAGGAAAAAATCTAAGGGATTTAGGTCTGGTGATCTTGGTGGCCATGACTGTGGACCCGCTCGACCAATCCAATTTCCTTCGTAATGTTCATTCAAAAACTGACGTGCGACAATGCTAAAATGAGGCGGGGCACCATCATGCATGAACCACATTCCTGCTCTTGCTGCCAAAGGGACATTTTCTAAAAGCTCTGGTAGCTCAAATTCCAAAAAAAAACGGTAGTGGTCACCATTTAATCGCATTGGCAAAAAATGGGGCCCGATAAGGTTGTCATTTACAATACCAACCCACACATTTACTGAGAACTGTTGTTGAAAATTATCTTCAATTACTGCATGAGGGTTTTCGTCACACCAGACATGATTGTTATGAAAGTTCATTATCGCATTTCTTGAAAAACAGGCTTCATCCGTAAATAATATTTGACTTAAAAACCTGGGAGATGCCTCTTGTTGTTGGAGAAACCAAGTGCAATAGTTTAAACGCTGGGGGAAATCAGTAGGTAGCAGAGCTTGAACACGCTGTAGATGGTAAGGGTACAGCTGGTAATCTCGTAAAATTTGCCATAGTTACGTGATTTATGTCTAATTGACGTGCAATTTTTCTCGTACTTGTACCAGGATTTTGTTCAATTTCATGCAATACCGCTTCTTCTTGCTCCACCGTTCTAAGTACTGCAGGCCTCCCTACAGCATCCCTCCTCTCAAACGTACCTGACTCGCATAACCGTTCATGTATTCTTACAAATGTTTGTCTGTGTGGTAGAATTCGGTTGGGATGTCTCTCTGCATAAATACTCTTGCCTCTCTTGCATTGCCTTGGGCCATCCCATAAACAAAATGCATTTCTGCCATTTCTGCGTCTGTAAGTTGCACCATTCTCCAGCACACGTAACTTTTAGAGCTAATTAATAAATTAATTAACACATTTAATTGACACGTAAAAAAATTAAACGTACTTATACGATATTGTTTATTGTTGTAATGGGACTTTGTCAAATTTTCGATATTGTTGATTGTTACCATGGGACTTATCAAATTTTGACAGTTTTGTTTTTCTTTCATTCCACGACATTCCAATTTTTCTAAAAAGTCGTATTTTTAGTTGTGCTGTCTGAAAACTTATAAGAATGACAAAAAAATTACTGTCGTACAATTAATTTTTATTATTATTGGTTAAGGTGTGCACCTAGACGCCGCTGGACTTAATAAATTTATTTTAATTTGGACTTTTGCACCTTAACAAAATACTAGTTCCCAATTTCCCCTAAATTTTGTAAACAAAAATTACCCAGAAAGAAAGAAGAGATTTTTTTTTAACCGTAAAATGTTTTTTCCAAATAAAATGCTTTTTATTTTTTTATCTGGAAAACCGAGCAAGTAATAAAAATAAGACAAAAGACACAAAAGATGTATTTTTAGTTGGACAATACGCCAAAAATACAAAAATGTCAAAAAAGTCATTGGCGTACACTTTTTTTAACAAAGTATTTGCTAAGGTCATCCCTGGTACGCCACTGGACTTGCTAATTGCAACTTCTTTAGAGCCAAAGTAGGCCCTTTATACTAGAAATATCTCTGCCAATTTTCAATGAAGTCAAGCGAAAGATGTTGAAGATATTTACAAAAAACAACTTTTTCAAAGTTTAACACCCTGTATCTTGCTGGATATGCATTTTCGGACCTATGCTTATTTGAACTTTTCTTCCTAAAATGACTATAGGAATCGCCCCCTGAAGTTTGGCTACATACTTTATTAACACACTGTATAGACAAAAAATCGGTTGAAAAAAAAATAAAAAACGTGTAGGTATATTACCTTTTGCGCCAAAAATTCATGGTCGGGTGCTGTTTCCAGGAAATCTTTAATGTTGTCACCATCGAGTGTCTTCGACTTTTTGGTTTGTCGCCCTCATTTTGTCGTTTGCAATTGTGGCTTTTATCATTGACTATACGCTCCACAGTGACGATGCTTTAAGCTTTTTTAACTTTTCCAAAAAATATGCTAGCAGTACCTTTTCTTCAGTAAATTCTTCTACGTTCCGTTCATTTAATTATACTCAGACAACTGTTTTTTATATTGTTCTCCAGATTTTCTTGGTAATAATTGGCCTACAGCCTCTTGAGCTGCCTTTTCGATTAGTTCCATTGCGATCAACTTTTTCAGTCGAGTTGGTCGAGTTTGACAGAGCTTGACAAATATTTATCGAGTGGCTTTTGTTTTACTTAGTTACTTGTCATGACACACCAAGATTTTCAGTTGATAGTGACAATCATGATCTGGATCATCATGGTATACAATAATGAGTTCGTTGATATGGTAACAATCAGCCCCTTTGATGACGTTTTAGAAATAGAGTATATAAAGTGGCATTTAATTTTTTTTTCGTTATTTTTTCTTTAACGTTTGTTTTACCTATCCTAAAGTGCATAAAATAGTATATACACGTCAGGACTAAAGTGTTTTTAAATCCTTCGACAAATTATAGCCCTCCCGTTGGTTGGGCTATAAACTTTTTGTCTTGGGATTTAAAATACCACTTTAGTCCCTAGGTGTATAATGTACTATTAAAAATTCAAATTTATCTTAGGGATAAATATCATATTATTTGATTTTTTTATATATTATTTTTAGGTGGTCTTAAAAACCGTATTAATCGTGATATAATCAATAATCACCATTATTAACACGAAATAAAAAACCACTAAACGCGAAAGAATTCCTTTACGATTATTAAGCAATTATCCTTTTGCTTTCGGTTTCTTTTGTTCTCCCCGTGGTATCGTCATCGGTATCATTTTCAATGCCTACCTGATACTCCGCGTCGCCGGGAAGTGTTTTGTTTCCCTTAATTGGACAACACCTGTTGGTGCACTGTGTTTATGCTCTTAGCACATGTTGCAAGAATGCCAATTTTTCACATTTCTTTACCTTCGCGTAACTCTTCGAGGACTTCTTAATTGTTACCATCACAACGAGTCACATAAAGGATAAGAGTAATGTCATTGTAACGCATTAAACTATGCTTTAGACTTGTTAGCTCCCGCTAAATTTCGCGGTTGTTTATATCTATTTTTAAAAACACACAACTGTATGAAGGACAAAGCGCATTCCGCGTATTTGGACATGCGCACCAACAACCAGGGAGATACTTGTCAATCGCCTAGAGAAAATGGCGTGTTAATTTCGTTCTCCAACTATTTCAAATATCTACACCTGAAAGTGCTCGATTTTTGTGTACTGAAGCATAGAACTAGAAACTTCAGCCCTTCAGCTATGTGGTGACATCATTAGATCCATTCAGAGGCCCCTTGGAACGAGGAGAATTTGGCTGCAAAACTGGTGAGTGCATTTGTCTCTGATTACCGTTGTGTGCCACCAATATTTTACCTATGGACATTTTGATTATTTCGTAATTCATATCAATATTTATGTTTGTTCGCGCTATCATCAATTAACATTTATACAGTCCATTGCATTTAACGTTTTTCTAACCGTGGACTAACATAAAGTGCTCCTTCGACCGAATTATTTTAAATAATAAATCCATACGACGGTATAAATAATTATTTACCTAATCTGTGGCCAAGCCAAACAACGGCCTTGAATTTTCGCATCGCATCGAAAGTCGTCGGTGTGGCGCGTGCAGGACACGTGTCTAGAGCGTGGTCATTCAGTAAACAAAGCGAGTAGGAATCAAAACAAACAAAACAAACGTTCAGTGGTGTACCATATCATTTCGATATTTAAAACAATTTTCATCAATTGCGATAAATTAGTGCATATTTTCGACAATTCGTCATTTTTCTATTTCAGAAGCATTAATTTAGCGTTAATTGTATATTTACCGACAATTTCGTCATTCCAAAGGTAAAATCATGTCTGTCAAAAAAGCCGTACAAAAACGCAAGGGTTTTTTATCTGCGATCACCGAGTGTTATGTGTTGTCACAGACCGCGGAAAAGGATGAAAGAGCGAGAAACGAGTTTCAAGTGAGGTATTCCGATTTGGATGAAACCTTCGATAAATGCATGCTGGCACATAATGACGTCATTATGTTGATAGACGACTCGGACGATGAGGAGTTTAAAACACAGGATGCGATCCTTTCAGAAGCTCGTAAATATTTTTATGCGTGTAAGGGGGTTTACTCTAAAATATTTCCGGTTGAGGCCCCATCCTTTTCGGGATCATATGTTCGACAAAACGAATCTGAAACTCCAAAACTCAAAGAGTTAGGTATTCCCATATTCCGAGGTGATAAAAAATTATGGCCAAGCTTTTTCGATCTTTTTAATAAAATTATAGATCAAAATCAAAGTCTAAGTAACGTTCGAAAACTTCAATATTTATTTTCATATCTCGAGGATGAGCCTTTAAAATTGATATCAGGGATTAGCTTATCTGATCAAAATTATAAAATTGCTTATGACAAATTAGTCAATAGATATCAAAACAAGCGAGACCTCGCAAATGATGCTTTAAGCTCAATTATGAACTCCACCTTAAAAAACGAGTCAGCTAAAGAATTGCGTAATTTAATTGACACCTTTTCTGAATCCCTAGAAATTTTAAAATCTCTTAGCTTTGACGTGGACAGTTGGGACTTTATTATTTTTTTCATTTTATTAGAAAAATTGGATATTCCAACGCGTTCAAATTTCGAAATGAGTCACGCCAATACTAATACCGAAATTCCCACTTTTCAGTCACTTTTTCAATTTCTAGAAAAAAGATGTAAAGTTTTGGAATCACTTCCTCAATCAACAGCACCCAAAAAGGTGCCTATATATCAAAAATCAAATTCTATGCAAAATCAGTCTGGGCAAAAGCCTACCTATCAAAATTCAAATTCTATGCGAAATCAGTTTGGGCAAAAGCCTACCTATAAATCATCCAATTCGCCTTTTATAGGACTGGCTGGCACCTCAACTAATTCAAGTACGGGAATAAAATGTTTCCGGTGTAATCAAGGTCACGTGCTTTCGAAATGTCAAACATTTCTTGATCTCTCACCTATCGATCGCCTATCTTTCGTCAAACAGAAAAAATTATGTCTAGCGTGTTTTCATCCCTTGCATGATGTAGATACGTGCAAATCAAAATATTCATGCAGGACTTGCAATAGTAAAAGGCACCACACTTTAACTCATATCTTAGAAACTAATCAAGAGTCTGGAAGCCAAGATACTAGTCCTGTCATTCACACACCACCTGTCAATAATCTTCATGTGTCATTAAATGCCTCAGGACCTTCAGGTACCTTTTGTTCGTGCAACTTTAATTTTAAATTCAAATTTTGCGCCAAATTCCCGTATTCGGAAAACCCACACAATTTCAATTTTGATTGGCACAAGCAAAACGCCAGTGCCATCTACGAAAAATGAATCTGCGCAAAAAGGCGTAACCAAAAAGATTCGTCTGTCGTATTCTATCGAGATCACCACGCAGCATGGTGATAAATTCTATTAACCAAAAAATCCAATAACATTCTTAGAAAATCAAACTAAACCATTACACAAACAAGTGATTCTAGTGTGGATCGACTGCAACGACTGGGCCAGCGAGAGGAGCTCCTCTGGACGACGGAAACAACTGAAAAGGTGAGTGCCAATCCTCTATATTGTCTTTGTGTGGCTCGGAAAAATTAGTATTTTTACATCGTCCTTTTAAGGATTTTTGCACCCAGAATTTATAAAACGATGAGCGCTTACAGTCCCGCAGCTCTACCAACCTCAACCCTCAAATCATCAACATTTTCTGGTCCCACGACCCAGATAGTTTTTTAAAATTTGTTTGCTAAAAATATTAGATTTTTTCGCCTCGCCATTTTGGTTCGCTTAGTTGCCGTGTCCAGTTTAGAAAGGAGGTTCCGTCCCCCCTTGCGTGGCTTAACGGTGGCTCCACCCACATTTCATTGCAGCCGAAATTGGCACTTGGTACGTCGTTTGTTTTGATTCAAAAATCGAAATTTGTTTAAATAATAGTTATTTGTTTAAATAATATGTTATAGTTATTCAAACCAACAAAAGTGCTTGTGAGTTAAATGCTTTATTCTTATTTAACAGGTAAACAAACACATCTAGTAGAATTAGTATTTACCTGTAAATAATAAGAGAAGCGGTAGTAGGTACAAGTTGTTTTGTGTGCATTTATTTTGGGAGAAAAATCGCGACCTAGGATAACAGCTGTTGATAAGTTTTAGCGTTTATTCGAGAAATCGATAATAAAATATATGCGTGTTGGACTCTTTTGGACTGATTAAAGTCAATAGGGGTCAAGTGTTAGTTTTATTCCTTTTAAATATTTTTTATTTTTTTAATTAACAATATGTCGTTAAAAAAGCTTGAGAATCAACGCAAAGTTTCAATATCTCGTATTACGGAAACCTATAACTTGGGAACAAAAGCTAAATCAGATAGTTCTTCCTTGCCAATTTTTAAGGCGTTTTACGAATCGTTAGATGATCACTATGAACAATTTAAAAACATTCATAATGACATCATAGGTCTCTTGAAAGACGACGACGATGATGAATTCGAAGTACAGGACAAAATTAGGAAAGATACGGATCTATTCTACCACCAAGCTAAAGTTCTTTTTTCGAGTTTATTTTCCGATTCAGTTCATTCAAATTTCACCCCCGCAACTTCACACTATTCACGTAGCGATGATCTGGGCCCTTTAAAGGTACCTTGCTTTAATGGAAACGTAAAAAAGTGGCCAACCTTTTACGATGTTTATTCTTGTTTGGTTCACGAAAACTCGAATTATTCCGATATAAGGAAATTTCAACATTTGCTAACCTTCCTTGAGGGCGAACCACTTAATATTTTAAGTTCTATAAAATTAACGGCAAGTAATTACGCAATCGCCTGGAAGGTATTAACAGATCGCTATCAAAATAAAAGACTTTTAGCCAGTACCTACTGGAACTCAATCTACTATGCAAATTCTTTAAAGGGAAACCAGTCAGCAAAGGATCTTAGAGTCTTGGTAGATACCTTTTCCGAGAATATTGCGGCGCTCGAAAATCTTGAATTTCCAGTAATGTCGTGGTGTTTTTGTTTATTTTAAATTTTATTATCAAAAATCGATCAAACCACAAGAACCGCTTTCGAATTAAAGTATAGTACTACCGAGATTCCAACATATCAAAATCTAATTCAGTTTCTTATTAACCAATGCCGTGCTCTTGAAACAGTACAGCTATCTCCCCAAAATACGCAAATGCAACCTTCGACTTCAAAACAGCAAAAACCAAGTTATTCGAATTCTAGTAACCAAAAATATAATTCTTATTCAAATAATCAGTACAAATCAAGCCCTCCATCAAATTTTTTAGCGCATACGCACTCACAAGTATCAAATAAACAATCCAATACTCAATTTCGACAAAACCAACAACCCTATAGGTGCAAATTATGCAATAATTCTTTTCATCCACTCTCGCAGTGTGGTGTTTTTATCTCCAAATCTCCTGCAGATCGTGTTACTTATGTAAAACAACAATCGTTATGTATCAACTGTTTACGTTCAAATCATCAAGTAATTGACTGCAGTAGTACCTACAACTGCAGGGTATGTCGACATATGCACCATAGTCTTATTCATCTATCGCAAATGACAGATTCAATCCGTCAGAATTCAAGTCAATCCTTTGTTAATTCAAGCCAAAATTCAAATCAAAATTCGAACTTAAATCAAAGTTTTAATTCAAATCAAGTGGCCGTGCCTAGCACAGGCACAAACTTATCGTATCAGAATTCAAATTCAAGTCTTAGCTAACAGAACCCTAGTTTTGTTCAACCCAGTTCAAATTCAATTCAAATCAATTCGAATCCAAATACATCTACAAATCAATACTCTTCGTTATCCACCTTGACGCCCCGGACGACAGTGCTTCTAGCGACTATAAAATTAGAGGTACTGGATAGTCGGGGTAACTACCAACCTGTCCGAGCACTTCTGGACAGCGGTAGCCAAGCTAACCTGATAAGCGAAGCTTGTCTTAACAGGTTAGGCTTGCCAAGAAACAAAATTTCGATCCCTGTTCTGGGACTAAATCAATCTTCATCGGCCACTAACGGCATTTCTACTTGCACTATTCGAGCCCTAGGCCAACAAGAGCCTACCTTTTCTATTCAAGTCTTCGTTTTACCGAAACTTTGTTCGAATATGCCCTCAGTACAGGTAGATTCCTCCAATTGGAGTCATTTTTCAAATCTAAAGCTTGCAGATAATCAATTTTACAACCCTGGTCCAATTGACTTACTCTTAGGTGCACAACTATACACAGAAATCGTCCAATCAGGACGAATTCCAGGACCTCACGGCCTACCCTCCGCTTTTGAGACAGTTTTTGGGTGGGTCTTGATGGGCCAAACTCAAAACATAAATATTTCACCTCAAGTCAATTCTTACTTTACTTCCTGTGAGCAGTCTCTCGACTTTAATATTCGCAGATTTTGGGAACTAGAATCAATTAAGTCAAAAACGTTTCTCTCACCCGAAGAAAAAAGATGTGAAGAGATTTTCCAAAAAACTACCACTAGAGATATTTCGGGCCGATTTACTGTAAATTTGCCTTTTCGTCACATTGACCCTCCTGACCTAGGAGACACATATTCAGTGGCCTATCGTCAATTTTTATCTCTTGAATCTCGCTTAATAAAAAATTCAAATTTCTATAGTATGTACTCGGATTTTATGAGAGAATATCTCAAAAACGGGCACATGTCTTTAATTCCAAAATCCGAACCTAGACCTCCGTTATGTTCTTATTTACCACATCACGGAGTCCTTCGTCTTGACAAATCAACGACTAAACTCCGGGTGGTTTTTAACCCCTCGATTAAGGGTTCGAAAGGCCTAAGCATGAACGAAACTCTTTTAATAGGACCAAAATTACAAGCCGATATTTCCGAAATTCTATTAAAATTCAGATTTTATTCCATCGTATTTTTGACTGATATAAAACAGCACTTTTTACAAATTCAAATTAATCCAATTCATCGGGACTACCAAAGGCTACTTTGGCGATTTGATCCCAATGAACCCCTGCAGGAATACAGGCTTAATACAGTGACGTTTGGTGTTAGTTCAAGTCCCTATTTAGCTATTAGAACTCTTAGAGAACTAGCCATCCTGGAGGCTAAGAATTATCCTGAAGCATCCCAGGTCCTTTTGAATAACATTTTCATGGACGATATTTGCTGTGGAGCTAACTCTCTAGAAGGTGCTTTATCACTTCAAAAGGATCTCATAGCGTTGCTTAAATTGGGAAAATTTGAATTAAGAAAATGGGCATCAAATAATCCAAAACTTCTTTCACATTTGTCGCCCGCTGATTGTCAGATCCCTGTTACCTTTGAAGACGATTCTTCAACATCGATTAAGGTGTTGGGCCTTCAGTGGCACCCTTCTACAGATACTTTTACCTATTCTTGTACCCCTTGTGAAAAACCTTGCACCAAAAGGAATATTTTATCAGCTATCGCTAAAATTTGGGATCCTATAGGTTTCTTATCGCCTGTTTCATTTTTAGCCAAAGTGATTATGCAAAAACTTTGGTTATGCAAAACTGATTGGGATGAAATACCCCCCGATCCAATCAAAACTCTTTGGAATCAATTCAATAATCAATTAACCACTCTTTCGAATCTTTGTATACCTAGACATATTTTTTCGAATAATATTCAACGATGTCAATTGCTAGGTTTCTGCGATGCATCCGAGCTAGGATACGCTTCTTGCGTATACGTTCGCGTCGAATTACCAAATAAAATTATCAAAACTGCTCTAGTCATGGGCAAGTCAAGGGTTGCTCCCTTACACACTATTTCAATCCCACGTTTGGAACTACTTGGAGCTACTCTATTAGCTGATTTACTCGAACTAGTTATTCGCACCTATTCATCATTACTCGTAATCGATGAAATTCTTGCGTTCTCGGACTCACAGGTCACGCTTCATTGGGTCACATCTTCACCTCACAAGTGGAAGACATTTGTGGCAAATCGCGTGAGTCGTATTCAAGAAACAATCCCCGAAGTCCCATGGTATCACATTACTTCACTCGAGAACCCTGCCGACTGCGCTAGCAGAGGGTTGTCGCCCAATAACTTAATAAATCACCCTCTTTGGTTTCACGGCCCTCCGTGGATTACCTTGCCCACTACGGAGTGGCAAATTCAAAGGTTTATAAATGAACGTTCTTTGGGAGTTCCAGACGAGGTTCTCAAAGAAGAAAAACCGGAAAATTCAGTGGTGCTGACGGCAGAAATTCAAAATCAAAACTTTTTTGATAGATTAATCGATAAAATATCCAATTTAAATACCATTCAAAAAATCATTTGTCATTTTCTAAGACTTATTCACAATCGAAAAATCTCAGTTGACCCTTTATCCGGCGTTTTTTCCGCTTTTGAACTACACAAGGCTCTACTTGTTTTAGTTAAAAGGGTCCAAGAAGAGTGTTTTTCGGATGTCATTCAAAAAATTCAAAATACTCAGCTATTACCTAAGGCGTTTCGTAAACTCGCGCCCTTTTTGGACGAATTGGGTTTCCTTAGAGTGGGCGGACGCTTACGGCATTCTCAACTCTCCTTTGAGGCAAAACATCCCTTATTATTGCCGAAATCTCATAGATTAACCCAGTTGATCATTATTCAAACTCATAACGAAAATTTACATCCCGGAATAAACACAGTCCAATACTTAATTCGTCAAAAGTTTTGGATTATGTCATCACGTCGAGCTATTCAGAGGGTTTTATTGCAATGTATTCCCTGCTTTCGCTTAAAACCAAAACCGTATACTCCGTACATGTCGGATTTACCTTCTTTTAGAACGTCACAATTAAAATGTTTTTCACACGTTTGCTTAGACTATACAGGCCCAATCAAAACCTTTGTAGGTCAGAGACGTCGTGGAGCACAAGTTGGTAAATCATATATCGCAGTCTTTGTCGATACTTCTGTCAAAGCAATCCATATCGAGCTTGTTTCGGATTTAACCACAGAGGCGTGCATCGCTGCTTTACGACGCTTTGTCGCTAGGCGTGGCACTTGTGTCCAAATCACAAGTGATAGAGGCTCAAACTTTGTTGGGGCTATTAAGGAGCTCCATAATCTTTCGAAATTAGCTTCTGAGAGCTTAAAAATCAAATGGTGTCTTAATAGTCCGGGAGCCCCCCACCTAAATGGTCTAGCAGAAGCAGGAGTCAAATCTATAAAAACACATTTGTATCGGGTCATCGGTGACCAGATACTAACCTTCGAAGAGCTCTATACTCTCCTCGCCCAAATAGAGGCATTACTCAATTCTCGACCCCTTTGTGAGCAAAGCTCTGACCCAAACGATCTTACGTCTTTGACTCCGGGTCATTTCCTCACAATGGAACCCCTTAATTCGTGTCCTGATCCTGACCTTTCTACCCTTAAAGTTAATACCCTTAAGCGTTGGCAACTTATCCAATGAATTCATGCCGATTTCTGGAAGCGTTGGAAACTCGAGTACTTAAATACTTTACAACAGCGTTCTAAGTGGTCGGACCCTTCGGTTGAAATCAAGCTAGATACGCTTGTATTAATTAAGGATGAAACTAGGCCGCCATTACACTGGTTGCTGGGTAGAATAGTATCTGTACATCCTGGTCGGGATAATCACATTCGAGTTGCTACTGTTAAAACACAACACGGACTTTTCACTCGTCCCGTGGTCAAGTTGTGCCCACTACCTTTAGATGCGCACTAAACTCCCAAGCAACTTCTTTTGTTTCGTGTGTCGTTATCTAGAATATATATATATTTTTTTTCATTTTTTTTCCTTTTGATCTATAAACCTAAAACGGATTTTAATAACCTACCCTTTAAGGTTTTGAATTAACTTATATTTTTTTTTATATAGCCATTTGTTTATTCAATTAATCTCAATGTAAAACTTCGTTTTAAGTGGGCGGAAAATGTTCGTGCAACTTTAATTTTAAATTCAAATTTTGCGCCAAATTCCCGTATTCGGAAAACCCACACAATTTCATATAGCAAAACCTTAAACTTGCCGACCCATCTTATTTCAAATCTAGACCTGTGGACCTGGTTATTGGTTGCGAGCTATTCGCACAGATATTCAAGGAGGGCAGGGTTCTTGGACAGGTAGGGCAGCCTTCAGCCCTTGAAACTATCTTTGGCTGGGTCGTCATGGGAAAGGTTGACGAAGTAGGTAGTCTTACGGAACGAACCAGTTGTTTTTTAACGAGTCATTCACCTCCTTTAGAGGTAATTCTCCCTAGGTTTTGGGAAATCGAACATTTGCCTAAAAAACAAATCTTATCAAAGGAAGAAAAACAGGCAGAATCAATTTTTACTGCTAGTGTAGTACGGCAACCGAGCGGTAGATTCATGGTAGATCTTCCGTTTAAAGACAAAATAAACCCTGACCTAGGAAATACTTATCCGCAAGCTTATCGTAGATTTTTACTTCTAGAAAATAGATTAATCAAAAATCCTGATCTGTACACTGCCTATTCAAGTTTCATGCAAGACTATATCGATTCTAATAATATGAGTTTAGTTTTATCTAGTCAACCAAAGGTCGACGTGTCGTGTTTTTTAGCACATCATTGCGTACTAAAGCCGGAAAGCTTAAGTACAAAATTAAGGGTAGTCTGGGATTGTTCGGCAGTCACCCCAAAAAATATTAGTCTCAATGACACATTGTTATCTGGACCGAAACTTCAAAAGGATATTGCTTCTTTACTCCTTACGTTTCGTCTTAATCCTATTGCCTACATTGCTGACATCAAACAGATGTTCCGTCAAGTCCTTATCAATCCTTATCACCGTCCTTATCAAAGGATATTGTGGAGGTTTTCTCCACAGGACCCACTTTCAGTGTGGGAACTTTCTACTGTCACTTTTGGCATGACATGCTCACCTTTTCTAGCCATGCGTACCTTAAATGAGCTAGCAGAGAGAGCAAAGGAACGTTTTCCTATGGCTAGTACTGTTCTAAAAACGTCAATCTATATCGACGATATCTTGGGAACTAGCCCTTCGCTTTCTGAAGCTCTCTCCCTTCAAACAGAACTCAATTATTTGTTGAAGTCGGGAGGATTTGAACTTAAAAAATGGGCAAGCAATTGTCCTGAGTTATTGGCAACATTGCCAGAGTCCGATCGTCAAATGCCTCTCTCTTTCGACAAGGAGGAACCCCACTTTATCAAAGTTTTAGGACTCCAATGGCATCCAAAAAGCGACATTTTTTCTTATCAATGCCGAATGAAGGACAAACCCCCAACTAAACGTTCTATTTTTTCTATCATAGGAACAATCTTCGATCCCTTAGGTTTTCTTTGTCCCTTGTTGCTACAAGCAAAATTTATTTTGCAACAACTGTGGATATCGAAAATAGGCTGGGACGAAGAACCAGATTCTTCTATCATCGACTCTTGGAACAAACTTCGTTCTGAATTCCCGCTTCTTTCCAATTTTCAATTACCCCGACAAATCAAACTGTCAAAAACCAATACCTGTCAAATCATCGGCTTCTGTGACGCTTCAATTCGAGGCTACGCAGGCGTCGTATATTTTCGTGTAGAAGAGGAAAACAATATATCTGTTTCTCTCATATCTGCAAAATCTAGGGTCGCGCCTATAAAGTCACAAACTTTGGCTAGGCTAGAACTCCTAGGCGCATTTCTTTTAAGCGAATTAATTGACTTCGTTTTATCTAGCTATGAAGGAAAAATAACTTTTACAAATATCGTTACTTTCTGCGATTCGCAAGTCGTATTGCACTGGCTTTCATCCCCTCCTAATCGCTGGCAAACCTTTGTTGGAAATCGAGTCAGTAGAATCCAAGAAATCATTCCCTCAAACTCGTGGCGCTACATTCCTTCTGCTTTGAATGCAGCCGATATTGCGTCACGAGGGGCCACCCCTTCACAGCTCATGTCACATGACATGTGGTGGAACGCACCGTCGTTTTTATGGTCTCCCGAAAACGAATGGCCCGATTTTCATAAACCAAAAATGCCGATTGATTTCGGAGATATTAATCTGGAGGAAAAGCCAAAAGTCTGTTGCAATGCGATAATTGATGTCAACTTCTTAGATCAGCTTCTTATCAAATATTCCTCTATATCAAAAATTCAACGTATCATTTGTTATGTCCTTCGAATAGTTAACCTTTTTCAAAACCATTCCTATCAAAAACCCACTAAGCCGCCGGACCAAAAAGTTATTTTTGAGAATATTGTTTTTCTTACCACCGGTGAGATGCAAAGTGCGTTACACCTTCTTATCAAACGCGTGCAAGGTTCTTGTTTTTCTGAGCTTTTTTCCGCGTTATCTAAGGATAAACCAATACCGAAACCTTTGCGAAAACTTTCACCTTTTCTTGATGAGAATAATATCATTAGAGTCGGTGGCAGATTACAAAAATCTGACCTTTTGTCTTATTCTGCAAAACACCCCGTCTTACTTTCGAGTGACCATCGTTTAACTACTCTTCTTATCGAGTCCGCTCATCGATAATATCTTCATCCTGGGTTTAAAACATTACATAATCTGCTTTTACAGCAATTTTGGATATTATCTGCCAGACGGGCAATTCAAAGAACCATATCCAAGTGCTTGCAATGTTTTAGAATCAACCCTAAACCCTATAGACCGCCCATAATGAGTTCACTTCCCGCTCATCGAATCAATCAACTAAAACCTTTTTCGAGTGTAGCTATCGACTTTTGTGGAGCTTTCTTTGTGATTCCTCATCGTTACCGTGGTTGTAAAGCTTTCAAATCGTATGTCTGTGTGTTTGTCTGTACGGCCACACATTGCGTGCATTTGGAATTAACCATGGAACTGTCCACCGAAGGGTTCGTAGGTGCATTCCATCGATTCATTTCCAGACGCGGAAGCGTGACGCAATGCTGGTCAGATCAAGGCAGTCATTTTATAGGGTTTCGTAACCAATTACTGGATTACGCAAGAAGTGCTGCCACCAGACTTTCTATTCGTTGGCATCTGGGACCTCCTCTCAGTCCACATTTCAATGGCCTGGCAGAAGCTGGCGTCAAAAGTTTTAAAACTCACTTTGTACGAGTTGTCGGCGACCAGAAGTTTGACACTTGAAACCCTTAATTCAGAAATTTCTGAGTCAGATTTGTCCGAGGTTCCCCTAAATCGGCTCTCGAGATTGCAACTAATCCAAAAACTAAATAATGATTTTTGGAAACGGTATTCTATAGAGTATTTGCATACGCTACAACAGCGACACAAATGGGCTGATTCGTCCCCAAATATCAAGTTAAATGATTTGGTTATCATAACAAATGATCACATTCAATCGCCTTTGAAATGGCCGGTCGGTCGGGTCATCGAACTGCATCCCGGCGGGGACGGTCAGGTGCGTGTTGCGACGGTACAAACGGTTACCGGTGTTTATAAGCGGCCAGTTGTAAAACTGTGCCTCTTGCCAAATTAAAAGTAATTTTAATTTTCTACCTTTTACCGGGTATTACAATAGGTTTTTTTTATTTTTAATTTTTTTAAAATTTTTTGTTTGTTTGTTTTGCCTTTTTTCGGGATTTCGTTATCTCTAAATAAACTTACGATACTTATCTATTTTCATTCATTTATATTTATCGGTCGATTCTTTTTCTTATATTGTTACGTGTGAAATTATCCTTAGGACACCGTGTAGTTTCACACTAACAATTGTGGTTAGTAATCAACATTTTTTTTATAAATCTACTTTAAATTCTATAAACCTACCTTAAGTTTATGTAAATCAATCCATGTTTCGCGCACTGTTAGACAGGTTCTGTTGTGATTTAAGATGGGCATTTTTACAAATTGTATCACTGACTGCCGGCCTATAAAACACCTTTTTATTAGTTGAAAAATTAGAAAACCATGTACTTAATTCGATTTTATTTACCTATGGAAAAGTGAGGCTGTAATACCACGCGCGGTGGTTTGGTTGGTTGCACAAGCATATTTTGCAGGTTGGGTACATTTCTCTGGTTGTACGGCTGCTCACGGATTACTTATTCTGCTCGGTGCTGAATCTGGAACACTGGGACATTGTTTATATTATCCGGACTTATGAAGCAAATAAGGGCTGATTGTTGTACATTGGTTGCACAGTACATTTTTCTTGAATTTTGAGGAACTATTAACTTGGTTCTGATTGACAATACTGTTCGGTGCAACCAGTTCAGGAGGATTGTTCTGTCCGAGTTGTGGTTGGTGCAGAGATGGAACCCGGGTTGGTTGTCACTGGTCGACTGTTCTTTCGTTCTTTTGACATCTTTCCTTTCTTTTGACATTTGTCTTTCTGGAAGCACCCTCGTGTAAAAGGGGATCGTTTTCCAGCCCTTAAAAAGGGGCAAGACCGATTTTTTTATTAAAAACTGTTCGATCTGTCTCCCGGCTACTGCTGAAACATGGGTAGTACCAGTGGAATTGGTAAGCCATATTTTTTTTTAAGGTTAGGGGTACTCGTGGTTCTTTTCGGAAAAAATCTTAGTTTTTGGGGTTTTGGTCAATTGTAACCTAATTGGGCGTGAAGCTGAGATTGTTTTTCTTATTTACAGTATATGGTAGCACGACCCATTTTAGCCTAATGTGCTAGGCCGAGGGCTGTGATGTGTCCGCTCTACCGGACTGTAGGATGAGACTGCGTTGGAGTGGGGAACCCTTCTTTCAGAAGGTGAGTGTGAATTTCCCCAACCGAGTCTTGAAAAAAAAAGAAAATATAATTTTTTATCAGTAATGTTTTCTTGACGTTTTTTTATTTAATTATTTATGAAGCGGCTTTATAGTTCAGGCACGACCACTGAAATATGCAGTGTGTTTCGAGTTGTTAAATCACGAATTATTAGTACACCACTGGAAAACTAAAGGTGTCCTTTTTCTTTTCCAGGGTTCTCCAGGTGGGTTCTGCGTTTGAAGGTACAAGAAGTTGTGTCTTTCTCTGTGTGGTTGTATGCTGTGACTGATTAGAACAGCCAGGTGATGTTGGTTCTTACATTGGTGTAATCAAGAGATGTGACGGCGCTTATGACAAAATTTTTACAATATCAAGTTAGTAATTTGTAGTCGACCTTGGTTTAGGCCTAACTAAATATTTAGTCGTTGTCAAAGCTAATTTAAAGGTCGGTTATTGGCCACAGCCTATTGACCAGGTTCGACTATAACATAAATAATAACTCATACTATTTGTTTTTATTTAAAATAATACCATGTTTCTTATATAGGTAACTTAACAATTGATATTCATAATAATTTTTTTCCTCAGTGTAAACGACACCCTGAGCTCAGACGTCGGAAACTATATTGTTTTTTATATTTATCAATTTTATTTGCAAGAATGATGATGATTTCGAAACTTGCATAACTCCATTTTTCTATTCAACTTCAATTTTAAAATAAAAACCATATTTTGTTTTTTTTAACCTAACTTACTGTTTTGCTTAAGAATGTTAATTAATATTAATGATTAATAATTTCCTCCATTTAAACTGTCAGCAGATAAAAAAAAAGCCCATTATACAATCTACTTAACCTCAATCCTTGTGTTTACTTATTTTGATAACCCTCTGACAGTGTTGCCGAATAGAATCAAAGAAATTGCCAACCTATTCTCGTGGGAGTATTCCTAGTTCTTTTAAGGGAAAATTGTTACAGTGATTAAATAGTTAGTTAATTGAAGTATTCAGTTTCCTAAATAGAGTAGTAATTAGTTCGTATTTGGGATTGTTATTCTGTGAACAAAATCTATAACAAAAATTTAACACCCGACGTCCCCCACCTTAACAAATACGTGGCGCCCCTGGTTTTTCCTAATTTAGGTTTTTCTGGACTTGAATTCATGACCTTCCGGCTGTTAAACATAAAAAAGCTGGCGGCAGGTGGGACCGGCGTTGTTTATTGCAACTTGTCGATTTTGTTAGGGTCTTGGATATATACTAGAATTTATTTTGAAAATATATATCAATAGAAACAAGGGTGATGTACACAAAAAAAATTAGGGCCGCAACAATATCTATATCTGTCCGGTTGAGATTCTAAAATTGTGTGTTTTGGAGGGCAGTTATGTTAGCTCCCGCTAAATTTCGCGGTTGTTTATATCTATTTTTAAAAACACACAACTGTATGAAGGACAAAGCGCATTCCGCGTATTTGGACATGCGCACCAACAACCAGGGAGATCCTTGTCAATCGCCTAGAGAAAATGGCGTGTTAATTTCGTTCTCCAACTATTTCAAATATCTACACCTGAAAGTGCTCGATTTTTGTGTACCGAAGCATAGAACTAGAAACTTCAGCCCTTCAGCTACGTGGTGACATCATTAGATCCATTCAGGGGCCCCTTGGAACGAGGAGAATTTGACTGCAAAACTGGTGAGTGCATTTGTCTCTGATTACCGTTGTGTGCCACCAATATTTTACCTATGGACATTTTGATTATTTCGTAATTCATATCAATATTTATGTTTGTTCGCGCTATCATCAATTAACATTTATACAGTCCATTGCATTTAACGTTTTTCTAACCGTGGACTAACAAGACTCATGAAACTTTGATGCGTCTTATCTCTCTCTAAGATTATAATAATTAAAAAGTAACAGAACGTTGCAAAAGCTGCATGCATTTTATAAAAAAGTTGCATAGTAAGCTTTGTTTCTACTGATTTTTGAACTTTTTATTTTCTACTGCAGTCTGTCTAAACAATTTGTAGGTAACAAAGCTAAATAACGGCAAAACAATATTTAACTTCGGTGTATGAATTCTTAAACAGATAAAAAGGAGTACTCCCTCAAAATCGCATTTCCGCATTTGTATTTGTCCTAGCGTGAGAGGATCCTCATTCTGATTCCCACCCATTTCAAAAACTCATACCCTGCACAATGGACCATCCTGTGGCAAAAAATGATATTCGCGGGTACGCGTTTTAGGATTTTGTGTGTTGTTTGATCTGCTTCTCAGTTACTTCACCAAAAAGTTCCTTTTTTACCAAATCTTTCTTCTGTCCTGGATCCTCAGTCTAGAATTTTTGTCCTTGTACTTGGAGTACCCATCAAATTAGATGACAATGATTTTGGATCACCTTTTACTCTGTAGTATTTTCTTTTCTCTGTATAATATTTTCTTGTAATAAGTTTGATCTTTTCGTCCGTTTGCTTTATGTCTCTGTTGCATTGTCTTTCTTCTTTAGCGAGTAGATATTTTTTTTGCTTTTAAACGTTTACCCAGTCTTGTGCCTGCTAGTGGTTCAACAAAAAATTTTCCTCGCACGATATAATGCTGAGTCTAGTTTCGATCTTTTCCTAACGTTGGGTCATATTTGTTATGGATTTTCTTTGTCCCTTTTCTTTTTTCTTTAGGTTAAGTTTTTTCTTCTTCTAAAGCGTCTTTAATTTTTTGATATCTGGCTCTTTTAGCTTCTCTTTTCCTTTGAAGTATTTCCTCGAGATCTCGTTGTTGGTGCGATCTCTACAGCTCACCTGAAATAATAAATGAAGTGCCAGTACAGCAGAATAGATGTATTTTATGTAGTGCCACCAGTCCCCTGTAAAGACGTCAGTCCATTGGAACCGACGCTTCCAGGGGCCTGACGTCAGGTTACAGATAAAATCGACTTAAAATTGAAATTTTCCAATCAATTTCAATCTAAAATTAAATTTATTACTATCAAGTGCTATGGACTGCATATTTACTTTGCAGAAAATTATTTTCAAATTACGATTTTTCGTAAACGGCTACAGCTATAAAATGTTTGGATTGAAACTCCAAACTATTCTTTATTTAGCAATACCAAGAATGTTTGGGCCCCCTGGTAAATTAACAAACTTTCCACAAAATTATTTTAAAATTACGATTGTTCGTAAACGGCTTTGATCTACAAAAGGTTTGCATACATGGATTGAAAGCACAAACTATTCTCTATTTAGCAGTACCAAAAAATGTTTGCCCACTCGTAAATTTACAAAATTAAATCTAATTATATCAAACTTTTGACTTTCCAGAAAATTATTATCAAATTAAGATTTTTCGTAAACGGCTACAGCTACAAAATGTTTGCCTATGGATTGAAAGCCCAAACTATTGGCCCCCCTGGTAAATTAACAAATTAAATCGAACTATATAACACTTTTGACTTTCCACTTATATCACGATTTTTCGTCAACGGCTAAAGCTACAAAATGTTTGCATACATGGATTGAAAGCCAACAACAGACTACCCAATGAACTGATAGTGCCCGTCGTATTCATGCGAATGTTCTGACTATTTGTGACGTCACCTGCAGGCTTTAAAACATTGTGTAAAATGCAATATATTAATATTTCATACGGTTTATATGGCTAATTTTATACTGCATAAAGGTTTTTAAATAAATTAACTAAATGTTCAAACCGCACCCTGTATATATATTAATTTAAGTTTCTATTTAACGCATTCAAATGCATTTTTCATTAATGGATTAGTTAATTATAATTTTATTTTATTTTGGGTATTCTGTATTAAAATTGTATTGTCTGTGGGTTCTATTTTCTTAATTATTATAAAAACTCTTATTGCGTATTTTTTGCTGGAATGAAGGCTCCGAAATCCTTGCTTGTTTTTCGGCACTTGGATTTCTCTCGTCCCGAAGCATACCTACTGTTCGAGACCATTACAATATACGCCGCTGTAAAATAATTCAAACGTTAATTCAAAATTCTCTTTCTAAAACCTACGACAACTAGTTATTGTGTTCAAAATACAGGGTGTTCTTAATGAAAAGTGCCAATCGTAAAACTATTGAACTTCGATGTGCTGTTACCTACGTTGAGTGACATAAGAAGACTTTCATAGCAGCCCCTCGCGAGTGTTGGAATATTGTGAGCTCATAAGACAATCTAAGGTAAGGTGAAAAAGCTCGTTTTTTCCTTTCATTTTTTCTATATAAATTTCGACGAACCTAGCGACCTATTACTCAAATAACGATCACTAAATAATAAATGTTTTGAAAATCTTTCGATTCGTTTTTGAAACTCGACCTACATTCCTTATTTCAAATATAAGGGTAAAGTTTACCTACTCCTCGGAGAAGATGCGGGCTACAAAAATGTCAAAATGTCTAAGTCAAGATCTAAAATCAACGTGTTTAAGGCTGTTTCCAAAAATGTAAGATAAATAGGTAAAAAACATGTTTAAAAAAAATACATTTTGTACAAATAAAACCCTAAAAAAAGTTCTCCAGAATATTCGCGTTAATATGACAGGCACTTTTAGTTGATTGGGCAGTCCTGTCTATTTACAGTTCTTGGGAAACGGCTGCAGCTACAAAATTATTTTTAACTTAACAAATTAGCTACAAAATGTAGCAATAGAATTATTTGGGCTTCTTATCAAAACCCCCACAGGATAAAAAATGACGCGCAAAAATGCTCAGTTGTAAGTACATCCATTGTCATTACTTTCAGACAGAGTTTAGCGTTTGTAACATACACGATTGTGAGAAAACAAATTATGGAGATACTATTTGCAGTTTTAATTGTTGTAAAAAAAGGGCTGACTCAGAAATCAACTTATTGGTTACTGTTAGATATTTTCTTTGCTTGGTTTAAACAATTGAATGGCAAATTTTATGCGTATGTCTGTTTGATTGACATGTCAACAAGTTACTAGGTAGGTATACCTAATTAAATTATCCATCGTTATGGACAAAGTAATATCAAAGGCTTACACCGCCCAGTGGATTAAACTACAGAAAAATATTGTCTTTATGTATACTTTATTTCAGAATATTTGAGACAGCTTTTTGATAGTTATCATACCAACCAGCATAGGCCAGCAAAGAAAAATTATGAAATAAAATTTATTAACAAATGTTATTGCTTAAAAAATTGTTTAATAAAACTTTTATGACATTTTATACCAACCAGCATTACCATCGTGGACTATTTGGGGCACCGCAGTTCCCCGCCAAGTCGCAAACCTTTTCTTGAAATATTTCAGCCCATATTTGACCTATCTATCTATAATTCAACTTCGAAAAAACTTTGCACAGTCGTGGACCTTGATAGAGTTAACAATTCCTCCAAGTTTCATAAACTTCCATAAAGCAGTAAAGTAGTTACAAAATTTTAAAAAACGTCGAATTTACCACTCACTTACTTGATCATGTATAGATCATCAAAATTCTACTGTACTTCCAGACAAAGCTAAAATTTCGCAGATTGATAAAAATTATGACCAAACTCTTGGAAAAAATCAAAAACCCCAAAATTTTCATTTACTCCCCTCCCCTATACATTTAAAATTATGTAATACATGTAAAGTTATGTAACAGTAATATTGCCCACTTCCAGAAACGCTAAACGGCTGGGTTTTGGCAGACTAATAAAAACTATGATAAACTATAGGAAAAAATTTAAAAACCCCAAAATTTTTATTTAATTTCCTCCCCTATACATGTAAAGTTATGTAAAAGTAACATTGCCCACTTCTAGAAATGCTAGAGAGCTGAGGTTTGGCAGACTGATAGAAACTATGATAAGACTACAGGCAGAAATTAAAAAACACGAAAACTTTTGTTTACTTTTCTCCCTTATACATATTAAGTGATGTAAAACTATTATTGCTCGATTCCAGAAATTATACAAATCTGGGATTTGGCAAACTAACATAAATTATAGATAAGTTCTTAAAAAGAAACTCCAAGTCCCCCCCTAGCACAAATTGAATAGAAATAAAAATGTATTCATATCAAAGGGAACATTAAAAAAGGTAAAAGCTAAAGCATCGCAAAAGTTTTGAATAAATTCCGCATATTTTGATTCCTTTAAAAAAGGAGGAAAATCATAAAAAAAAATTCGTAAAAATAAAAGCGAGAAAGGTATAGCCAAGTTGTCCAACATACATTTCAAAATGAAAGGTTTTTACTGGTTTGGAAAAGTTTTCTTAAACTTAGCTATTACGGCTGCAAATTGACTCTAATGCGCAGTGCCTAATTGAACATAAAACAAGTTTAGCTGTAGTAATAGTAAAGTTTAACAAAACTTTTCCAATTTAGTAAAAACCTTGTATTTTGAAATTTGTATTGGAGAACTTGGCTATACTTTTATCTCAATTATTATTTTTATGGAAAACCATTTTCGCCTAGTTGTCTTTTTTTACATAAAATATTTTTGTTTTGATTGTATTTTTTAGTCAAATTTTCAAATAAAAAATCAAATAGCAGAACTGCGGGTGTATACAGTGTGTCCACAGATGGAGTGCAGAAAAGATACAAATTACAAAAAAATTTCTATTTAGATTCTGATATTTTGGAAATTGCTCCTCCTTGGTCTCAAACTATGATGTTGAGAAAATGAGCCAAGAAAATTAATTTACAGGGTGGTTTAGTAGGCTGATTTAATGAATGATGAAAAAATTTTGGATTTAGATTATAATTTTCTAGGAATCGCTTCTGCTTGGTCGCAAACTAAGATGTTAAAAAAATGAACCAAATCATTGAATATACAGGGTGATTTAATAAACTGATTTTATAAAAAGTGTATACATTAAGTACTTTTGTTTTAAAAGATATGGGAAACGTTTATAAAAAGAGTTGTTTAGAATCAAAAATTACGGCAGATTCTCAATTTTTAGAAAAATCAACCAACTTTCATTTTGTAAGTCGGTTATGAAAATTTTTCTTTAGACGATTTTACCCGATTTTTCTAAAAATTACGAATTGGATTTTACTTTGATGATATCTCTTAAAAAAACCTGCTTTACTTTTAAGACTTTTTATCAAATCAGCATACTAAACCACTCTGTATATTGATTGGTTTGGTTTATTTTCTTAAGATGTTAGTTTAAGACCAAGCAGGAGCAATGTTACATGCACTCAATCCATGGACACACAGTATATTAATGATTCTAACAAAATCTCAGCTGTAATTCTGTATATCTTCTCTCCATTAATTTTGTGTGATAGGAAACAAATTAAAAGAGTGAGCCCTAAATTGAACCTCAATATAAAATTATCCAAAATTGTCGAAAACGCAACCTTGCGGAACTCCGCACAAAACACAGCGGTAGACCAACAGCTTGTCAACGTCCACGTGTTCTGCGATTATAGGTTTAATTTCTACTTCTAATTTCTGCTCGGGTCGACTAATCATCTTGGTGGGCGAAAATTCTCTCTCTGTGCTAATTCAAACGATAACAGGTGGGAAAGTGATTAAAGAAACACCTTCTTGAATTGTGGGCCATTTAGGATAAAATGCAGTGGCGCACTGGCGCAGAAGTTTCACTTGGTTGGGTGAATCCCTATCCATCGTCATAAATGACAAAAACAAAATCGTCCAAGATCATAAATGAAAAAGGGATAACTGTCCAATGGCAAAAACGGAATTATTATCATTCATTCATCAAAACGAGACAAGAGCAAAATCGAAGTTTAGTATAACGTCTTTTATCAAAACCGGACAAAATCATAAAAAGGGGTCGGCCCTAGCATGAGCAACTCTCTCCTTTTTTTTCGTGTATACTGGTTCCGTCTCTCTTCCTCATACAAATCGGTGTCATAGAAGCTTGGTGGCAAATTTTTTCGGGAACAAATAATATTAGAAGAAAAACTATGAACAGTGATAGAGCAGACTAATATACATAACATAAAAGCGATAAAAGAACTATACAAAGGGTCAAAATCTAAAATTAAAATTGAAAATCGACTTTCAAAAGAATTCCTGGTAACAAAAGGCTTAAGCCAGGGATATTGTATCTCTCCAACTTTTTTTAAAATATATATCGCAGTAGCTCTAACAAACTGGAAACGTAAAGTGCACGGCATGGGAATACAACTTAACGACCGATTTACCATATACACACTACAGTTTGCTGACGACCAAGCAATTGTAGCTAATGATAAAGAAGACATGGAGTATATGATGAGAAAGTTAATGGAAGAATACCAAAAGTGGGGATTAACAGTGAACGTGAACAAGCCACAGTACTTATGTATTGGAAACGAATCCAGTGAGTCAGAACTAGACAATGGACAAGTAATATCTTCATGCAATGAGTATGTATATTTGGGTGTCACATTTGATAAGACAGGAACAGACTGTAAAGAACTGAAAAAAAGAATAGTAAAAGCAGAAAAGGTTATTGGATGTCTTAACAATATTTTATGGAGCACAGAGATAAAAAAGAATGTAAAATTTAACATATATAAAACAATGGTGAAAAGCACGCTGTTGTATGGAATAGAGACTTGTCGCGTAACAGAAAAATACAAAACAAAAATGGAAAGTGTGGAAATGGATGCAATAAGAAGATCAATGAGAATATCTAGATTAGATCACATAAGAAATGAGATCATAAAAGAAAGAATGGGAATCGAGGGAAGCATAACAGATGACATCACTAAAAGACAACTGATATGGTACGGACATGTATAACGGATGAACGACGAAAGATTACCAAAGCAGGTCCTAGAATGGCAACCAATAGGGCGCAGAAAAAGAGGGCGTCCTAAACTAGAATGGCAACAGTTAATCCAAAGATCACTGAGTCAAAAAAATCTGACAGGAGGTGATAGTCAGGATCAAAGGAGGTGATTATCGACGCGCTTGCCTTGCCTTATCATGAAATGTCCAGCTTTTGAAACAGGTTTGCAATTTGTTTGGGTGAGGTTCTGTTCAGATCTTTTGCATTGATCTGAGGTTTTCCAAATACAGTTTGTTTCCGTCATTACATGTCAAAAAGTCTGTAATCTTTGGTCTTGTTATCCTTCATATTGAGTCTGCGTTCGCTGTTTGTCTTTAATCTGGTTTTGTGCAATGGCACTCTTAGTCGACAGTGTCCCCTATATAAGTCAATATTATATGGATTTTCTGTTTCGTAAGACCAATGAGTTTCCTAGATGTCTTTCTACTAACTACTACTACTACATTGATAGTAGAGACCCTGTATGTAAGATATATTTTATGTCATACATATAGGATCTCCAATCGGCCGGGGCTCCTTCTGTGGCAGCTGACTTATTATCCTCATGTCCAAAGTGAACTAGAATTGATAGTAATGTCAGCACTTTGTTTGCGCTTCCCAATGCATTTATCGCAAAAGCATCTAGCGATAGAAACATAACACCTAGATATTTTTCTACGTGTGACTTTGTTTATAGATTGTAATTGTTATTGCAAGAAATTAAATATACGATAAGTGTTTTTTTTTTCAATTATTCGATGGACACCATCTTTGAAAATTTTGTAAAGTGTATATTTGGTTTGGTGTTAATATTCAAAATGATTTCCTATTCGCAATCTATCATAGGAGCAAGTGGACCTTATCGAAAAAGGTTTGAAGCAACTATAAAATAAGCATTAGTACCTATTTCTTCTGTATTGAGATACATCACACACAAAAGATGGATATGGATACTGCTGCAGTGACCCTAGCAGCCTATCTCACAACCGAAACTGTTCTGGCCAATGCAATGCTGCTTTTCCCAGTAAATGTTCTTATTTTATAAAATGAAACCTACAAGAGATAAAGGTAGAGCGGATGCGCTCAAATTAGTTATAAAAAAAGTCTATCATCATAATCATAATTATTATAAAGGAAAATAGTATAACAGTTCTATGTTAAAAACGGAATTATTAATAAACGGACATTATTAAAAACGTCATTCTTCAAAACAAGACAAGAGCAAAATCGAAGTTCTGTTAACGTCTTTTATCAAAACAGGCCAAAAACAAAAAGGAAAAAATCATAAAAAGGAGTTGGGACTAGCTTGTTCACCTAAAGAAGACCGGGTCTGATGTTAATATGCATTTAAAGCGTCCTTCACTGCAATTTTTTTAGTGCTAGGTAGGGTTGCCAACCGTCCTCCAGCCAGGAGGACAGTCCTCCTTTGAGGCAAAATGTCCTCCGTCCTCCACAGACTCTGTGGAGGACGCCATTTGTCGTCCTTTATCAAAATTATGTGCTTAAATCAAAAATAACCCGAATTCATAGTTGTTCCCCATTTTTTTTTCTCTGTCTTCCATATAAAATAACACATTTAAGAAATAAATAAACCAAGCCTGAGGAACGTCTGTAAAAACAGCCCTAAGCAACGGCGGCATCATTCGTAAGTTTTCGTCACGTCACAGAAGAGCGATTATTTTTTAAAAATTGTTTTGTTTCCTTTTTACTTGTGGATCCTTACATAAATCTTAGTAATTTACTTATTATAGTACTTGGATGTAATCTAGTGTAAATAACTGTTTCATCAAGATTTTATTAATATATATATATATATATATATATATATATATATATATATATATGAAATTTTTATCAATTTTAGTCTAGTTGGAATCATTTTATGCTAAATTAAATTATTCAATTTTTAAAATTTTATAAATTTTTAAATTTGTTTTTAGTTTATTTTCAATTGTTTTGTATTTTTATAAATCTAGTTTAACCTTACTTTAATACCTTTTGTGTAATTATTTGTTTCATGTTTTTATTTATATGTATATCCTCTTCAGACCAAAACCATCAAACATAATATGTTTGATGCCCAAATCATCAAACATATAACTGGATTGATGCCCAAACAAAAAATTTGGTATTTTTTAAATATATATTTTAAATATTTGTTAATTAATGTGCTAACTAACCTGAATTTACAGGCACTTCTCTGGCAAAAACATTCAAATATTATGTACACAAATGTGGATGTAGGAGGATATGCATTTTCTTATATGTAGTTCAGTTTATTTTGCTATATTTTACTATACCTAGTTAGTTATTTTCTATTAGATTCTAGGACAATAAAGCTACTTTTGAATTTGAATTTGAATTTGAAAATAAAAAATCCGCCATTTTGGATCCGTCATTTTGATTTTTTAAGTTTGAGTTAAAAATTGTGTTAAATGACCTCAAGCAATGTAATATTTCAAGTTTGAGACAAATCGAAGAAAATCCGCCATTTTGGATCCGCCATTTTGATTTTTTTAAGTTTGAGTAAAAAATTGTAATAAATGACCTCAAGCAATGTAATATTTCAAGTTTGAGACAAATCGGTTAGTAAATAAGAAAATCCGCCATTTTGGATCCGCCATTTTGATTTTTGGATCCGCCATTGTTGTAATAAAAAACGTAAACTGTAGTGTTACCAGGTTTCCAAACACTACAACTACCAAGATTCAACAGTCGACTTAATGGATTTAACTTTACTTAACAAAAACAAATTTCAAAAAATTTTCGTAAAGGATTTTTTAAAGATGTTTTTATATAAATAATATATTTTATTTTTCATCTACACATTTTATCAAAAAAAAATTTTTTAGTCCGGCGCCGAGTTGGCCGGCGCCCAGTAGGGCGGTGCCGAGTTGGCCCGGCGCCCAGTTGGCTCGGCGCCCAGTTGGCGGCGCCCAGTTGTCCTAGACCGCTTAAGGGCTGGCACGCACGAGAGGTTATTTTGCCGTCCTGCTGCTGCGGTGTTGTCACCACTTTGATAGAACACACTATTTTAGATGTACCTGAGCGGACCAGCGATTATTTTTCTGCAGCGGTTTTAATCAAATTTCGCACCGTTTAAACAATCGCGCGGTTTAAAAACGTCTCGTGCGTGCCAACCCTAATAGATCTTTTAGTGCAAATAAAACAGGTTTGAAGCTCAATTATCACTTTATATTTTTGTTTTACTGAATAAAATGCTCTTAATGTGTTAAAGACTGGTCGGTTTACCTTATATTAGTATTATTAGTAAATTTAACAAGAAAATTTGTTTGGTTTTTGTGTTGATGTTTCGTATATATGTACCTGTTATTTAATAAACGTGTTTTGAAAAAGATTTTTTTTTTAATTTAAAAAATACATACCAATATACGTACCTACCTAGTAAATTTAAATTTAGCTTTATTTTAAGGAACGTGCACTAGAATTTTTTTTTTAATTGTGAGATCATATAAAAATGTCCTCCTTTGGCTCCAGTGGGAGTTGGCAACCCTAGTGCTAGGCCTAATGAAAACGCCGTACCTACATAGGGATTGCTAAAGCACATACGGCATTTTCTTTACGCAAGGCCCATGATTAAAAAAGGTCAGTTGTTGGATCCTAGGTTAAGATTCATTTGCAACTAATTGATCAAGAGGTTCGGTTAGGTTCGGTTAACAATAATTTTTACCTCTCAAAAGAAGGACAGGAGAGGAAAAAACAGACATTTTAAATTTTTTTTGTATTTTTGGGTTCAAAAACAACAATCGGTTTAGAACGTTTTTCTATGTTGTCCGACGCCTATTCTCCACCTCCTTTGATCCTGACTATCATCTCCTGTCAGATTTTTTCGACTCAGTGATCTTTGGATTAACTGTTGCCATTCTAGTTTAGGACGCCCTCTTTTTCTGCGCCCTCTTGGTTGCCATTCTAGGACCTGCTTTGGTAATCTTTCGTCGTTCATCCGTTGTACATGGCCGTACCATATCAGTTGTCTTTTAGTGATGTCATCCGTTATGCTTCCCTCGATTCCCATTCTTTCTTTTATGATCTCATTTCTTATGTGATCTAATCTAGATATTCTCATTGATCTTCTTATTGCATCCATTTCCACACTTTCCATTTTTGTTTTGTATTTTTCTGTTACGCGACAAGTCTCTATTCCACCCCCAATAATCCAAGAACTAAGGTTTTTTATTATCGAGCACTCGTAATGCAAACCTCCCGAAAATTTGCAAAAAGAAAATTAAGTCCAACTAAACTACAGCAAATAAATAATACCGTTTATTTTTACCCGAATTTAGTACCGACCAGTAGGAATAACCGACCGACTAACGCTGCATTATTATTCAACTGGGCCACACGATCGTGTTCTGTCTGTAAAACAAAGCCGCGGTTTTAGTTGGAGAGTTTACTGCATTTTTTCCAGCGTCCGCGAGAATATAGTGTGTGTGTTTTTGTGATTAATGTCTTATGCAGAATTCTTTTGGGAGGTAGTTTAAGCAAAGAAAATCAACAAGAAGCGACAGAACCTGAATGATAGTAATGCAGTACTATTACACTACACGAAAAAAAAACAAATTAAAAACTTTTCTAGCAAAAATATTGTCAGGGATCCAGTAATTTACTCTGTTTGAATGGTAACCTTATTTGTTTATTTATATAATGGAACCACGTCCTGTATACAGGGATCAATGTTTCACTTTGGCTTATAAATAATTTGTTATCCCTTTCCACTGCTCTGGCATGTTCTATGAGTTCCAGGATGTAACGAGTTTTAAAAGAGAATAAGGAGCCGGCACGAGCCTCGGCTGACTCCAAAACATTTTATCCGACTAATCCATTTCTCTAGTGTCGCGTGGAAATTTTCTTTATGTTGACATAAAAGAATTGCATGTAGGTGTGTAATGTTCTCTGGAAAAAAAAATTGGCGATTGCCCCCGCCTGAGACCACCTAATTTATTTCTATATTAGTTAGAATTTGTTTTATAAACAATTTTTTTTTGCATATTTTAGCTGTAATCATTTTTTTTCAAACCGACTGGAAAACAAGTACTCTGCGTATATTTTTTTTGGATAATTTTCCGTTTTTAAATGGCACGGAAAAGGAACAAAGAGACCGGAAAATCTATTTTTACGGTCCCTTTTTTAAAAATGATCCAAAATATAGTCAATTATAAATGCAACCTATGGGTTTTTTGATATTTATTAATATAAAAGCTTTTGAGTAAGTACTTTAATATCTACATGTAGAGTAGCATGTTTGTAGTGTTTCAGCTCGTTTTAAAAAAATTATTATTTACATGTTGGTTGTGTTTGTGCTATTTTATACCGGTTTAAAAAAAATACGTACGATACATGACCGGAAACTATTACAGGTCTAGTAACGTAAATAGCTATTAATTGTATTTTCTCCCAATTGTGGTTGGGTTTGTTCCTGTTTCTACAACAATAAAAACATATAACGTGATTCAAAACGTTTTATGAAAATCTCTACTTTAACAAAATTTGTTTTATTGTCAATCCCCTTTTTTTCCTTTTTCTCATAATTTTTAAATTTAAAATGGCCGGAAAGAATGATTAAACAATATAATATTACTTAGAATTTTATAAATACTACAATAATTATTGTTTATTTTTTAGTTATTATTTTTTCTATTTAATTCCGTAACCGATTTTTCTCGATAAAAATACATAACCGTTTTTGCAAACAATCAAATAAAAAGTTAAAAAGGGTCGATTTTCTATGACCACAGTTATATGATTTTTTAATTTGATTTTTTTTTCGTGTAATAAAAATGCACCACAAACCACAGTTACACAAAATTTTTCTCAGTGTAATATAACTGCATTAGTGTCGTTTTGTCCAAGCGTGACGTCACATACAGTCGGACCTCTCTAACTCGAACCTCTACAACTCGAACCTCTCTATAACTCGAACCTTTTCCGTGGTCCCTGCACTTTTTACATGTATTTAAACCTATGTAACTCGAGTTTCTATAACTCGAACTCTCCATAACTCGAACTGTTTTAGTTGTCCCTTTAGGTTCGAGTTATAGAGGTTCGACTGTATTTGTTTCCCATATGAACAATGCTTTGAGTGACAGTATTTAGCTTCTTGTTGATATATCTTCTTTGGTTTAAGCCTCTTAGGGTCCCTTCCTAAAACCTAAACGACTTCAAATTAATTAAATGCAAAAAGGGGTGCCGGTGGGTCTTAATTATTTATATTGTAATCTGCCCACGGACTATGGACTATGGAAGTTATGTACAAGAGTGCCCGCCGGCAGCGATGGCGCAGTGGCCCATGGTATTGTTTTAACCCGCAACTCGCGCAGCCCACCCCACGCCATTTGTTATCCCATCATCATAACACGGATCACCTAATCATAAGGTACTCTTTTGCATTGTGGTTGATGGATCAATGTATACCCATTTTTGCAATTATTATTATAATAATTAACAGTATAATCCCAGGAACATTTTTAAAACGATCAAGCATTATTTGTAATAATAGTTCTTTCAAAGAAAGTCTGGCGGAATATTTATCAAAATTTAACAAAAATAATAAAGATTTGATATTATCATTACTAAGTGTAGAATTAGAGCTTTGGATTCAAAAGTGGCAGAATATTGAAAACCTATCTGCTTTGGCCGCTTGTGATAAAGATATATATCCAAACATATATTTGACATTATATCTGATTTCTGTCATGCGCATTAGTGTTGCCTAAGTTTTTCAACACTAAAAAGGCTTAAAACATGGCTTCGCAGCACCATGAGCCAAGAAAGGTTGACAGGGTTGGCTCTAATGCACATCGACAGAGAGATGGATTTTGTTTTATAAGGACCCAAATAGATTACTAATGCTAATTAAAGCGTTGATTTATACTAACTGGTGTGCAGACTGAAAAAGTTCACACTTGATAAATAAAAATTACACAACAGTCTAAAAACCAATTAGTATAAATCAATGATTTAAGGCGTCTTTTTCGTTATAAAAAAAGTAAATATGAGGTTTTTGTATATAAATAAAATTAGTTTTTAGGTCCTAAGAGAACCATGTAAATTTAAAGTATTTGTCTGTTGTTTAACTTTAGTAATATATTTTTTGATACAAGGTAAAACAGATCTTCGTTTTTTAATTGAGGTTTTATATTCCGCCTCGCTAATCTTTGATTAACTCCTAAATAAAGTACTTGCACAAAATCGGCTTAAATAATTTTTTAAATTTTTTTGCAATGGGTAAGTATCTAGCTCGAGTTACTTGAATTTAAAAAATTACTGCATTTTTGAAACCAGCACGAAAAACTACATGTAATATATATTTTTTGTATTTTTATCTCCTATGGTTTTGCGATAATAGCCTACGCATTTTCATTATTTCCCACTAGCTAAATGGCAAAATATTTTAAAAAAAACGCTCTCGTGAAAAGTTACTAACAATCTAGTTACTAGGTTTTGCAAAAGTAGGGCAGAGTACCCCCCCCCCCAAGAAAAAAAGCTATCGACGCCCTTGAGGCAAGGCCAACAAAAAAATACAGGACACGACCCTCAAAAAAATCAGCGGTTCTCCGGCGGCTGACTTTTACATTGGGTCTTATGGGAGGTCAGAAGTTTTTTTATGATATTTTCAAAATGGCTCTACAGATTTCCGCGAAATTTCAGTGAAATATTCTTAGACATCATCGTCATATTCCACCAAACTTTTGTAAGGGTGCAAGTTGATTAAAAGGTTAAAATTTTCAAGATTTAGCATTCCTCATTTTGAATTCAAATTACCCGCAATGTACCGCATGCCAACTGTTATATTTGACATGTATTTGACTTTGTCATCTGTGTTTGTCACATTCGCATCTGTTTTAAATTTAATTTTAGTGTGAGCCAAGGCCAACACAAAAATAGAGGCCACGACCCTGAAAAAATCAGCTGTTCTCCGGGGGCTGAATTTTACATTGGGTCTTATGGGAGGCCAGAAGTTTTTTTATGATATTTTCAAAATGGCACTACAGATTTCCGCGAAATTTCAGTGAAATATTCTCAGACACCATCCCGATATTCCACAAAAGTTTTGTAAGGAAGCAACATGATTAAAAGGTTAAAATCTTCAAGATTTAGCATTCCTTATTTTGAATTCAAATTACCCGCCATGTACCACATGCCAACTGTCATATTTGACATGTATTTGACTTTGTCATCTGTGTTTGTCACATTCGCTACTACTTTAAACTTAATTTTTGTGTGAGCTAATGAAGCGCCTCTGAAAAATTAAGGAATACTATAGATTTTAAAAAAAATGTTCTGAAAGAATATAGTAAAAACAATCTCAAAGCCGGCTTTATTTTTAACAAAAATCAAATATTTGTGAACCGTCATTCCAACATCAATATTTTAAAGACAATCAGCTGTGTCGTAACGTGACCATCAAAAAAAAATCAGCCCCGGATGTGACGTCACCAAAGTGGAGGATCGTGGCCCGTCCGTTATGATAGCCCTGTGTGAGCTAATGAAGCGACTTTCAAAAATGAAGGATTACCATACATTAAAAAAAATGTTCTGCAAGCATATAGTAAAAACAATCTCAAAACCGGCTTTATTTTTAAAAAAACCAAATATTTATGAACCGTCATTCCAACTTCAATATTTTAAAGACAATCAGCTGTGCCGTGACGTGCCATCAAAAAAAAATCAACCCCCGATGTGACGTCAACAAAGTGGAGGATCGTGACCCCTCCGTTTTGATAGCCCACTCACAACTGAATTTTCAACATCATCGTCAATTATCCCAAGCAAAATCACACGAAATGAAGAATATTATGGTTGAGAAATGTGATTGATGTTCCCAGATAGAACGTTTTAGAGCGGCTACATAGTCGCAGAGATGGCACTTAGAGAGATAGATACACCACTGGATTTCGTGCGGAGCCATCAAAAACACCATTGACATCCAGGTAGGCGAGACAACCGAAAGAAAGTAAAACAAAAGGTAGTCCGAAAACAATAAACTACCTTATTCGAGATAGATATAGGTGACCAGTTCATTTTAAACACAACAGTTGCGGAAGATAAATTGGATCACAGATGGCCGGTGTTGTTGCATGGGGCTTGTGTAAGGCACGTGATCTTGTAAATTAACTAGCCATCAGGGCAATTAGAGATGTACCTACACTGAAAAAATGTTGACTTCAGCAAAAGTTTTAAATCAAAAGCTTTGCAAAAACTTTTAAGGGTAAAGCCGAAAATGAATTAAATGTAAACGGTGATCACTCTCGTAATATGCTGGCTAAGTTTTCTGGTGTCAACTAACTAACCATATCCATTTTTTTTACCCAACTGCAGCACGGCGAAAGGAAGGGTAATATTTTTCGTTTGGGATATGTATGTATGTAAATATGTATGTTTGTGTCGCGCTAGAGGCTAAACCGATTTTGACAAAAAAAGGTGTCGTTAAATTGCTACTGATCCCGAAAGTGCTATTTATTAAAACAGGAATCAACATGGCGGCCATTTTGTCACATGATGTAGGCTTTAAGGCATACAAATTACCTAAATTTCAGGCGATTTTAATGAAGTTTGATCACCCACTGCAAATATCCTCTAATTTGCTGTAATTCCTTTGTAGTCCTCCCTGCTCCCACTCATCACCCCTCCTGTCATTCCTGCCGCCCTCTTCAAAAACCATATTCGCATAATTTTTAACAAATATATAATTTTAAAAAAATTTCCAACACCATTTTAATAGTTCCCCCTTCCCTGTCCATCTCTCCTCTCCTCCCTTATTAGTAATATTTGTAGCTATAACTTTCACAAATACAGAGCGATTTCAAAAATTCCTTTTGCACACGCTTTAAGATTTTATTAGTTCTCTCTTCCCTCTGCCCTCCCCCGCCATCACTCAATGTTTGTAGAAACGCACCTATCTACCCTTTGGCATAATAAAAAAAACACCAAACTGCCAAATCTACTTGTACCTACTATTCGCAGTTGGGTATGAAATTACCCAATCCCCTGATGATAGGTACAAAACTGTATAATTTCGTAAGTGCGCTTTGGGCATCAAAACTAAAAGTTGAAGCATGTCGCACGTTATAGGTACGTATACCTATCAATTTTGTACCCAACTGCGACTAGTAGGTACAAGTATTAAAGAAAAATATAAAATAAACATTCTTAATTATTGTGGCTTAAAAATTTCAAAATGGATCGATATCGAAGTTAGAATGTGGAATTGACAGTGAAGTTGTGGGTTTTAAAGTGTTTTAAGAGTTGGTTATATTTGGGTCAAAATCCATTAATGATAATGACAGTTTCTTGACAGTTTTAAAAATTCGAATTTTTTAATAGAGCGTCGCAGCAATATGTGGTTTTCCAAGTATCGTAGAACATTTTTTTTAATAACCATATAGCCCAGTCATATTAGGAATTCGCCTGAAAAAAAATAGGTGCAAGTTGGATTTTTGTGTATTCCTATATTCCTTAGCATCTGGGATACATCCCCACATATTCTCCGCCAAAATCCTCCTTAAGCTTCGCTGGATATATTGCCCCAAATGTTCTAAAAATCAGTTTTTTGCGATTTTTTTTCGAAAATTAACAACTTTTTTAAAAAAAAGTTTACAAATAAAAATTACGCAAAATCATTTGTTCTATAATAAAAAATTTAGAAAAAACCTAACCTAACATTTAAAAAAATATATTTTCAAAAAATATTTTCCTACCCTGTTAGTTAACTTGTTTTAAAATGTTAATACTTTATAATATTAAGCTTAATCTTCACTTGTACAAAACACCATGTACTCAAATTTAGTTTTTGTTTCTTTAAAGTTAAACAACTTTAAGTAACGGTTAGGGCAATGCTCAATAATAGCCGAACCGCCAATGGGATTTGGAAAAAATACTTTTATACAATTAAGCACTGTACGAGAAAAAAAAGCGTACATAAAAAAAGTTCAACTTCTGGGTAGAAAGAGCTGGGGCTTTATATCTAGCGAAGCTCAAGAGGGATTTTGGCGGAGAATATGTGGGGATGTGTCTCAGATACTATTTTTTTTAAATTGTTTTAAGCTTTTATTTAGCATATTTGCTACAATTTTTTCTTAAATCAACTTAAAACTATACTTAAAATTCAAATTTATACAACAAATAAATAAATAGGTATAAACTAACACTATATTAATAAAATTTAATAACTTTATATAAATTGTTTTGAAAATATTTTTTTATACTTTTTTTAAATTTTTTTAAATTTGGTTCATTTTTAATTGACACGTTTAATTTATTGTATTCACTCAAGCCTTTTGAAAATATTGATTTTTGAACAACTAATTTTGCTGTAGTGCTTAAATGAAAAACCTCTTTTGTCCGGGTATTGTAAGTATGATAATTATAATTTTGATTTATAAATTGTTTTAAGGAATCTGGTAGTAAATTATTATTAATTTTATAAATAAAAATACAACCATTATAAAATATTAAATTTTTTACATTTAGCCAGTTTAATTTCTTTAACATTGTTTTTATTTTGGTATATTTGTCTGCATTTAAAATTATTCTCATTGCACGATTTTGTAAAATTTGTAATTTTTCCAGAATGTCTTCATTAGCTGAATATAAAATAGTTGAGCAATACAAAAAATATGGCAAAATTATTGTGTTGTATACACATTTTTTGAGAAAAATGATAAATAATGACTTATTCTTCCTAAATATCCAATTTTTGCTGCTATTTTCGAGATGATATTATCGTAGTATAAATTAAACTTTAATTTTGAGTCTACTATAATTCCTAGATATTTGAATGAATTCACGATTTCCAATTTTTCATTGTTTATTTGAATTTCTAAATTTAATGGATTACTTTTCAAATTTATTGTCATACATTTCGTTTTATTAACATTTAATTTTAATTTGTTTGTATTTAACCAATTTAAAACTAATTTTAAGTCAGAATTTATTAAATTAATAATATGTTCCAAAGAATTGCCTTTTAAGTAAATTAACGTATCATCCGCAAACATCTGAATTAAACTATATTTTAAAATGGATGGTAAATCATTTATGCAAAGAATAAATAATAATGGCCCCAATTTACTTCCCTGAGGTACCCCAATTTTGATTTCTTTTTTTGATGATAGTGTGTTTATTATTTTAGTACGTTGTTTTCTGTTAAACAAATAATTTTTAAACCATTCCAAAACTTTTCCTCGTAATCCATAGTTATAAAGTTTTTGTAGAAGTCTCTCTCTATCAATTGTTTCAAAGGGCCTTTTAAAATCTAAGAATATCCCAATAACTATTTCATTTGTTTCAAAACACCTCCTCCAATTTTCCACCACATACTGAACGGCAATTTCTGTTGAATATTTTTTTCTAAATCCTGATTGTTGACCTACTAAAATTTCGTTTTCATCTATAAATTCTAAAAATTGATCGTAAACCACTTCCTCTAATAATTTTTCTATGTCCCATAAAACATTAATAGGTCTCATTTCGTCATATTTTTTTGTGTTTTTTATTTTCGGTACAGGGGTTATAGTTGAACATTTTAATTCATCCGGAATTTCACCGTTTTTCAAAGGAATAATTATACAAAAATCCAGCTTGCACCTATTTTTTTCCAAGTTTCAGAGTTTTTTCACCTATTATGACTGGGCTAATATGTCGTACCCCGGCTTTCGCGCTTATAGGGTGCGAACAACCTTACCAATATATTTTTTATTAAATGTTGAATAACATAGCTTTAGAATTAAATAAAAACAGTGTAATTGTTTAAGACATGTAATATTAAAATTTCCCTTTTTTAAAAAAGGTCAGGATACATTTTTCTTGGCGCTCTACTATTCAACTTTCACAACCCTACTGATACCGCTAATGGGCCATTACCTCGCAATTAAAACTTTCTTCCTGTGTCAGCATTCATTGACGATGGCCCGTTGCCAACCCCATAATTGCTGTCACATCGAAGCAAAGTTTGTTCAATGACTTTTGTGAGGTACTAGACCACTGCGTTATCAGCATTTTGGTAAAAGTGAATTTTAAATAATTTAGAATAAATTTATTTAAAAAAAAATCTGAATTAATATTTTACCTATTTGACATTATACCCAAGTATTTTCGGGGCTTTCGTTTCTAAGATATATACAAAAAACTGTTTTCAAGGCTGATATAGTTTAAAATGGTTTGCATTGAAGAGGAGCAGAGCGCTCTTCGGGGCGTCAAGGCCAATGCTCGAGCCTGTGAACACTCCCGGTTGGTGTTTCTGCTAAAAATTTATCATGGGTTTCATTAAACTGAAGGCCTTGGTACAAAAACCGGCCACGTGCTAAAATTCAAATTTGTGCGAAATAAAAAAAAACTGAATTTGAAAACAAACTTGCAACTATCCCAAATTTTGGTTCTAATATAGATATTTTTTGTCATAATGGGGGCAATTCTTTACATTTCAAAAAATTTGACGAAATTTGAAAAAATGTGACATAATCTGGCGCTTAAGATTTCTCGTTTAAAAGGCAATTTTTAAACTTAAAAACTTACCTAAAAGGCCATTTCCCACTTTTTGATAGATGTAGCTTCACGATATAATATTTGTTTATAATTAAAAACCCATAATTTGTTAAAAATTTTTAATTTAAAAATTGTAAATAAATTCAAAGCAGAAACCCATTAACCACACAAACTGAAATGTCAGATTTCGTCACATTTCGTCACATTTCTTTCAAATTTATGAGTCCTATTCGTTTTCTTTATGAGGTCAGCTAAGTTTACATTCTTTCTTTGTTTTTCACGGTAAAATTAACAAAGAGGGACTAACTGCATGTCGTGGAAGGGTCGCTACAAAATTAGCTCTACGCTGTTGCCACCGTTATATTTGAACGGATTTTTAAGGGAATGTCAAATTATTTCTTTAAAATCTGCCAGAAAAATCTGACTAAGTGGTGATCCTGGTCAAATTATTGAAGTGGCGATTATTTTTTTACTTTTGTTATCAAAGCTAGGCAGGTATATAGTTTTTTATTCTGGGGGTCCTCCCATATAGAAACTGCTGTTCTTCAGTGACGGCCCATGACACAGTCTTCGTAAACCATAGAGAAAATAATAAATTGTCTCTGTCGTAAACTAACACTAAGGCTGCGCCCATGAGGTTTTGGATAGGCTAATTACAAATACTAGGGTCACTGCATCCTGGAAGCCAAGCGTCTCCCAGGGGTAGCGACACGAGTGTCAAAACCGTACTCAAAATTCTATAGACGTTCATGAAAATACTCATTTTTATACAGTCTGAGAAAAGAAAAATGTTTTAATAAAACTTAAAAAGAACTCGTTTTTATACAGCTTAAGAAATAAAAAAGATGTTCCTTGAGTTTTTGGGTTATGAATATTTATTGTAGGTATATTTATTGTTAAAAATCATTTTCTTTTAAATATTATTCCTGTTTTTATATAAAAATAATACGTAATAAATAATCAAACAGGACAGAAATACATTTCTATGTTAAAAGTTTATTAATAGTATATAATATATCAAGGGATAAAATGAAACTTTTATCACGATGTTTATACGCTATTTTTCGCACTGTTTAATTTATTTTCCAAGTTTTTTTCCCATTTTTTTGGGTGTTTTTGGTATTGTGGTTTTTTTAGTACCTTTTTATTCCGAATTTTACATTTTATCAAAAGACAAAAATTGCCCAAATACAGTTCGAGTTTTCGTAAGGTTCGGCTTAATTATTTATAATTTTATAGTACATTTCATATAAATATCTTAATATTATTGTTCGAAAGCATAAACTTGGAAAATCATTTTCTTTAAACCAAAAATTGTTCTAAAACATTTTCGAACAAAAGATTGTTCGAAAACGATTTCTTCAAACAGAAATTTTTCGAAATCATTTTCTTCGAACAGAAATGTGTTCGAAAACATTTTCTTTGAACGGAAATTTGTTCGAAAATATTTTTTTTAAATGAAAATTTGTTCAAAAACATTTTTTCGAAAACAAATTTTTCGAAAAAAAAAATATTTGACCTGGCTTGCCAAACTTAACACAACTCATATAGTTCGACTAATGGGGTTTTTTTCTCACAATTTTTGGAAACAAAAACTTCCCTGATTTCTTTCCCGGGATCCTAGAGAGTGTGAAACCAAACCGAACCAACCGAAACCGATTGTCGAAAAATGATTTCCCTAAATTAGCTTTCCGGTCCTCATTTTGGAAGGTTGAAATCGGTGAACCTTTCTTAATTGAGCACACCAGGAGGTATCTGGACCGGTTCGGATACGTTTGCGATCAATTGACAAAGTTTAGGAAAATACCAATTTCGACCTTCCAAAAGGAGGAAAGTAGACACATTTTCAGAATGTTTACGATCCCGGGAAAGAAGTCAGGGTTTTTTTTGAAAAAATATGTTAGAAAGACCTTGCCGTAGTCAAATTATATGAATTGTGTTAGGTTTGGAAATCCAGGTCTAGAGCGTCTTTTATCGAAAAACTTGCTTTCGAAGAAAATGATTTCTATTCGATGAAAATGTTTTTGAACAACTATTACTTACGAACAAATTTCCGTTCGAAAACAAATTTCCGTTCAAAGAAATGGTGTTCGAATAAATTTACGTTTAAAAAAAATGTTTTCAAACAAATTTCCATTAGAAGAAATTGTTTTCATAAAAATTTCGGTTCTAAGAAAATGTTTTCGAACAAAGTTCTGCGACCCGTCGTGTTGCTACCGTGAGTTTTTATTGGATGTTGATTTTTTAAAAACTTTTCTATATGTGTGTGTGTGTACCTGTGTGTCTCTTAATTCTACTTTGTTTTGCAATCATTACAGTGTAGCTACTTTCGATCTTTGTTTGAACCTTTTGTTTTTCAATCTTTTGTATTTTCGACCTTTTGTACTTTCGAACTTTTGTATTTTCGACTTTTTGTATTTTCGACCTTATCTTCGCCGCCCGCTCTTTTTTGAACACTAATAAAAATAATAGTAGGTATATTATAAACCTGGGGCGTGCAGTGTTTACTTTTAATACCACGGCGGGAATTTTCATGCTCGACCGGAAGAAGGGCTATAATTTGCTAAGTGACTAAAAGGGACTTTAATGCCAAGGTTTATTTTTATATACTAAAAATAATAATCATAAACTAAATAAATAGGTATTAAACCACTTACCGTACTGTAGTTTTAGCATGTCAACCCCCCGTATATAAAAAAACAGTGGGCAGTGATAGTTGTCATGGCATTACATTAGACAAAAGTCAGTCAGATGCTAACAAACTAAGGTCACTCATCGTCAAGCAAGGTAAAGCTTGCTTGACGATGAGTGACCTTATAACAAACAATGTGGAAAATTTTTTATTTATTTCATAACAAACTAATTAAGTTTAGTCGAGAAAAAGTTCGAATTACATTTCTCGAAGATGGAAAATAAAGCATATTCTTGCAATAAACAGAATTTCGAAAATTTCACAGTTTCCTGGTTTACAGCCTGGAGAAGTCTAGAAAGTTAAATGCTTCGTTTATATGGAAGCAATATTCTATGCCTAAGGTCACAATAACGATCAAAACGAACCAAGCCATCGGCAAAGTACAGTAAGCTTACGGCAAGCTGGAACAAAATAATCGGTATCGTGTATATATCTTGATTCCTTTTTGTTTTTTGTATTATGATAAAATAAAATAATCCAAAAACCTATATTTTGCCTATATGGTTTTAAAGAAATTACTTTCAATCACTGGGGACAAGAAATACTACCTTAGCCCATGAAAAAAGGGATTAAACGTACACCTTTATTCCGTAGAGAGCACAAAAAATTTATTAAATGATACAAAACCCAACATAATAGTTTTCTATATTTTAGAATATATATAAAACATGCAAACTATATTTTTGGTTTCCTTCGCTGTGTGGGTCCTAACACAGGGTCCTAATAAATTTGAAATCATAAAAAACTTAGTTTTTTTTGGTTTGTTTATTTGGACAGTAAAATTTATATACCGGATGTGACGGACAGTTCTTTACGTAACATTTGTAAACCATTTAACTTTTTTAAACATAAAAAAGCTACGCTCCTGACAGTGTCAGATTTGCGTTTTTCGTAAATGAGGTTATGTTTGGTGTCGCTACCCCTGGGAGACATGAGCGGCTAGTTCACAACTTGAATTCCGTTTGCTATTGGTCGAAATAGTCAGCTGACTTTTTGATGTTGAACGTTGCCGTTTAAAATTATTATTATATTATATTAAGAGATGGTGCCACCAGTCAAGCATTTAACAAACTTTATGTTTACAGCTTTCGGCGTAAAATACGAATATATACTAGTTGTAAGTGATTAAAAAGTGTAGTGGTTTGTGCAGTACATACCTATTGAATTTAACTAATTCTATGCATATGCCGATGAGTTTTTTTTATTGTTTTTTAAAAACATATTATATTTTTTTTTTATTAGCTTCCCTATCCTGTTTTCCTGTCGAAATCGGTGTTAACCTAACCCTGATAAATTATTCGACAACGTATCCTAACCTGTCCAGACACGCCCCGGTTAGGATACGTTTCCCATCAATTGACCACAGTTAGGTTTTGTTTCAGTTTGGTTTAACACCGATTTCAACCTCCCAAAACGAGGACAGGAGAGTTTAATTTTAAAAATCCCGCCTGACTATGTCAACCAATAGCAAATGGAATGCAAGTTGTGAACTATCCGCTCGTTGGGAGACCCAGGCTTTCAGGATGCAGTGACCCTAAGAATATTTGCTACAGTCGCCACCTGACGAAAATAAGTCGAAGGCGGAAGTTTTCAGGGGTGCCACGACCACGTGGTCACATTGTGCAAGGAAAACTTAAGTTTGCGACACGCGCCCTAGAGGGAGCTGCACATATAGGCAGTACTGCGTACAGCCGACCTTAAAATAGATTAAAAATATTTTTTGGTTTTATTGCACCCCTGACTGGACCCAAAACATAAAACATACATTTCAAACTTTCTATAAATTTGTATAATTAAAAATAATGTTTGTATTATTATGTAAAATTTCTTGTGTGCCTAATATTATAGATTTGTTAAAAAATTCTAATTTTCTACTTAGCAATAAAAAGTTGATAATAGCCCCAAAAAAACTACTATTTACGGATTAGATCAAATTTTGGTTCAGGAGGTGAGTTACAGGGTGATATCGAAAATAGTAGTAAATCTTCACATTTTTAAAAAACAACTCTGTCAGGAGTTTTAGTTAGCAAATAAGAGTAAGAAATACATTCAAAAATGTATCATGAATTTATTGTATTATTTTTAGATCCAGGAAGTGAGAGACCTACAGGGTGATATCGAAATTAGAAGCGTAATTTTCTAAAAAACACATTTTTAAAAAACAATGTTGTCAAGAGCTTTCGTTAGCAAAAAATTATTTGAAACACGTTACACAATCATACCATTATCAGATTTTATCACCTTTAGGTCCAGGAATTGAGCTACATGGTGATATAGAAATTATTAGTGTGTGTAAATTTTCTAAAAATCACATTTTTAAAAAGCAAGGTTGTCCGGAGCTTTTGTTAGCAAAATATAGTTAGGAATACGTTAAACAATCATACCATTAACTGACTGTATCACCGTTAGGTCCAGGAAGTGAGGTACAGGGTGATATCGAAATTAGTAATAAAATTTCGTAAAAATCACGTTTTTAAAAAACAACGTTGTCAGGAGCGTTTGTTAGCAAAAAATAGTTAGGAACACGTTAAGCAATCATACCACTTACTAAATTTCATTTACTTCCAGTAGGTAAGCTGCAGGGTGATATCTAAATAGCAGTAACGATTTTGAAAAATCACGTTTTTAAAAAAACAAGGGAGGTGAGCTACAGGGTGAAATGAATAAATAAATCCAAAAATATTCACATATATTTACGTGAAAAACTTTTACTATTTATTTGACAAATTTACAAGTTAATATGATGAAATTTTGACATTAAAACTTATTAGTTGATATAACCAAATCAACCTAAGCCCCTAACTAACCTTGGTCAAAATAAAAGTTTACAAATACACATAAGAAATCCAAAAATCCCTACATTTATTTACGTAACAACATCTTGGTCCGTTGTTCTTTTACAAATTCACAAGTTAGTTTGAAAAAATCATGGCTTTATAATACATATCAAGTATAACCAAACCGAACCAAACCCATATAAATAAGGTTGGTCAATATAAAAATGTACAATAATTATTTACAGAAAAACCTGCCTGCCTTCGTTGTTAATTCACAAATTTACATGCTTATTTGACAAAAATTTTTCATCCAAAATATACAATTAATAGAATCAAACCGAACCAGTTGGTCAATATAAAAATTAACAAATACAAATAGTAAATCAAAATTTTTTTACAAATATTTTATATTTGTTTGATTTGTTAATTAACAAATTTACAAGATATTTTAAAATCTTGGCCCTAAAATATATATTTAATGTAACAAAACGAAAGCTTTCACTAGGCTTGCCAAATGTAAACATTTACAAACATACACGATAAATATAAAAATCTGCAAATTTATTTACAGGAAAAAACTGTCTTCGTTGTTATTTCACAAATTTGTATGTTTTTTAGGCAACAATTTGACACCCAAGTTATCTATTTAACATAACCAAACCGAGCCAAATCAAATCCTTATAATTATTAAGCTTGCTCAATATAAAAATGTACAAATACACATAATAAATATTACATTTATTTACATTGACAAACAACAACCTGCACACAAATATTTTTGTCCCGTACGTCGTTCTTAGTTTTATTTAATTACTTGTATATAGACTTCTTCCAAAGTGAAGCGACTCAATATTTTGCATTTCTTTCAAAAAATCTGTTAATACATGTACCGCTACATAGCTATTTGGTTGTCTGATAAAGGGATATATTTCTTTACTTCTTTAGCTATTTTTACTGAAAACTCCAAATCAACAAAAGCAGTAGTTTCATCCCACTTAAGGTCTTTTATCTTTAAATTTTAAATATCTTTTACAAAAATATTTTTTTGTATTGCTTAGGCTTTTAATTGTTTGTACAATAGTTATTTACCTAACAAATGCGGAAAGAGGTACTTTTCCGCACGCGACGGCACTTGCACAAACGACGCGGAGCGGAGTTCGGGCAAGCCGTCAAGGATGGAAAAGATAGTTTCCGCAAGAATTACAATGTTTTTCCTACGAGTGTTTTTGTCCATCTTCTTTATCAAAAAACATGTTTTAATTCGCAAAGATTTTATAATAATGCTAGAAAATGATACGTAAGATAGAATAGTTACATAAATCATTTAATGAGTCCTAAATATCTTCATTTTTAACAAAACAAAAATCGTGCGGAAAAGAAATTTTTCAGCACTAGTGCGGAAAAGTTACTTTTCCGTACGTTTTTTTAACTTTTATTTTTACTTGATTTTTTTATGCACGGAAAAATAATAAAACAGGATTTTTTTATTATGATATATTAAAAAGAAACCTTATGTAAAGAACATTTAATTAACAATAACGAAAAAGTTAACGATGGTAGATATTAAATTGAAAGTGCACTTTCTGTTTGTTGCATGCTTCAATATACATCAGATGCCGCAACATCTTGAATAACGTCGTTTCTTATTGGAATTTGATTGGTTGGTGTTTGGCCCACTACAGAAATGCCTTGATCAGTTTGCTGCTTAGAATTACTACTGTAGTGAATGGAGGAAGGTATATTGGTCTGTACAGGCTGTAACACATTACATGATTCTTCATTCGGTGCTTCTGGTAGCATCGGTACAGCAGCACTTCTTGAAAATGAAACTTGTATGTAGGAGGACGGGTTTTCATTTGAAAACGATTGTGGACGGGAAGGTTCTTGCAATTTGGACGTGCGGAAAAAAATCGTGAGGAAAGTAAAAATGATGCGAAAAAGTAAAATTGTGCGGAAAAGTTAAAATTAACGTAATATTCTTTTAATAGATCGCTCAAGAAACCCTAACTTATATGTTCTTGGTTTGTAAACAGTAAGGTGAGGCCAAAAGTTATTTTTAAAAATATGATTTATAAAAAAATTTACTACTAGTATCTTACCTACTGGACCTAAATGTACCGCAGTTAGTGAATGGTGTGGTCTGTTTACATATTCCTAACTATTTTTTGCTCACCAAGACTCCTGATAAAGTTGATTTTTAAAATTGTGATTTCTACAAAAGTGTTTTACTAATTTTGATATCACCCTGTATCCAAGGACCTAAAGGTAATACAGTCAGTTAATGTTATGATTTTTTAACGTGTTCCTAAGCATTTTTTGATAACGAAAGCTCTTGACAACATTGTTTTCTAAAAATGTGATTTTTAGAAAAATACACTAGTAATTTCGATATCACCCAGTAGCTCACTTGCTGGCTCTAAAGGTAATACAATAAGTTAGTGATATGATTTTTTAAGGTATTTCTAACTCTTGTTTGCTAAGTAAAACTCCTGACAACGTTGTTTTTAACAATGTAAATTGTACAACTATTTTTGATATCACCCTGTAACTCACCCCCTGAACCTAAATTTGAAATAATCCGTTAATACATAGTTTAACTTTTTGGGCTATTTTCAACTTTTTATTGTTAAGTAGAGAACTAGAATTTCTAAACAAATCTATAATATATTTTAAGGTCACCCTGTAGCAGACCTGAACCTAACCTTTATAACCTGGGTTTGGCAGTCTTTTTTTCTATCTCTTCTCATACCTGATCATAAGAAATATTAGACAAACATTATTTTTAATTATATGATAATAATAATAACAAGTTTGATATTTATATATTCAAAGGTTATTTTTTGGGCCACGGGTTGCAATAAATCCGAAAATTATTTTTTTTTCATAAACATCAACCCTAATAGTTTTCTTTCCTAAAATTCATTTGATTTCGTTAAAATAATATTACGTTTGATTTTGTGGTCGGCTGTACTTAGCCATTCAGTTTGGTTCGCTTTGCATGTTATCATGTTATGTTCGTGTTATTTGAATCCAACTTTAACGAAGTAAGAAAAACGTCTCATAGTTTTGTTATTGTTTTTTTCCGGAAAAATACAATTTTTTAAGAACCTGTGCATCATCAACAATCCCTGAAAAATATTGAATTATCAGCAATCGAGTTTAAAGGTAGGTTTTAGATTATATTTTTCCTCATTTTTCGGTTTTTGACGCTGTACAAGAAACTGAAATTTACGATGTTGCCATGATTTAGGGCTAAAATTTGAGGCGTCAAATTTTTTCAGATTGTTTCAAATTATGTCAAATTTTAAAGAATTGCCCCCAATATGTCAGTATAAAATTGATATTTTGTAAAAATCACACCAAAAATTATTTTTGAAAATTTTGAATTCTCTGAACCTAAAAGTGCACTTGGCGGTTATTGCACCAAGGTCTTCAATTGAGGCAGATGGATATGTATTGACCTTATAATTTTGAATGTTTTTGAAGTATTATATTAAGTCTTGTCTCTTGGATGTAAACCGAAGTTTTATAGGCTTTTTGGTGCTTAATAATAATAATTCTTATTTAAAACTTTCCTTTTGTCTGACCTATTTATTTAAACTACTCAAATGTTATCGTATAAAATTAAGTGAGTACATACCGAAAGGTAAAAGTAAAAATTTCTCAGTGTATAATTTTTACCTTTTTGGAACCAATTTTAAGGGTGCCTAATTAAATGACGTGTCGTGCGTTATGCGTGTGTCGGCTCGTATATATATATCTGTCTGGCCGTCTGTGGAGATCGCTCTGCTCTACTGATCCAAAAAAATTTATTTAAGTTTTTCGAGGTAATTGGAATTTTTGCGGTGGGTGGGTATAGGGTTAAGGTTTTAGTAACATACTGTTGACGTGCGCATTTTGGGTTTCGTTTTTAAATTAATTGTTTTATATTGTTATGCTTTATAAACTTTTTATTAATTTTAATTACCAACATAACGCATTTCTATATTCTGGGTACTGGGTGACAGAATTTTAACTAATAGTTTATCGTTTTCCAGATTGTTGAAAACTGACGCTTGATGGAGAGTCTATTACATAATGACTGAGTGTAAAAGTTCTAGTGTCCACCTATGCAAGCCCACCCTGATTCAAAAAACGCATTATGTGACGCTGCATTTAAAACTAGTGCATATCCATGTCTGTCACGTGATGAATTTTTTGAATCATGGTGAACACGCATACGTGGAAACCGGGTTTACGTTACTGGCGAGTTCGTATGCTATTTTTCCTACGACAACAAGATAATAACCCAAATTTCCCTGTTATTTTTCTCGTTTCTAAAGTGGAAAATACTTTCTATGTTATACGAGTATGAAGAAAGGAGACCATGTATGTATACCATATTTTAAAAATATGTCACATACAGGGTCTCTACCTGAGCCAAATAATATATCGCACTCTCAGAACGAAAACGCACTCAAAAAATTAAATCGTTGGAATATCGCATAAAAGTTTTTTTATTATTTTGAATTTGAATCTTGACTCATTTCAACTACGTGTCGATAGTGTTAGCCTTAGGTATTGCAAGGAAAAAAGTTATCTATTAAAATATTTGAATCAGGATCTGCAGCATTGCAGACAATATAAAGGTAGGAAAAGACAAATAAAAAATAGTATCTAATGTTTGCAACTTTTTTTTTAATTAGGAAAATCTTATATAAATCACTAACAAAGCAGGTGTCAAACTCATCAACTTGTGTCCAATGGATTACTTGCCAGACATAAGAGATACATAAGTGTAGGCCAGCTTGATTCTCTAAAAAGTTTATATTACAGATAAAAGAGAGCAAATAAATATAAAAGTAAATAATAAAAAAGACAACTGATATGGTACGGCCATGTACAACGGACAACCGACGAAAGATTACCAAAGCAGGTCCTAGAATGGCAACCAATAGGGCGCAGAAAAAGAGGGCGTCCTAAACTGGAATAGCAACAGTCAATCCAAAGATCAATGAGTCAAAAAAACCTGAGGTGGAGAATAGGCGTCGGACAACGTAGAAAAACGCTCTAAACCGACATAGTAATAGTGATAATACATTTCAATAATTATTAATGCTGACTAATAATAGAAAGTTGTTAATTCAACGTGACGTTGATAGTCCTTGAGTTTATAAAAAGCGTTGGGGAGAGGGTCAGTTCTGTACTATGTTGCCAGTTCTTAGTATGAAATTATAGAATATACAATCAATACTCGTATATTTAGGCGGGATTCCAAAAAACCAGTGTTTCAAAAAAAGGCATTTCCTTCCTCAGCGTGGCTTGCCTGACACAAGGTAGAACAAACTGACTACAAGATACAAGGTAAATCAAAAAGAATGAAAAAATAGGTGAAACCTACACATTTCCAGTACTTATAATAAGTATATGAAGTTACAATAAGTCTATGAAGTTATTTTGCTTCGAAAAAGAAGAAATGTTTAAAGGCCTTGCCAACTGACGCCATCTCTTGGAATCCCTTACAACCCTTACTGACGCCTGACGCAGTGTTGCCATTTATGCAGAGCTGACCCTCTTCCCAGCACTTAGTGATATTAGTCACTTAAAGTTGATACGCACTTTGCAATGCGTAGTCGTTGGTATAACGGAGAAATGCTGTAATTGACAGCTCACTATGTCAGCCAGCCATGTAGGCATGTTATCGATCGCCCACCGGACCAATCAAATTACGGGAATCATCTCGTCACGACAACGACAACGCAATTCGAAGTGCGTATCCACTTTAAGTGTTTAATATTTTTTATTGCTTGTCGTATTCGTAACTAGGAAAACATCGCAATTTCATTAAGAAAATCACAAGCAAAATGTACCACAATTGCAGCAAAACCTCAAAAGTTAGATAAACTTGCAATTAAATGACCGACATTGTCCGTTTCACTTAAACATTGTTTATAGTGTTGCCGCGAGACGAGACGAGATAAGACCCTCTCTCGCCTCTTCTCGTTATGTGAGATAAAATGGGTCTCTCGTCTCGACGATAGGATTCTTCTATCGCTTGAGAGAGCCTTTCGCTCGTCTCGTCTAGTCTTTTGTGTCTCGTGATTTATATCAGCTTTAAGAAGTTTTGAGACACCCTGTGTAAAAGTATTTTTTTAAGGTGAATCTTATTATTTATTTTTCAAAATAAAGCGTTCCATCCATTCTGGGATATACTCTCTATATGCATACAGACAATAAATAAAGAAGTAAATACAATACATGTACTAATATACCTCGTTGAAGCCGATGAAATAAAAGCTGTGGAAAAGTTTTGCATCCCTTTATTTATTCAAAACTGTACTTTAAATCTCAAGTGTTGATAAAATATTATTTTCGGTTTTGCCAATAACACAAAACCTTAAAAATAACAATCAATGTATTTAGGTAAAATATTTTGTAAAACCTTTAGATAGCCCTTTAATGGATGCCGACGGCGGTGCGGCGAGGACGAGGTAGCAAAGCAATTGAAATATTAAATTATAAACAAAAATGTAGGCATATTTTTACCACAGGTTACCCAACAAAAAGATAAATAAGCCAGCTAGCGGTCTTTGATCTCGGTGAAATCAACGATGGCTGGTCATTTGGAGTCTCAGGGCCAGATTAAAATAAATTTACTATAAAATATAAATATTTCACATTGTTTTTACGAGAAAATATTTGTTCTGCCTGAAAAAATAAAAACCTTAAAATAGTTTTTTACTGCTCTTAAAAATGGGTGCATAAATAAAATCTAAGTCTCGTTCGTATACAAAATTATATGTTGTCCTCTGTAGGGGACTATGGAAATAATGTGTGTTGTTTTTTACTTAAGATTAATGGGATGTAAAAAATTCATTTAAATTGATCCCTATAGCTGTGTCAACTCAGATAGCATGAAAATTTGTTGTATTCTTTGAGCATTAGGCCAATAATAATCACAAAATACCATTCTCGACTTGAACACGTTTAGCTAAATTTTCTTTCACGCTTACATAGAACTTTTTATTTGCAGATAGTAAGTGACGGTGTTAACATTATACTTAATTTTATTATTATACAATTATATTTAACTTTAAAGTAAAAGCGAAATTTGTTTTTCCAGTAAATATAATTTTCAACTCTTTAGCAACTAGGCCTTTGTACCTGCTCTTAAGTCCTATGGAAGTGCTGATATAAGAGTTTTATATACAGGGTTTTTCCATACATTTCTAGCAAGCAACCTAATAGTTTTTCCAATAGATACTAAAAGAAGAGTAATACATTTTATGTCTTAATTTTCTTTAAAGAATTTGCTGGCCAAAATATATAACCCTTTTGGTAAATGTCAAATTTTGATGGAGTGATCTTTTTTTTAATAGACACCCTACATTTTTAGATTTTTGTTTCCTTCTTATTTTAAACATATTTAAAGCATTTTTAGATATAATGCATTAATAGCATAAATCATGAATTAATCAGAGCATACATTTTGTCAAGGAAGGAATATATGACAATTTTCGAACCGAACCTAACTCTATAATAGGGTACAAACATATGGTAAATCATAATTTATAAAACCAACCTTTTTTACTCGAGAGAACGAGAGAAACCAGAATCTCTCGACGAGGGGATCTTTCTTTCTCGCCTCGTCTCGAACTTTCATTCGAGAAAAAATATCTTTCTTGTCTCGTCGAGAGAGGGCGAGACAAGGCGAGAGCTGAGAATCTCTCGTCTCGGCGGCAACACTAATTTTTTAAGTACATCTAAACTTCTACTAAAAAATTATGTAAAAGAAATTAAAGATTTAACCACCTTTAACGTTAAACGACCGTTAAAATTGAATGGTGCAAGTCCTAGTCAAAGTTATAATTGAGGTTTATTTCTTACAGAAAGCGCTGCATCAGCAGTCATATTTCCAAATGATCCAATAGTCAACGACATCGGTTTTTGGGACCTCATTATAGAAAATCGAATCAGCTTTTTGAATTCCGAACTTTGATTGTACCAGTCGCACTCGTAAATAGCAGAAGATAGATTAAAACTCTAAAAATGAAAAGTTAGCAAGATCCTTACCAGTATCTATACCGGGGTCGTTTGTCAGATAAGGGTCCCCACCATTGAGTTGTATAAGGCCCTGAAAAAGACTTAGACACCGAAAAACAAGGCGTGTTTTGTTTACCCTATGTAATTTGGTTTCTATCTGCAGGTATTTCTTATACAAGAAAAAAATAGATAGAAGTTACTAAAGTTGTAAAATGGAAAAAGATAGACTGATTGTTGCATGCTAATAACACCCTAGATAATATATATGTACTTTTATCCCTTTCACACTTACAACATGACTGCGAAAGAATAGCAGCTGGCTAATTTTAATCCACCTGCCGTATTTTGAGTTGATCCAAACTGTCGTTTTTGACAGGGGAAACTGGTGTTCTGTGATGGACAATGTTGTCTTAGTACGGAATGGAATTTTTTTAAGTTTCTCTCACGTGTGTCGTCTAATTTCCTCAAAACGCTCCTTCATGTCGGTGTTGAAGTTCGCTTTCCTCCATTAATACTACATGGGATCGGATCTGATTTGAAATCGGATTACTGCTTATCTGGTCCTCTCTAGGAACTTCTTCGCTCTCACTCTCGGAATGTTGGCTCTTAGGCTGAAACCAACCTAAATGACACCACTGTCGCACGCCTCGCACTAGAATGAAATGTGTTCTTCTTCCTTTATCACTTTAATTTTGGTCTTCTCGTTTCCACCAAAAACTCGGAACATTTTCTCGAGGTTTTAAAAAGGATCAAATTAGATCCCGACGTTAGATTTATAAGTTTTGATGTGGAAAGTCTGTACACCAACGTGCCAATAAATAAGTCACTCAGTATCATCAAAAACAAATTACAAACTGATGATACTCTTTACGAGAGAACAACGCTATCGGCGGAGTGGGTGATGGATTTGTTGGAGCTTTGTCTCCGTAACTTTCAAGTAAAAGATAAGTTTTACGCGCAAAATGATGGACTTCCAATGGGCTTGTCTCTTTCGCCGGTGGTAGCAAACATCTACATGGAGTGTTTCTAGGACCATGCGATCAACACAGCAAGAGTCAAACCAAAACTATGGCTACGATACATGGATGACATATTTATTATATGGCCGGAAAATGATAACGAACTACAGAATTTTCTACACCATCTGAACGGTATTCGACCAACAATCAAATGCACCATGGAAATTGAAAAAGATTCGGCCTTACGTTTTTTGGATGTTCTTGTCAAACGATTAGACAGAAACATTCAAACCACTGTATATAGGAAACCTACACACGGGACAATACCTACATTTTAACTCTATTCATTCTGTTGCTGCAAAACAAGGAGTTATAGGTAGTGTGTATTTAAGAGCCGTAAATATTTGTAGTAGTAATGAAGAATTAACCACAGAAATTAACAATATTAAAAAGAAATCACAACAGAATGAATAAAATACTAAACGAAAAAATAATCCCAAACAACTGGAAAGCAAACCTACGACACTCCTCAATGTAATTTATAAGCTTTTCACAAAAATATTAACAGATAGACTAATAACCAAATTTGACGGATATCAATCAAAGGAACCAGCAGGTTTTAGAAAAGGTTTCAGTACAGTTGACCACATATTAACCATGAGAATCCTAATATAACGAGCCAACGAATATAACATCCCACTATACATTGCGTTTATATACTTCGAAAAAGCTTTCGATAGCATTGAGAACTGGGCAGTGAAAGCATCTTTAATTAATAGCCGAATAGATCACAGATATACAGACTTAATAGCCAATATAGAGCGAAGCAACAACATCAATCAAAATCCACAAAGGAACCAAGCCGATCCGCATAAGAAGAGGTGTCAAACAAGGAGACACAATATCCCCTAAATTTTTTAACCAGACCCTAAAAGATGTTTTTAAAAGCTTAGATTGAGAAGAAATAGGCATCAAAGTAAACGGAGAATTCTTGAACCACCTAAGATATGCTGATAATATCGTCTTAATAACAGAAAAGAAAGAAGAACTGATAAAAATGCTGGAAGAACTGGATACAGCAGCTAAAAATATAGGCCTAAATATGAACTACACTAAAACTAAAATCATAACAAACACAGATGAAGATATTACGGTCAAATAAACCAAAATAAAATAGAACAAGTAGAGGAAGATATATACTTGGGACAAATTATTAAACTGAAAAAAGAAAACCAAACAGCAGAAATCAAGAGACGAGTAAGATTGGCCTGGGCAGCATTCGGTAAATTAAGCTACATATTAAGAAATAAAAAATATCCTCAGTACCTCAAAACGAAAGTGTATAACCAATGTATCCTTCCTGTACTTACCTATGGATCCCAGACCTGGACACTTACAAAATCAAACATGGATACGGTAACAAAAGCGCAAAGATCAATAAAAAGACAAATGTTACATGTAAAGCTGACAGATAGAAAAAGGAATGAATGGATAAGGAATAAAACAAAAGTAAGGAATGTCAGAGGAGAAGTAGCAAAATTAAAATGGAAATTTGCCGGTCATAATATCAGACAGAAAGTCGATCGATGGAACAAATGTATTGTAAACTGACGACGTTGAGAAAATAACAGAAGTAGGGGAAGACCCCAAATGAGATGCGCGGACGATTCGAAGAAACACGCGGGATCTAGATGGATGAACACAGACAGACAGAGAAGAGTGGAAGATATTGGGGGAGGCCTATGTCCGAAGATGGATTGAAGAAGGCTAAATAGATAGAGACAACAGAATGGTTATTCCAAGAAATTAATAAACTCAACGATCTCTAAAATTAAAAACAAACCAAATGTAGCATATTCTCAAAGTAATAATCCTTTGGGTGTTATTAACATTCCATATGTTCAAGGGATTTCAGAAAACATAAGACGAATAGCCAAGCACTATAATATAAAAACACTATTTTCGTCGGGAAATACGATAAGGAGTTTTGTAGCTAGGAGCATAAGAATTTATTTACCAAATACCGTGTGAGTGTGGTAAATCATATGTAGGTGAAACGAAACGCCCTCTTCAGGTTAGAGTATATAAACATCTAAAAAGTACCCAATTAGGGGATATTGAAAAATCCGGTTTAGCGGATCATGCATGGTCAAATGATCACAGGATTCAGTGGTCAGAAGCTAAGGTTTTGCATAAGGAGTCTGCGTTTATAATGCAGAAAAAAGAAGTTTTCAGTCAACCAAGCACGGACATACCAAACATATGGAAACCACTCCTTAAGGAAAACAAGCGTCTTAGGATTAAAAAGGGGGCGGGCCGTCACACCTGACTGCACATCAAGTAGTATAAGTAGTAGCTCAGAGACTAGATTGTTTAGTTTACACTTGAAAACGGTTAGAGATACTTACTAACCGAAACATTATGGTATACGTTAAAAGGCTGTGTGTTGTCTGAGAAGGCGTACGACGTAGAATTTTCATATTATCATTTGACCGGATAAAAAGAGCTGACGTTATTCGATTGTATTGTATGAACGAAGTCTGTTTATAGTACAATTTATATTCTGTTAAACTCGCGGCTTGTTTAGCTATTGACATACCTGAATTTGAATTTCGTTTGCGTTCCATGCTAGAACAAACAACTGAAAAGAGATGATCGATGCGTACTGAATATTAAAAATAATTCTCTTCCCCTAAAAATTAAAAAAAAAATATATGATAATATAAGGCAAACCTTGAAATGAAAAAATAATACCTACACTCAATATTTGAACCAAAATGGCCGCTAGTAATAACGATATCATAATGTATTCCAGTAACAAAGGGAATTTCATAGAGTTGTTTAATTCCGTAGTGTAACTAAAAACACAATTTCTTGCTATTAAATGTACAATGCAAATTCATATAAACCGGATAAAATTCCAACATTTATTCACCAAGTGGCATTACAATCCCCGCCCCGGTGGGTCTTAGCCTGATTAGAGTCCTCAAGTCTGCCCTGTCTGGTACGTTATTCCCATATTCTAGATATCATCTTCGACAAAGTCTGTCCATATATTTTTCGCGGATTCCCTCTTGCTCTCCTACCTGCAGATCTCCTGGTGTTCTTTTCTTATCAATTCTCTGTACATGTTCCAACCAAGCTAATGTTCTATTTTTGACAATCTCACGATATTTGCCCCATCTATTAGCTGGTCTAATTCATAATTTATCCGTATCCGTCCAAAGATCTTACTGCTGTGTCGGTTTACAACGTTTTTCTACGCTGTCCGACGCCTATTCACCATCTGCTTCGATCCTGATATTTATCTTCTGTCAGGTTTTTTGACTCATTGATCTTTGGAATGACTGTTATTCCAGTTTAGGGCGCCCTCTTTTTCTGCGCCCTATTGGTTGCCATTCTAGGACCTGCTTTGGTAATCTTTCATCGCTCATCCGTTGTACATGGCCGTACCATATCAGTTATCTTTTAGTGATGTCATCCGTTATGCTTCCCTTGATTCCCTTTCTTTCTTTTATGATCTCATTTATTATATGATCTGTTCTAGTTATATTCATTGCTCTTCTTATTGCATCTATTTCGACACATTTAACTTTTGTTTTGTATTTTTCTGTAACGCAACAAGTCTCTATTCCATACCACAGCGTGCTCTTGACCATTGTTTTATATATGTTAAATGTTACATTCTTTTTTATCTGTCTGCTCCATAAAATACTGTTCTTGTCTTACCAAATGTGACACTCAAGTCTTACTATACTTATTGCATGGAAATATTGTTTGTCCATTGTCTAGTTCTAACTCACTTGATTCGTTTCCAATACATAAGTACTGTGTCTTGTCCACGTTCACTTTTAACCCTCACTTTATGATACTCATCATATACTCCATGTCTTCTTTATCGATAGCTACAATAACTTGGTCATCAGCAAACTCTATTGTGTATATCGCAAATCGGTCGTTAAGTTCCCATGCCGTGTGCTATACGTTTCCAGTTTTTAGAGCTACTGCGATATATATTCTAAAAAGAGTTGGAGAGATATAACATCCTTGTCTTAAGCGTTTCGTTACCAGGAATTCTTTTAAAAGTCGATTTCAAATTTTAATTTTAGATTTTGACCCTTTGTTTTATTGCTTTTATGTATGTATGATTGATATTAGTTTTTTCTAACACTGTCCATAATTTTTAAACTGGAACGGTATCATATGCTTTTTGTAGGTCCACAAAGGTAACTTGAGTCTCTATATTTCTGGCAGTCCTTTTCTCAATAACTTGTTTAATACAAAAAACATTATTACTACAAGATCGGCCTCCGCGAAACCCACTTTGTTCTTCTTCTTTTTCTGCTTGCTCATGAAAATCATGAGCAAGCAGAAAAAGATCTGTAAGAATCCTGCCGTACAATCTACTTAGAGTACTGGTTACTGAAATTTCTCTGTAATTATTGGAATTCAGCTTGTTTTCTTTTTTAGGTATTGAAGATATAAATGTTCTGGTTTGACGATCTCATTGTTTACTTTTTGTTTTGTTGGGTTTTCTACCGTAGAAATAAAATTCCTTACTTCAGAACTCTGCCTACCTCTTACTTGTGTATTTATATCATGGCATTTACGCTCGAACATTTCATTTTTTTCCGTGCATTTCAAATTTCTTAGCTGTCTTCTGGTTTCCCTGTAGATTTCTAGGTCTTTAGTACTGAGCCATTTCATTTATGTGCGTTTTTTCTCCTTGACCATTTTCTCCGTCCACCACATTTTATTGCTATTTCTATTATCTTGGTATCCAACAGCTTCTTTGCTTGCTTCCTTCAAGCTTTTTACTATGTTTGTATATATCTCTTCAAATGAGTGTTCTGTGTTTAATAATTTTTCATCTAATCGTTTCTGATTGTAAAGTTGTTTTTTTGATTTTCTTCGATGCATTCTAGGTTTTCATTTTCTCCCATATTTCGTCTCTATTTTCTTAAAGCGAATAATATTTTTGCTTTTACCAGAAGGTGGTCAGGTCCACAGGTAACACCACAAAGGGCTCACACATCATACCATTTTAATTCCGAGTGTTGTCCACCTATAGCATAATCAATGATTAATTTAAGATTTCTTGTTGTTTAATAAAAACATTATTTATTGTTAAGTTGTGGGTTTTACACAATTGCAAAATTCTTACAAAGGATTACTTTTTCAAATTTTACTTGTTCATCATTCGATTTTGCGTCCATGATTTGCACCCAAATATATGTATGACACTACCGGTCTGAATATTGTAATAGTTTTTGGTAATCGTAAAAGCCTTTTTTTGCGTTGATTATTCTCTGGTTTATTTCCCCTGTAGTAGTGTTTTCTTTGTTTGTGTTTGTATTTAAACTTCTCCATTTGCTCGAAACTATAACCAAATAAGTACTTGAAAATTATGAGCATATCTCTCTTTATTTTTTGAGAAGTTAATGCATTTAATTTTTTACTCATTTATTTTCGGTCCTACTTTTTTTGTTTTTATATCTATTAAGCACTGTTACAGTTTCAGTCAAAGATTTTTGTCTCCACTATAAACACCAATACCATCCGCGTTGCCAACTAACTCTATTGATTTGGTGCCAATATATCCGCTTATGTCAATCATCCTAACATACGCTTCAAGGACCAGATTAAACAATAATAAAGATGACGCATCACCTTGCCTTACCCCTGAAGTTTCATAAAATGGCCATAACAATAGGTTATTTATTCCTCTACTTTGAAAATCTCAATAGAAGCGTTGATAAGCTTAACGTATTTTGAGGGTTTAAAAGTAGTTAACTCTTCTATAAGTACTTACCTTATAATATCCTGATGCTTTTTTATAATAAATTTTAGTTTTTGAATAGAGTCATATTGGTCTTTTGTATTCTTCTTTGTAACTGTTTTGAAATTGTGCTGCAAAATTTTAAGCTGGGCAGCCAAATGTATCATTAAAGCAATAAATGAAGCCTGAATTGCTGAATTGTATAAATCAGAAAACAAAATTGTAAATGCCTGATAACCTTGAACCAACATGTAATGTTTGTTTGGATTAAATGGATACCAGTAGAGTACTTGAAGAGGTTTGTCCAATGGTTCGGAATCGTTTTTTTGCTGGTTAAGAAAATCTTGGTATTCAAAGAGACCTTAAAAAATAGAAGTAAATATGGTATTAAATGCTTTATTTACCGTTAAATTCACCATTAAATTACAAATAGTGCATATATTATTTGATACCAACATCGATATGTGTGGTATGATAAACTATATCTTTCTGATGATAATTTTGCTTAAAACGATTGAAAGTGGTAAATAATTTGAATTTCCAAATTGACCTATTTTCAGAATTTTTGAAATCCTTTAGATGTAAAGCTGAGCAAATCAGAGTAACTATTTCATTTTTCTTCAATCAAGATCGACTGATAATACTTTTAAATTGAACCGGTTTAGCTAAGGTGTCCATTCGTCCTATATTAGGCGGGAACGTCCTGTATTTGCAACTCCTGTCCTGTATCATAAAGTTTCCTGTAAAATGTCCTATTTGAGTCAAAATGTCCTGCGCTGTCCTGTATTATGATTTTGTAAAAAATATAAGGTCCTGCCGACGACTTCAAAACAAAAGAGCATGATTATTTTAAACATTTTGAGAAAATTGTGAATTACTAATTATTTTTTATTTAAAGTACACTTAACGAAAATATATTACTAATTTTTTGGAAATACATATTATAATTAAATAGAACATAATTTTAATACAAGGTGTTATTGTATATGATATTAATATTGAAGAAGGTAATTCTTCTGTCCATTTTGAGAAAAAAATTTCATATGAACATATGCCTTAAATGTTTTAACTTTCGAGATACAGGTGTTAAACATTTTAAAAATGTCCTCTAGATATTTTTGTAAAATTTGGTATACACTTTCTGCTTATCAAAAGACAGTGACGTTTGTGCGGGGATTGATTTCGGTATTTTAAATAAATTGTTTTTTCCTGTAAGGGTTTTCGGAAGATGCAAATTAATTAGTTTTATTTTTTAGGGAGTTAAAGATTGTCAAGAGGCATTTTTTGATGTATAACATGTTTTTTTTGAAAAGCCATTTACACCAAAACTAAATTTTAAGAAATAAAAAATTTATATTCCCCAATCTAAAAAGCAGACTTTTCAAAGAGCCCACGCAGCAGAAAAACCGGTTGATATATTCAAATGCGGTTTTTACCAAAAATCTTAACTTGCAATTTGAGGCTCGCACCCTGTACTTTTAATTTGTATACCTTATCTCGCGCACTTGCGAGTTCTCGATGCAATAATTGAAGTGAAACAGGCTGTATATATAGGTCACTCAATATCGTTATTTTGTTTATGTTTAAATGTGTTTTTAAATAAAAACAAATTTGCGCAGAAACGTCCCGACATATTGATTTTTAGAGGCTTGCTTGAAGGATTTATAGGGATAAAGCCAGACTGTAATAGTGACGGGCGGTATTCTGACAGTTTTACATTACAAAACTGACAGTTGATCTTTAAAAATTGACATAACAAAGTAGTATTTAAAACGTCGCTTATTTTCTATTAATAAAGGAACGCAGTATTTGGTTCCAATAGTAAACAAAGGCCGTATATTAAAAAGCCACAGCTGATCTTACAATGTGAGGGTGTCAAAATAGTGCCTGGCACTATTAGGCACCCCTTCAAAAGAGCGATATTTAAAACGGCGACATCTAAAACAGCGACATTCAAAAGAGCGACATATTAAAAACAGCGATATTTAGAAGAGCGACAATTAAAAAAATCAATATTAAGGAACATTGAAACGAAACCGAATTAAACGAAACCGAAGCGAACCAAACCGAACCGAAACATTTTTTGAACTCCTTTTGGGAGGTCGAATTTGGTGTTTTCCTAACCTTTATCAATTGATTGACCTTTTGGTGGAAAAAATGTCCGAAGATTAGGATACGTTTGTGCTCAATTGACAAAGGAGACTGACACAACCCCTATTTCAGCCTCCCAAAATGAGAAACGGACAGCTAATAATTTTTCGACTATATGTTTCGGTTTGGTTCGGTTTGGTTTCCAACCCTCTAGGATCCCGGGAAAGAAGTCAGGAAAGTTTTTTTTTGAACAATATGTTAGAAAGAGACTCCTTAGTCGAACTGTTGCTGTTCTTAAATGTCGCTGTTTTTATTAGATGTCGCTCTTTTGAAGATCGCTGTTTTGAATGTCGCGGTTTCAATATGTCGCTGTTTTATATGTCGCGTAAATGAGACCGCTGTTTTAAATGTCGCCGTTTTAAGTATCGCTCTTTTGAACCGGAGCCGCACTATTAGTATATTTCCAATAATTGTCTATTAGACCTCAAGCAAGAAATTATAAAAAGATATAAGGCGACGATAGGTACACCAAAAACAAGGAAAGAAAAACAATTAAAAGATCGCTTTTGTGTTTTATTTAGTGGCTAGCAGTATTTTCCTAGAGTGATATTTTTTACAAAATCAGGAAACTACAAACCTGCAATAATTAGATGTCCACCAAGACTAAATCCATAAATTATAATAGATATATTTAAAACATTCGAATATTTAGAATGATTTAATAAAATATTTCTGGTTTTACCGTCTTCGCATTTTGAACATTCTTTATTTTGTTCTCTTGCGCTTGAGATCAGTTGAGTCATACCATTCAATTGAAATAAAGCCATTTTTGTTGATATCATAAAGCAAATTGTTAACATGGATATACCTTCAATTGCTAAAAGTACTTTGTAACTTAAAGAAAGTTCTGTTTCATTAGCTAAAAAGTACAGAAGTTTTACAATGTAAAAGCTCAAGATTCATCGCTTACTAATACTGCCATAAAGTGCCACTCTCAGTCCAAAAAAAAAATGAATAGAGCATTTGGTAAAAAAAACAAACTTAAAAAAATAAGGTGGTTTAAAAAAAAATCGATCGTGTAAGAAAAATTCTAAAGTATGATAAAAATGCGATATTTTTATGAGCTAAAAAATAGTACTTACAGTAAGGCGGTCCCTAGATGGTAAATAATATTGCACAATAGTACGGATTGAGTAATATTATTGTCCGTATAGGCTTAGCATTAAAGGTTGCACAATGATTGAGCAAAATATTGAACGAGTTTAAATTTTGTTGCGCAATGTTTCCTTATTGAGCCGTATAAGTTATTATTGCGCAATATTTTTTAATATGATCTTTGTTTCAAGGTAGATGTTCGTAAGTGTATTTCTGCCTTTCTTTAAACCAATCTTTTGACCAGCGACGTTTCCGTCTTTTAAGTTTAAGCACCAACACGATAGCTGCACCAAATCTTCGTAACATTTCGAACACGGAAGACTATAATTATACGGTATGAGAAATCCGAAAATATTGAAGTTTATGAGCTGTTAATAATATTGCACAGTGAATATTGATCATTTGAGTGCAAGGGGTCATTCAATAATATTGCGCAAAAAAGATATTGTGCAATATTAATGTAGGTCTAAGAGCCACCTTAAGGCAAAAACCAAAGATCGTTTTTTATTAGTAACCGGGTTTTTTGTTCAATATGCTATAATTCAATTCAATTCAATTCACTATATATTTATTTACGGTTCTCCTTTACATTAATCAATTTTGATTTTTTTTCCCTGTTGACCGCAAATAATTATATTTTCTATGCATTTTCAAGTACAGGGTACTTGTTTGCAGTTCTAGAATAACTATAGGTAATAATAACTAGCTAGACTGATGCTCACCTTTTTCATTTTCAACGCCCCAAAGTTGTGAGAGTTTAATGATAAATAAGACAATACAACTATTGTAGCATATCTGGATAAAAATGGAATAAAAAGTGTACACATGCTGAATTTTTTTATTTTTTATTTTGGTGCGCCATGTTCCAGCTATTAGCATCAGGTACTCTATGATATAAAACTGGTCGTAATTTTCAATCTGAAAATTTAATTTTTTATGGTCATTGATTTTACTTACAAACTCCTGTACAAATTTTACAACAAGAGGCGACAAGGACTCAACGGGACATGATAGGACCCAATAGGACTCAAGTGTTTTTAAAGGGGTCTACAGACACGCGAGCATTTCTTGAGATTAGTACGCGCGAACTAATCTCTGCATACATGTACGTTTGGTGGAATTGCCTACACACACGAAGACAAAATTAAACATTCTAAACATAAACACGATATTATCAATGCGTTTTGCCTAGACACCGAGAGATTTGCTCGCGTACATCGTGCGCGCGAACAAATCTTCGAGAGATATTTTAGGCGGATATTGTCTACACACGTAGAGATTAGTATGCGCAAACTTGTACGCGCGTACTAATCTCTAGAAATGTTCGCGTGTCTGTAGGAACCTTAAGAGAAATTGTTCTTTTTTTGGAAAAAATAATTTTTTTGTTGAATCTGGAAATTTTTGTTTCTTTGTTTTTTTTGTCTTCAACTTTTTTTCGATGCGAAAAAAACATTCAGGTAAATTTAATCAGCTGTCAATAGTACTGTATACATTTTACTACTACTACTACTACTACACTTTTTGTAAATAATTATGAGGTAGTCATGTGCAACGATTACTTTTCCATTCCATACATTTCCATCGAGTAGATACTGGTACTTCCTATTCGAGTACCAGATATTTTGCATTCGGTACAAAGTAATCATTAATGTCGGAAATTGACGTTCTGCATTTTTTCTTATAATTTTTAGTTTTCATTAATCGTTTTCGGCTGCTTTCAAAGTACCGTAAAATATTCTTAGTTTTTAAAATTCAAATAAACGCGCGAAATCATGACGCACAGGTCTGCCCCGGCACCTGCGCGCCCCATACCCGTGATAAGAAAAGTGAAAGATTCCTATAGCAACTTACTTACATTCGACACGGTCTACGCTTGGTCAGACTCGCAAGTGGCACTAGCTTGACTAACCAGCTCTCCCCACCGCTGGAAGACATTTGTGGCCAACAGGGTCGCCCACATCCAAGAGGTTGTTCCTATCCAATCCTGGAAATATGTACCTACATCCTTAAATGCGGCTGATTGTGCCTCTAGAGGAGTATCCCTTTAGAGCTACTCGAACATCCACTGTGGTGGCATGGTCCCGAATTTCTAGTACAAGACTACAGCAGCTGGCCAGACCAACCAGCTATCATCTTGGATAAGCTTCCCGAAGCTGCGGCTGAAGAAAAGACTTCATGCTTTCATATTGCTGTTAAAGCTCCAAGCTTAGTCTTAACACTTCTAACAAGATTTTCATCTTTGAGAAAAATTCAACGCTTTTTTGCATACTATTCTAGATTTTTAGATTTCTATTTTAAACGAAAAGCATTTGAGTCGCAAGTTATATCTCCTTCTGAAATGCATCATACACTTATGATCATTGTGAAAACGGTCCAGAAGGATAGTTTTTCTGAGATACTTTGAATATGTCAACAGAATGACACACTCCCTAAACCTTTCAGAAAACTAGCTCCCTTCATAGATGAATCAGGAATCCTGAGAGTGGGAGGGCGTTTGAGAAAATCTACCAATATCTGCTTTGATGCTAAGCATCCTATCCTGCTGCCTTAAAAGCATAGACTCACTGAACATATTATAGAGCAGTATCACATTGATCATTTTCATCCAGGACTCAAGACCTTGCATAACCTTATTGTCCAAACCTTTTGGATACTATCTCCCAGAAGCGCGATCTATCGATGCGTGTCTTCTTGCATAAAATGTTTCCGTTCAAAACCTCATTCGTATCTACCAGTCATGGCCGACTTACCAAAATACCGCATTTCTCAATTGAAAGCATTTTCTCAAGTTGCTCTTGACTATGCGGGCCCTTTCAAAATTTTGGCGGCAAAGAGACAGCGAGGTGCTCAAGTCTGTACAAAGGCTTATATCTCCCTCTGTGTTTGTGTATCCACAAAGGCCATACACATAGAGCTCGCCTCTGTTCTTTCCACAGAAGCTTTCTTGGCAAGCTTTCGCCGCTTTATCGCGCGTAGAGGCCGAGTCTCTCAAGTTTTTTCTGATCAGGGAACCAACTACAAAGGAGCTTTCACTGAGCTTTTATCTCTTGCGGAAGCTGCTGCAACGAAATTGTCTATAAAATGGCATTTCAACCCTCCAGGCGCCCCTCATTTTAATGGATTGAGTGAGGCCGGAGTCAAGGCAGTCAAAACACATCTTTATAGAGTCATTGGCGATCAGCTTTTGACTTACGAAGAGTTCTACACCGTACTTACAGGTATTGAAAGCTTGTTAAACTCAAGACCTCTGTGTAGAATTAGCGAGGATCCGAATGATCTCACTCCTTTGACCCCAGGTCATTTCTTGACAACAGAACCTCTTACGTCATTCCCTGAACCTGACCTTGATCCCTCAAAATCGGCTCAATCGTTGGCAACTTCTGCAGCAAATTCAATCTCATTTCTGGACACGTTGGAGTCAGGAATATTTGCATACTCTGCAATCGCGGTGCAAATGGACCAAATCGACACCAAACATTACAGAAAATAAACTCGTCGTTATTAAAAATGAACAAAAACCACCCCGAGAGTGGGTTCTCTGTCGTGTAATGCGCGTCCATCCGGGTGAAGATGGAATCGTTCGCGTTGTAACTGTCAAAACTCAATTTGGCACCTTACAGCGTCCCGTAGTAAAAGTATGTCCTTTGCCTGAGCAATAGGTCGAACCTCTTGCTCTTAGTTTAGAATTAGTTATTATTTTTTTTCTTTTAATTAGACCCGGGATTTTAGCGGTCTAATCGTTTTCGGTATTTTTAATTACGTTAGAAAAACCTATTATGATTTTGGCGAGTGGAATGTCGGAAACTGACGTTCTGCATTTTTTCTTATTTATAATTTTTAGTTTTAATTAACCCATTTACGGCCAAGGGTAGAAATAAAATTTATAATTTTTTAAGATTATATTTGAAATATCATACACATTACGGTAGCACATGTGTGGCGTCAAAAAAAAAAATAACTCCGCTACTTCATGTTTAACATGGCATCGCCCATATTTTAAGCCAAAAAGTCTCCCATTTTTAATTTTTAAAAAAATCTGCTGTGTTGCGTATACGCATCAGCGGCCATAAATGGGTTAATCGTTTTCGGCTGCTTTCAAAGTACCGTAAAATATTCTTAGTTTTTAAAATTCAAATAAGCGCGCGAAACATGACGCACAGGTCTGCCCCGGCACCTGCGCGCCCCATACCTGTGACGACGAAAAATGACACTTCGGTCAAATCTGCGATACCGGCATGCTGCCAGCAATTTTCTTGTACTTATAATTAAAAATTTAATTACTGTCTTTCGACATATTTTCACTAGTGTGTGCAAGCTGGAAAAAGGACTACAAGGACATCGAAGGGTTGGCCAACCAAGAACAGCTCCAACGAGATTAAGGGGTAAGTGCCAGCAATCTTCTGCGTCCGACATAGTTTTTTCTAAACTTTTATTTCATTCCAGCAAACCAATAGGTAAATCCTATTGGAAATAATTTACGGTCCTTTGAATTACGCCTAGAGCGAACAATTATATTATCGGTAAATCCAATAAATACTGAGATTTTCTATGTTGGCAATCGTATACGTACCTATACGCAATAGTTCATTTAATAATTAAATGATTTAAGTAAATAAATATCGGTCCAAATGATTACAAGTACTCCAAACTCGTTGCTCATACGGCCGATGCCGATACGATTGATACGAAAGTAACACTTCGGCTTCGGTCCCATTCGGGATTCGAGTAACGAGTATTTAGCGTCGAAGGATTCGATTACTTCGAATCCGCTCATGTATCAGATATTAAAGTATCGAGTAGATAGTATTTACACACCACTATTAAGGGGCAAACAGAAGAATTCCCCCCCCCCCCCACAAGAAAAAAAAATATAACAAATAATGTTTTCGTCGACTATTACCCTCCCTAAATTTTAACCCAGATCCGCGCTTGGACCCATCGGTGGTAAGGCCACTAGATGACAAAGTTTAACTTCGTGATCTAGTGACCTTAATCGGTGGCCCTAGTTTCACTAACATTTAAATAAGTATATAAAAAAACTTTCATGGAAACCTTGGCGAAAATATCTTAAAAACTAATCGACAGATTTTCGAAATTTTTGCGCGATTCTAAATATATCCAAGAGACCTTCAAGATAACAACGTATCACTCGACCCACTTTCCCTACTCAAAGTTTAGGGGTAAAGTTTTCCCCTCGAAAAGGTGGCCACAAAAATTTTAAGAAAGCCAATAAGAACACGCACGAGAAATAAAATAAATTAACAACCTGTACATTAAATTTCTCTACTTTTTCCGGAAACTAAAAATATATTGTAACAATCAAAATCAGTGTCACCGTAAACATTTTTTTTTGTAATATTACAGGGAATATAATTTTGCAAAGAAGTATATATAGTATAATAGTTATTTACCTAACAAGTGCGGAAAGTAATACTTTACCTCACGCGACGGCAGTTGGCAAGCCGTCAAGGGTGTTAACACCTTCTGCATATGTTAGGTACAATACTTTACCTATGAGTACTTTTTTTTTTTCAAAAAATTGAATGTACTGTATAAATAAACACGTCAAATTAGATGGAATTAAAATATAAACAAATATCGAAGCTGTCTTATTGATGCGTTGCCAAGGTGTCTAAGTGGTGCGCATGCGGTAAAGTAATTACTTTACCGCACGCGAGTAGGTGAAAATACAAAGATTGTGCAAATTTACATGACATTTCATGTCCACAAAACATGATAATAACTTTCTACATAGTACTTTAACACAAGGTTTTTCAGGCATCCTAAGGGCTTCTTTGAGGAACCGTGTATATCAATACTAATGTAAATGGAGGTTAAGGGTCAATTTCACCAAGCACTTTTCGCATTCCTTAACTTAAAGAGTTCCTTAATCAAAATAGTCGGTGAGATCAGGCTCTAATCCGCGTACTCAGTGGCAAGGTGCAACTGTAACTACAACCGTTACCAAATCTCTCTGTCGACACCGTGTTTGCGAGGCGATCGCAGTGAGCCGATAGAGGAGAGTAGTTTGCTGTAATGGTCGCTGTTACAGTTATAGCTCACCAATGAGTAGGTAAGTGCGACTTTAGACATTAGGAAACCACCTTTATGCGTTTTCTACTATCCCACAACAGCCGAAGATTTCTTTGGGCAGTTCGCAAAAGAAGCCTGCGTCATAGAGGTTTTTGAACACAAAGATGACTCAGAGATTATTCACAGCTTGCTATTGGTGAAAGTCCATCTGGCCGTCTATCCCTAAGCATGAAGAATTACGTCGTCTATTATTGTCAAGAATAGAGGGCCAGGTATGTCTAGTGGCGGCTGCTACAGGGAGGGCAACGGGGCAGTGGCCTCCCAAAACTAGACAACAAACAGTATTTTTAATTGATTTATTTTAAAAAAGTTAAATTTTCCCTTACGAGATGTCTATTCTTTTTTTTAGTCTGTGGTTACAAAAGGCGATTAATTGGGTAAACTTCTTTAGCGTAAAACATTACAAGCCGGCAGCACCGCGCGGGACAAGATTTCAATATCACCCGTTTTTCAGCGGTGTATGGGTGTTCTCGTGCGGGGGCGGGAGGAATGTTTGTTTTAGTTAACGTCGGCCTATTCATTGTGCAAAAACGTTCGTTGCCCTTCCTACGTGTTGCCGGTTTTATCCTTAGTAAAGACGTATGGGTTTGTTTTGATTTAAGGCAGGTCAGTAGTTAAAAGCCTTGCCAGTCGCGTGTCCATTGTTTGCTTTTGTTTTTGTTTGTTTTCAAAATGGAAATAAATACCGTCGAATATATAATTAACTGTGCAAATTTAAAAACGATGACAAATAAAATTTTTAGGGCCACATAGACCGGACCTAAAAATCATAAAAATTAACCAAAATTTTAGTGCAAGTAATAAAAAATTATACGATGCTGAAACTGGTTGTGCCGTTATGAAAAACGAAATGCTTTGTTTTTGCTTTATTTGTGAAAATTAAGTAAAGACACAAAGTAAGTGCTACTTATTTAAATAACCACATATAATTTTCTATGCTACCCAAGACTGATATTAGGTGCCAATTGAATAGTGCCTATGTTTAAAATTCTGTGGGATTTTTGAGATTGCTCTACCATGAAACTGGCTATCATGAGTGATAAAAATCTTGTTGTACCCCAGGTGAGTACTAATCTCACCGGTAGTTCAGACCGGGTTAAAGCCCTGGTTGCTGCCGCTGGCCCCATGGATTCTGGGGAGGGCCAATCACTCATTAACCCTCACGGAGGAGGTAAAAACTCCGAAGGAGAAGCAGCGCCGAATAGGCCTGCAAGATCCAACCAACAAAGGAGTGCCGAAGAGGCCCCTATGGAGCTGGAGGTCATACCAACTCCAGCTCCAACTCCATCACCAGATCTTGAGTGGAAAAATCAACTGCTCAAAAGCGACGGTGACACCACTGACAAGGGCTCTAATATGAATGCCCGAACTCAGAACATACAAAACCAAAAGTTGTTTGGATCATGGCAGGCACACAACAACGAGAACATCAAGACCTCCACTTGATACAAGTAAATCTACGCCATACCAAGACAGCAACGTACACTCTTGGTAGAGTTTTCAAGCAGCAGAGGCTAGACATTGCCCTGTTGCAAGAACCGTGGCTATCAAGTACGAACCAAGTAGCTAGACTTAGCCTAACTCTTGGTAACATCATCACACATAACTCAGGTATTAGACCACGAGCATCTATTCTTATAAGAAAAGATATTAACTACTTTGTCCTCTCAGATTTCTGTACCGATGACCTAGTAGCGCTACGATTAATCGTCCCCGGTGAGCAAGGCATGACAGAACTAGTCGTCTGCTCTGCATATTTTCCGGGTGACAGAGAAGCACCACTGCCTCCCACTGCAGAGGCAGCTAACCTGATTGCATACTGCAAAGAGAGGAACGTACAGCTCATCCTGGGCTGTGATGCGAACGCACAGTGTGGGGCAGCACAGACATCAACAGAAGGGGTGAGCATCTGTTCCACTACATTATAGGGGAGGGGCTTTTTGTAAATAATGTTGGCTCCAAACCAACCTTTGTCGGTCAAAATAGGGCAGAGGTACTAGATCTAACAATAAGCACAAAACTAATTAGCAATAAGATCACTGACTGGAAGGTTACAGATGAGCCCTCTCTGTCAGACCACAATCATATACAATTCACCGTCGGTATGGGATCCACAAAAACAATTAAATACAGAGACCCAAAAAGCACAGATTGGAGTGGATATGTCAGATCCCTCCAAGAAAAGCTGAACTCAGCAATGACCGACGTGTGGGATCGTGATAAAATAGAAATGGCCTCTGAACAACTAAGGGAGGCTATTATAACCGCGTATCACGAAAATTCCCCTCTTAAAACCAAAACTGATAATCGCGGTATGTCTTGGTGGAACAATTCTTTGTTCAAAAACAGAAAAGAGGCTAGACGCCTATTTAATCGGGCAAAGCAGACGGGCAACTGTGAAAGCTACCGTGCCTCCCTCAACGAATATAACAAACAAATCAGAAGTGCCTAAAGAGGTTCTGTCATGGGCCCACAAAGCTTCCGGACACAACTCGAATCCATAAAATTCTGTCTAAAGAGCCAGCAAACAAACTTGGCGCAATAAAGCTCTCTGATGGCACCTTCACAAAATCTGAAAGGGAATCCCTTGAGGCACTGGCAGAGCATCATTTCCCAGGAAGCACACTCCTTGAAAACGGGAATATTCCTGAGCAATTAACCCAATGACATCGCCCAAAACAGGCGCATTGGAAAATTGCAAAAGAAATTATCAATTCAAATATGATCAAAATGGCGTTCACGTCTTTTGAACCATACAAATCACCGGGCCTAGATGGTATTCTTCCAGTGCTAGTACAAAAAGGCCTGGAAGTGCTAGTACCTTGCCTGGTGAAACTGTATAGAGCCAGCCTAGCATGGAATTATATTCCAACCAGCTGGACTAAAGTTAAGGTAGTTTACATACCTAAGGCGGGTCGGGCAGATAATACTCCAAAATCGCTTCGACCCATAAGCCTCACCTCATTTCTGTTGAAAGGCTTGGAAAAGATAATAGACGCACATATCAGAGGTGGCGCCTTAATGGCCCACCCGCTCAATGCAAACCAATATGCATACCAAGCAGGGAAGTCAACAGAACTAGCTTTAAACAACCTTGTTGGAAAAATCAAGGAAACCCTCGATGCAAAAGGCATCGCAGTAGGTGTTTTTCTTGATATAGAAGGAGCATTTAACAATGCACTACCCAATTCTCTTTGAATCATGGTGCGCCCGAGGAATAGAATCTACCGTCACGGGATTCATCAGGTGCACACTCGAGAATCGAGTGATTGAAACAACTCTTAACGATGAGATGGTAAGCTTCAGAGCTGCTAGAGGCTGTCCACAAGGAGGAGTTTTGTCTCCCCTCCTGTGGTCTCTACTGGTCGATGATCTTCTTGCCATCTTGGAATCGCTGGATGTAGAGGTATTGGGATACGCAGATGACGTAGGAGCAATCATTAGAGACATTCCAGAGAGTGAATTCTCTGGAAAGATACAAGAAGTAATAAACACGGTAAAAGACTGGTGTGACTAGGAACAGATGTCTGTAAATCCCAGCAAAACAGTTATTATACCGTTCACCCATAAAAGGAAGCTTGATTTCCTGACTCCTCCGGAGCTTAACGGTGAAATAATTCCATTTGCATCAGAGGGGAAATACCTAGGGGTCACTCTAGATAAAACTCTTACCTGGAATGCCCATATGGAAAAAGTAACCCGCAACGCCACACTGTCCTTATGGACGTGTAAAAGAATTTGCGGAAAAACCTGGGGCACTAGCCCCAAACAAATGTATTGGCTGTATATAACAGTCATCAGACCAATGATTGCGTATGGCGCAATAGTCTGGTTCGAGAAGGGACATCAAAGAACCTCAAGGGCCAAACTAACCAGCTTACAACGACAAGCCAGTCTTGCCATATGTGGTGCAATGAGCTCTAGCCCATCGACTGCGCTTGAATGCTTATTAAACTTACCTCCGCTTCACATTTTCTTAGAGGTGGAGGCACGAAGAGCAACATACAGAATAAGAGCCAACCACCAGGATGGCAGGGCAAACAAAGTGATATCAACAGCGCTAATAAGGGAACAAGAGTTGGATGCAACTCTAGGAATGATATCCGACGTCATGCCCAACACGGTGTACAGCAGAAAGCTATACAACATTATCCTCCCGGAGAGGGAGGACTGGTTAAAGAACAGGAAAAATTTTTCAAATAACGATAGCTTCTGGTATACCGACGGATCCAAAATGCCTTCGGGCGTTGGATCTGGAGTATTCAAGAAAAAGTCGAGATTAAACATAGTCTCGGCCAATTGGCTACTATATTTCAGGCCAAACTCGTAGCCATTGAACTGTGTGCCCGGTGGATTACTGACCACGAATGGACCAACAGGACAATAAAAATCTTCGACAGTCAAGCATCCTTAAGAGCGCTTGATTCCTATACGGTCTCATCGAGAACCGTAAGGAGCTGTAAAGATTCGCTGAATGCGCTTGGTAGCGCTAACAATGTATCATTAGTATGGATACAAGGGCATTCTGGGCACGAGGGAAATGAGGCCGCAGACCTAGCAGCGAGGGAAGCGGCATCTGCCGAGTTTTTCGGCCCTGAGCCAGCCCTGGGGATATCATTCAATGCTGCTAAATCAACCATATTAAAATGGATGGAGAATAGCTTCCAACAATACTGGATAAATATACCAGAACTGGCTCACTCTAAAGAGTTCATTAAAGGATCTTGTAGAAACAGAGCCTGGAACATTATTGGACTTACCAGACAGGAGATACGTATAGTGACTGGTCTTTATACGGGTCACTGTCGACTGAGAGTGCCCATGCACAGAATGGGACTAACAGAAGAGACCGAATGTAGACTCTGTATGGAGGATGACGAAACAGTCAGACATGTACTGTGCGAATGTCCGGCTATTGCACGTTTACGTCAGAATACTTTCGGTAAACCTCAGATCGACTCAGAAGATCTGAACAGTGTCTCACCCAAACTGATAGCCGGCCTTTTTGGAGGATTAGGCATACAGTGGTGAGAAACCACTCAAAAGTGAGCCACAATAGACCCACTGGTGGTCGCAATGGAAGGGCTGCAAGGCCCACTCACATATGAATCATCAATCATCATCACCATGAAACTGGTGCTAATCCTAGCACTTTGCGCATGTAAAAGAAGGGCAGGGAATAGACTTTTTCTTTAAAAAAATTAACTAAAAATTACACCAAGTAGCTGCTTGTTTGTAAAATGCTAAAATAAAATTGTTTAGGTAAGTATTTTTATCCCGTTTTCCATGCAATATAATTTTCTCCCCCCCCCCCCAATTTATAATATCACCAGCCGCACTGGGTTGTCCTGAGATTATTAAAAACTTTACTATTAACTTACAATGGAATGCAAACCCCGCAACATATTGGACTAGATGACATAAGGAAACTCTACTAATATAAGTAATTTTTTGAAGTTACTTTTGATCTCAATTTATTTCATGTTTAATATACCAATTACCTACGTATATATTATTGAAAATAATTGGTCTATCTAACCCAACTAATGACATTTTCTAGACAAAAAATGGAAAATTGAGATACAGTAAAAAGTAGTATTTTATTACAGAAACCTATTATTTACTTGCACAAGCTCTATTTTGATAAGCATAGTGCTTTTCTACAAATTTAGAGACATTATTTTTTTATGTAAATGTCATATACCAGATCACGATAATTTCAACAAAAGAAAATGTCTTTTCGTTTTTAAAAAATATAATAAATGTAAATTTTTGAGGTGTAGTCAAAGACTTAAAAAAACAATTTTCGGGCTCCTTCTTTCCATCCATTTTGGTTGTGCCGTACCCATTATGTCTTGATACCACTAGCCCGGTCTCAAAAATTCCGTTAATATATTTAATATTGACCCCGGGCTTGGTATACCTACTAAGATTGGCTTTAGATCTCACCATAGCATAAAGAAAGAAACGTATCCGTAGTGACGTTAGATTTTTGCCTCAGATCCGAGGCTACTCTTGCGTAGTATCCTTAACTAACAATTTTCTTTGTCAGTTTTCATTATCTTCTTTTTATCGTCTTATATCGATTCATTTTGGTTGCGTCGATGCCTCCAGGTCTTACAAAGCAGTAACATCGATGAATGATGATGAATGAAACCACTATCCCGTTCTGAGGACCAGCTCGATAGCTTTATTTGGTCTTTGTCTACACCTCAAAAATTTCTTTGATATTTAATATTAAAACTGGGTTTAGAATACATACTGAAATCGACATGACTTTAGGTGTTTCCATAGCAATGTTAGATGTTTGCCTTAGTCCCTCTAGCAGATACTGCAAATTGTTGGTTTTCTAAAGTAGGTAACCACATTTCATTTTTCCTTCCTGAACATTGAGTTATTTATTCATTAAATAGCAGGACCAATACCATGTTTGTGATGGTCTTGGTTTTCGTAACGCAGGTCCATCACAACATCAGTCAAAAAGACTTACGAAATAGGGTGTTGATAATGTTCTGGCCGAGGGGGCGTAGCTTTTATGACTAAACCGCTTCTTATCTTAAATAACTGCCTGTATTTCCATCTTCTTTGGGGCACTGGGCCCGTTTACACCATAATTTGTCGCTCGGCTCCATCGACCCTGAATTTCAAGGCCTACACTAAAGCGGCTCTGCCGGCCCGGTCTTTCGCGTAGGATTCGCTGTTTATGAGCCACTTTAGGTTGATTTTTTTTAAATCACAATAAAAATATAACCTCTCTCTAAAAATCAGAAATAGCTCATTTTTATTTGGCAATTTGGACTTGGGCGAGACTTGATTGAAGCTGGCCACTAGACGTTTTCTTTTGCGAGTAAAGTCATGGTTCATCACGGCTTGTCGCGCTTATAAGACAGGGACTTTCAAGACTAGCTGTTGGCAACACTAAACGCAGGCGCAATTGAAGAAGTGGGATTTGGGTTTCCTTTTTTACGTTTTTACCTGGTTGACCGCTTCTTTTTGGCAGAAAAATTCAAATTACCTAGCGCGTACTAAACTGTGATTGTTAACCTCTTCGATCAGGTGAGTGAATTTTTTTGTATCTTTCCTTTGAGTTTCATGTCGATTCTCTCTCTCTCTCTCTCTCTTATGTATAAATAATTGGTTTCACGGCAGTTTCTTTTATCCGGGAATTCATGGAGAACCAACCATGCTTCCGCCATAACCCAGATGCCACCTAGTGATGAACTGGCCGTGCCCTTCTTCCAAACTGTCGTGGCTTGATCACTTGCGTTGTCTCTTTGGCCTTTTCGGCCGGTAGGTTAGGTATTAAAGTTGTTCATTCAAATGCGAACTTCAAAATAGTTTTATTTCCCAATAAGAAACGTTGTTTTTTTACTGGGGTACTAGTGCTAAGGTCACTCATCGTCAAGCAAGCTTTCCTTTATGATGAGTGTCCTTGAGTGGCGTTGAGTGGCAGTAGGGTGCCATTGCAGTAGGGAGACGAGACGTCTGCAGGCAATGCTGGAAGCCAGGAAGTCAAATAAGCTAACCCATTCTATTGAAACTTTTAATCATTTGCTTACTTACTGAAGTAGAGCGACCTACAATAGTAGGAATTGTCGCAATTACATTACGAAAATTATCTTATTCACTCCCTTAAAGTACAGTGACCTGCAATATGAAGAACCAATACTAACCTATTCTCAATTTTTTAATAATATTTAATTTTAAATAATTTGAGTTTGTTACTAGTATAAGAGACTCGAGATGCATACCTACCCTACTAACCACACTTAAACTCTACACCTGTTCTGTACACTACTTGTTTATTTTTTTAAAATATTATACTGGAATTGTTTTTTGCTGGATTGCCAATCAACCCGTTAGTCCATTATCATTTTTGTTTTAGGAAACCCTTTTTCTAGAATGGTGTCCAGTGCCTTTTGCTTCGGCAATTGAACCCGAGTGACTTTGTGGTCACTGGCCCCCAACGTGGGGCTAACAACGATCCCGAAAATTAATTTGTTTAGTGTTTGAATATTCTTCAAAAATTTATTTAATATATAATATTGACTATGGCCTTAGGATATCTACTGAGATTAACTTTATCTGTCTCTGTAGTGCCGTTAGATTTTTGCCTCAGACCCAAGGCTACTCTAACTCATACTGCAAATTGGCAGTGGGTATTCACATTTCATTTTTCCTTTTCAGTTTTCATCAACTTCATTTCATCTTCTTTTCATCCATTTTGATTATGCCGTACTGATGATTTCTTACAAGACAGTAACATCAATGTATGCGGCTATCCCTACCCCGTTCCGAGGAGGAGCCCAAAAATATATAATGGTAACATAGCATTTGTATCTATGTTATGTGGTGAATTTTTTTTTATTTAACCTGGTAAATCTTTGTATGTATTCTCTACTCTCAAAAACAATGGCAGTGCGGTACACAGGGAGGGAACTTGAGGGCTGAAGCCCCCCCATAGCCACTAAATATTGGCCCCTAAAACATGATTTTTCCCAAAAAATCAAGACTAAAATATATCGATCTGCGCTCAAGCCCCTTCTCCAGGATCTGTCTCTGTGTATCCATTCGCGCTTAAGGCCCCCCAGGAATTATTTCTTTGTACGCCAATGACTAGTGATGTAAATGGAAATATTTCCATGGAAATGGAAATTTTGGAAATTTCCGAACGTGTCTCGGAAATATTGGGAATATTGAAAATATTTAAAAAAGTATTGTATTTCACATTTTGTAACCTTAGGGAGCGTTCTCAAATTACGTAACAAAAAAAAATAGGATTTTTTACCCCCCCCCCCTCGTAACGCATTTTCAAGAAAAACCCATTAAAATAACATTAAGTGTAACGCAACGTCAAAGCCCCCCCCCCCCCTTGAGCGTTACGTAATTTAAGGATAGTCCCTGATAAGCATTAAACTTACTATAAAAAAAATTATTTTCCATACTATTGAAGATTTTGAGGCAGTAGACTGGCAAGACAATGTTATTAAGTGTGTTGCTGATGACAGCGATGAAGATATGCCTCTTGCTCGACTAGTGAATAGTGTAGTGGGTCAAGAATAAGATTTTTGTTGTAAAAATTTGAGCTTATTTCTGTTTATTTGTTTGAAGAATAACTCCTGATTTGTGTTCAAATATCAGCCTTCTGTGTTTTCCGGTGTTTTGTTATGATTTTTATAAATAAATATTCCTTTTTTTCCTATTTTTTAATATTTCATATATTTCCAATATTTCTATATATTTCCAATGTTTCAGGAAATATTTCCGGAAATATTTTCGAAAATATATTTCTGAAAATTTTACGACACTAATAGTAGATGTTTTTTTATATTTTTTGCACCGAATATTTTAAAAATTTTACTTCCTTGTTACAATAAAAGTAAGTGAAAAATATTATAAACACAGATGGTAACTAATTATATACCCATAATCGCCAAATATTTGACTTTAATAAAATTTAAAAGGAGCATAATTTACTACCAAAATAAAGTTAAATTGCATGTTCATCTGGCGATAATTTCCCCATAAAGTCACGCGAATATTGTTGGAACACACATGGGTTTACCACATTTAAAAGGCACTAATGTTTATGTATTATTTTAGCCAAAACGGTTAAAGGACCATTTAAGATGAGGAAATGGGTGAGTCCGTGGACGATACCTGAAAAATCAATCAAGGTATTAAACTGTTCAATTTTTTTTTGTTAGATGCTTGCGTCTTTAATTTACAAGTTACGCGCATTAAGCTAAATGACATTTTAGCACACACATTGTGCTTCACCAAAAACCTAATAGAGGCTGTTTCGGGAATTTCGACAAAAACCCTTGACATATTAATTTTGTTTGTGAAGGGGACAACTTTTGGCTTGAAACATTTGTTGCACGCACCCCGACAGGTAAACTTTACCTCTATATTCGTAATAGGGCAATTAGATTGAGTAATACCTTGTTGTAACGGCATCTTGATTACCTTTATTTTCGCCTATTTAAAATATGGAGACAAAGCTTACTCCTGGAAGGGGAGCAAAATCGACAATTGAGGGCATAAAAGTATTTACATGCAAATATATTTATTAAATAACGACATTTTCAGTGGACTACCGGGTAACCGGTCCATTTCAAGTGAGGTGCTTAATATGATCATATTAAACGCCTCAAATAAGGCTCAATGACCGTAGGTTGTGTAACCATTAATAGGGACTTATTGGAATAAAACCTGAGCTTATTTTAAAATCGACCGTGTGGTGACAGATTTACATATAAAAAGCAGCTGCTCTCTTTCAAAGTTCGGCCTTTGTGTATTTAAAAACCGGATTTATTAGTGTCGGTATTTATTAAATGAAAAATAGGGTCTGTATTATTAAATTTGGCTTTGCTATGTCAATTTTAGGGGATCAGCTGTTAGTTTTCTGTGCAAATGTGTCAGAATAAACTCGACTCTATAATAAAGTTAGGTTTTATTCCAATAAGTCTCTAATATTTATGTAGTTTTTTAGGTTTGTTGTAGGAGAGAATAACGCTCGAGAAAATATGTAGACTATAAGAACGGGCACCAAATTTTATAGAGAAGTCATTTCAGTTATTTTTCTTTTACTTTTCAATATAATAAAATACTATTACAATTTGTGTAACTACTTATTTTCAGTTCGTAGGTAGAAACCGGCGTAAAGAACATTTTTGTCCTCAGCCTTCTTCAAGAACACTCGCAAGGTTGTGCAATAACCGCTCGCCTCGGGAAAAAATGGTATCCTTCACGCCCTACAACAAAAAAATGACTTTTGCAAATACCCAAATATAATTTGACATTTGATATGATTTTAATTAATTTTTATTATTTTATTTCTTTGCCCAAAAATATTTTTTTCTTTGCAGAATGGCTTTTTCTAACTTATTTGAATAAAAATGTTTAATCTTCAAAATAAGCTAAAATTTTAATACTTTCTTTTGTTAAACGTTTCAATATTGCTTAATTAACAAAACACTTGGAGTTTGGTGGTTTTTAAAGTGATATAGTGCGGCGCCATTTAAGTGCAATTGCTTTTAAGGCCTTTTCGGGAAATCAAATTGGTCGATCTCCTGATCTCTTGTAATTGTTGTTATATTTCATTATTTGTAATAAGGTAACCTACATTGAGAGTACGGTATCCTGGCAACGGAGTTCTTAAGTTTACGTGTCGATGTCAGTTTATTTTTAAAATAGCAATAAATCAACAAAGAATTTGAGCTTATCGTGCATAAAAGAACCAGGAATAATTATTATTTCCAAAATTCCTGACCTTTCATTACCACTAGGTAGTTTTTAAAGTGACATACTGCGGCGCCATTTAAGTGCAATTGCTTTAAAGGCATTTCGGGGACTCATATTGGTCGATCTCCTGACCTCTTGTAATTGTTGTTAAATTTCATTATTTGCAGTAAGAGCATGCTATCCTGGCAACGGAGTTCTTAAGTTTACGTGTCGATGTCAGTTTATTTTTAAAATATCCACTAATGGAATAACAGTTACAAGTCTGTTAAATATTTTCATCCTAGCTACAATCAACAAAGAATCTGAGCTTTTCGTGCACAAAAGAACCAGGAATAATTATTATTTCCACAAATTCCTATCCCTTTCATTATCACTGACCCTCTAGAGCTGAGATGGTCAAGTCCCACGGCACGCGAGCTACAGTGTGGCACGGTACGCCAGGTTTTTCACAACATATTTGAATAAAAATTTTGATCTTCAGAATAAGCTTACATTTTAATACTTTATTTTATTAAATGTTTAATATTGCTTATTTAAGAAAACACTTGGAGGTTGTGGTTTTTTAAAGTGATATAGTGCGGCGCCATTTAAGTGCAATTGCTTTTAAGGCCTTTTCGGAGAATCATATTGCTCGATCTCCTGATCTCTTGTAATTGTTGTTAAATTTCATTATTTGCAGTAAGGTAACCTACATTAAGAGCATGCTATCCCGGCAACGGAGTTTTTAAGTTTACGTTTGGATGTCAGTTTATTTTTGAGATATTCACTAATGGAGCCAACACTTTTTTTTTCACACAGTTACAAGTCTGTTAAGTATTTTCATCCTAGCCATAAATCAACAAAGAATCTGAGCTTTTCATGCACAAAAGAACCAGAAATAATCATTATTTCCAAAAATTCTTAACCCTTACATTACCACTGTCCCTCTAGTGCACGGGTGTCCAACCCGCGGCACGCGATCTACAGGCACGCCTGACCCTTCAGAGCGGCACGCCAGTTTTTTCATATTTGAATAAACATTTTTTGATCTTCAGAATAAGCTGAATTTTAATACTTTATTTTATTAAATGTTTCAATATTGCTTATTTAAGAAAACACTTGGAGGTTGATGGTTTTTTAAAGTGATATAGTGCGGCGACATTTAAGTGCAATTGCTTTTAAAGCCTTTTCGGGGACTCATATTGGTCGATCTCCTGATCTCTTGTAATTGTTGTTAAATTTCATTATTTGCAGTAACCTACATTAAGACTATGGTATCACAGCAATGGAGTTCTTAAGTTTACTTGTCGATATCAGTTTAATTTTAAAATATCCACTAATGCAGCTAACAGTTACAAGTCTGTTAAATATTTTTATCCTAGCGAAAAATCAACAATGAATTTGAGCTCTTCGTGCACAAAAGAACCAGGAATAATCATTATTTCCAAAAATTCTTAACCCATTCGTTTCCACTGTACCTGGAGAACAAGGGTGGCCAATACTGGAGGCCCTATATGTTGACATATTTGGACATATTTTAATATATTTCTATCTATAAAGTTAACTCGGGGCACGCGAGCTACAGTGTGGCACGCCGCACCTTTCAGAACGTAAGTAAAGCTGGGGGGACCACTATAAGGGGCCACCAAATTTCATATGCCAGGATTTGGTGCTAATTTGTTGCTAATTTGTTACCGAAGAATTAAATTTTTTGCTGCAGCCGTTAACGAGAAATCGCGACCCCTGTGACTTTACGGTAAAGCTGAGGGGCCACCTCATAACTCTGGACTGAAAGGCGATACGAGGATGATTTAAACGCCATAATTTGTTGCTCGGGATGGGGATGTGCAACCAATATTAAAGAATCCCAAAAGACTTATAATTTTCTTTTTTTTTTAACTGTTTTTTGTTAATATTTTTGTTATTCTTGATAATATTAAGGTAGAAACACTTGTAGTACCCTTATAAAAGGCCGTTCAAATTTGTTACCGCTATTTAAAGCGCCTGAGAGCGTTATTAAGCAAAAATAAAAAAATATAAAAAAATTGAGTCAAAGACCACAGTGCGCCGAGTAAAGTTGAGGGGCCACCTTGTATCTCGGTAGTCTTTAAAGATATTAATCTCAACCAAAAAGCATAATTTGTTGCTAAGAGTCTTTCATTGCATCGTGTAAAACAAATTATTTAATTCCAATCGTACGATTAAATAAAAAATAAAAATAGCATATTTTGTACTGTATTTCTAAACCCAACTAGAGGCCCACAGAGTTGTTTATACACTTCCTAGCGCTCAAATAGCACTAAATGTGTATGTAAATGGAAAATTTGTCGCTGCTTCCGTTTTCGAGAAATTGAATTTTTATTTGCTATAAAGTTCAACGTGTTTCATAGAGTTTCCACCCTGGAACTCAAAAACTAACTAGAGGGCCACAGATTTTTTTTAGTGACTTATAGTACCTAAAGAGTACTATCAAAATATGTTAACAAATAATTTGTAGCTGCTTCCGTTTTCGAGAAATTGAATTTTTATATGCAATAAAGTTCAACGTGTTTCATATAGCTTTCACCCTGGAACTCAAAAACTAACAAGAGGGCCACATATAGTTTTTAGTGACTTATAGTACCTAAAGAGTACTATCAATATGTGTTAACAAATAATTTGTTGCTGCTTCCGTTTTCGAGAAATTGAACTTTTATTTGCAATAAAGTTAAACGTGTTTCATATAGTTTTCACCCTGTATCTCAAAAACTACCAGGAAGGCCACAGATTTTTTTCAGTTACTTATAGTACCTAAAGAGTACTACCAATATGTCTTAACAAGTAATTTGTTGCTGCTTCCGTTTTCGAGAAATTGAATTTTTATTTGCTATAAAGTTCAACATGTTTCATATAGTTTTCACCCTGTATCTCAAAAAGTAACAAGAGGGCCACAGATTTTTTTCAGTTACTTGTAGTACCTAAAGAGTACTACCAACACGTGTTAACAAATAATTTGTTGCTGCTTCCGTTTTCGAGAAATTGAATTTTTATTTGCTATAAAGTTCAACGTGTTTCATATAGTTTTCACCCTGGAACTCAAAAACTAACAAGAGGGCCACAGATATATTTTAGTGACTTATAGTACCTAAAGAGTACTACTAATATGTGTTAACAAATAATTTGTTGCTGCTTCCGTTTTCGAGAAATTGAATTTTTATTTGCTATAAAGTTCAACGTGTTTCATATAGTTTTCACTCTGTAACTCAAAAACAAACAAGAGGGCCACAGGTTTTTTTCAGTTACTTATAGTAACTAAAGAGTACTATCAACATATGTTAACAAATAATTTGTTGCTGCTTCCGTTTTCGAGAAATTGAATTTTTATTTGCAATAAAGTTCAACGTGTTTCATATAGTTTTCACTCTGTAACTCAAAAACAAACAAGAGGGCCACAGATTTTTTTCAGTTACTTATAGTACCTGAAGAGTACTACCAACACGTGTTAAGAAATAATTTGTTGCTGCTTTCGTTTTCGAGAAATTGAATTTTTATTTGCAATAAAGTTAAACGTGTTTCATATAGTTTTCACCCTGGAACTCAAAAACTAACAAGAGGGCCACAGATTTTTTTCAGTTACTTGTAGTACCTAAAGAGTACTACCAACTCGTGTTAACAAATAATTTGTTGCTGCTTTTGTTTTCGAGAAATTGAATTTTTATTTGCAATTAATTTGTTGCGGCGTCCGTTTTCGAGAAATTGAATTTTTATTTGCTATAAAGTTCAACGTGTTTCACACAGTTTTCAGCCTGTATCTCAAAAAGTAACTAGAGGGTCACATATTTTTTTAAGTGACTTGTAGTACCTAAAGAGTACTACCAACATGTTTTAACAGATACTTTGTTGCTGCTTCCGTTTTTAAGAAATTGAATTTTTATTTTAGATTTTGACCTTTTGTATCGTTCTTTTTTTGCTTTTATGTATGTATGATTGATATAGACAGTGGCCAATCCTTCCAACAGTAGAAACCAATGCAAAACGATATGAACAACAGGCTCTTGTCAGAGCCAACCCTGACAATTGTTAGCCAGAACATCGAGGGTATCACGAAAGATAAACAAGAACTTATCTCTCAACTATGCCAAACACATAAATGGGACGTACTATGCCTTCAGGAAACGCACAGAGATGAAAACGCAAACAGGTCCAACATTGATGGTATGCGTCTTGCCGTCGAATCCCCCTTATAACAAGTATGGTAGCACCATTTTTGTAAGTACTAACATGTCGCTGACATCTACCGGCAAAAAAGTAACCGACGATACTGAAATACTCACCATCGAAAACGGAGCTTTTACCATATCATCCGTTTACAAACCCCCTGGCAAATCACTGAAACTAGAAATGCCGGAGAACTATGGGAGACAGGAGATTCAGTTTATCGTTGGAGATTTTAACTCTCACAGCACATCGTGGGGCTACAATGAAACCGATACAAATGGGCAACTTCTGGAGAGTGGGCAGAAGTCAACAAACTTTCTCTTCTCCTCGATCCAAAGTTGCCGTGCTCGTTCAACAGCAAGAATTGGAAACGCGGCTATAATCCCCATAACTGCTTTGTGAGCCAAAAGATCCAAGACTCATGTATAAAACACGTGTATGACACGGAAAGACTCAATACAGACCTATTGGAGTTCAAGTCTATTCAGTCATCAAAACAGCTGAGATAACTTTTCGAAGACGTTTTAATTTTAAAAATGCAAATTGGCCCGGATACTCAGCTAATCTAGATGCTGAACTCGAAAATCTAGACCCATCACCACAAAACTACCAAACCTTTTTGCAAATCTTACAAAGGTATCAAAGCTATACATACCAAGAGGCTGCAGACAACATTTCATACCGGGGCTGTCAGAAGCCTCTAAAGGGTTCTTAAACAAGTACGAAGAACTTTTTAACAAGGACCCGTTTAGCGAAGAAACTATAGCCACTGAGCGAGACTCGAGAAAAAAAGTGGATAGACACCCTTGAATGAATGGATATGTCGCACAGCAGCAAGATGGCTTGGAACTTAATCAAAAAGCTAAATGGAGATCCAAAGCAAAACAAAGCGCCGTCAAATGTTACTGCTAACCAAGTAGCTCACCAACTGCTCCTCAACGGTAAATCGGACAAAAAATGCCAAAAAAAATGCATCAATCGGTCTCCAACAACCGAGAAAAACCACTTTAACACGCCCTTTACCATAAAAGAGCTAGATAAAGGGATAAACTCACTGAAAAATGGCAAAGCAGCAGGAGAAGACGACATCTGTGTAGACAAATCAAAAACTTCAGAACAATAGCAAAAAACTGGATTCTAAAACGTTTTAACACCTGTCGAGTTACATTCCAGATACCAAATGTATGGAGGAAGTCGAAAGTCGTAGCATTGCTAAAACCTTGGAAAGACCCTGAGTCACCAAAAAGCCACCGCCCAATATCGCTTCTTTATCACCTATACAAGCTATATGAAAGGCTAATCCTCCAACGACTAGAGAGGACTGGCGACTCAAAAATCATTCCACAGCAAGCCGGCTTTGGACCTGGGAAGTCTTGCACCAGCCAAATACTAGCACTGACGGAACACATCAAAGATGGGTTCGAGAAAAAACAAATAACAGGTTTGGTTCGGTTCGGTAATATGAACCGTCATCACAGGAACTTGCCGTATAAAGTCTATGATACACTGAAAGACTACCAACTTGTTCAAATGGTAGAATCCTTACTACAAAACAGATAATTCTACGTGAGTCTAGAAGGGAAAAAAAGTCGATGGCGAATCCAGATAAACGACTTGGCTCAGGGCAGCGTACTGGCACCAATCCTCTTCAATCTCTACACAAACGACCAACCAACACCAGCTTTTACCAGAAACTTTGTATATGCCGATGACCTGGGCATTACAGCGCAAGGTTTAAATTTTGAGGAGGTGGAGCAAAAACTGGAAGCAGCCTTGAGTATGATGTCCACTTACTATCAGGATAACTCTCTAAAACCGAATCCCTCCAAGACCCAAGTCAGCGCCTTCCACCTCCACTCTCGACAGGCAAATAGAAAGCTAAACGTTACCTGGGATAACAACAACCTAGAGTACACAGATAAACCTACCTATCTTGGAGTCATATTGGACCGCTCCCTAACATACAGGTTCCATTGTGAAAAAACGCGGAAGAAGGTGGAGGCGCGGAATGGCCTTTTGAGGAAGCTCGGAAACAGAAAACAAGTGGGGCGCAAAACTAACAGTACTAAGGACATCAGCGCAGGCGTTATGCTTTTTGACAGCGGAATATGCCTGTCCAGTGTGGAGCAGATCCACTCACGCCAAAAAAGTAAATGTCAGCCTGAACGAAACCCACGCCACTGGACAAACTGTACAAAGCCTCGGGCCTTGTACAGTAGGTGTTTCATAAACCACTCTTATTTATGATTCTAAGATTGTTGCCAAATGATCAGCTGTTCTGTTTAGGAAAGGATTGTTCTTTGGGTCTTATAAAATACACATTTAATTTAAAACGCTCTTTTATTAAATTAAAGTTACTTAAAACTACAATAATATAAAAGGCTTAATAAAGACAATCGTACAGGCCTCTCAGACCCTGACTCACGTAGAACACCTACGAATATACCTAGAGAATTAAACAGACCTTCGATGAGTGTCACTCACTCACTGGACACGAGGCGCAACTTGGCCGACTAAAGTCAAGAAGGCGCCTCCTGGGCGCGCCACTGGACGAACCACCCGCCTGCTATCGAATAACAGAACTCCCTCCGAGCGGAACATCAAGCGACTGGAGAACCTGGCGAATGTTGAACCGCATCAGAACTGGTGTAGCCCTGTTAAGACCAATCTCATCAGATGGGGCCTGTTGGATGGAAATGACCACAAGTGCGACTGCGGAGCTATACAGGATATGGAACACCTACTTATCTGCCCTAACTGTCCACATAGTTGTACCCTCGACGCTTTATGGACAAACAATCAACAAGCTTTGGACACAGCCCGATACTGGGCTCAGAAACTGTAGTTTTCCGGACTGGAATAAGTAAGTAAAAAAAAAGATATTAGGTTGCTCTAACACTGTCCATAATTTTTCTACTGGAACGGTATCATACGCTTTTTGTAGGTCCACAAAGGTAACATGAGTCTATATTTCTGGCGCTCCTCTTCTCAATTACTTACAAGACAAAAAACATTATCACTACAAGATTTGCCTGCACGAAACCCACTTTGCTCTTCTTCTTCTTGTTCATGAAAGTCATTCTCTATTAGATCTCTACGAATCCTACCGTACAATTTACTTAGAGTACTGGTTACAGAAATTCCTCTGTAATTGTTGCAATCCAGCTTGTTTCATTTTTTATGTATTGAGGATATGAATGCAATTTTCCAATCATTAGGTACTGGATGTGCGTTTATGCATTGATTGATAATATATGTGAGATTTTCGAGTAGTTTCTTTGATCTACATTTGAGCATTTCAGCATATATTCCCTCAGGTCCGCTAGCTTTTCCGGATTTAAGCTTTTTAATATTATTCTTTATCATTTTTTTTCGATGATTACTTCCTCTCCTTCTATGTCTCTCCTCGGAGAAGCTGCCAGATATTCGGGTCTCGTCTCCTGCAGCAGTTCCTTGAAGTGTTCTGTCCATTGTTCTGGTTTGATTATCTGGATGTTTACTCTTTCTTTTGTTGGGTTTTTTACTGTAAAAATGAATTTCCATTCTTCCGAACTCTGCCTACCTCCTACGTGTGTATTTATGTCGTGGCACTTGCGCTCGAACATTTCATTTTTTTCTGTGCGTATCAAATTTCTTAGCTGTCTTCTGGTTTCCCTGTAGATTTCTAGGTCTCTTTGCTCCTTAGTACTGAGCCATTTCAAGTATGTGCGTTTTTTCTCTTTGACCATTTCCTGTATTTTGGCCGTCCACCACATCTTCCTGTTATTTCTATTATCTTAGTATACAACAGCTTCGTTGCTTGCTTCCTTCGAGCTTTTTATTATGTTTGTATATATATCTCTTCAAATGGGTGATTTGTGTTTATTAATTTAATCGGTTCTGATACAATCTTTGAATACTTTCGATTTCTAGAATTCTAAAGTTGTATTTTTGATTGTCGTCGATGCATTCTAGGTTTTCATTTTCTGTAATACTTTCGTCCTTATTTATTTTTCTTAAAGGGAATAATATTTTCGCTTTTACCAGATGGTGGTCAGATCCACAGGTAACCACGAAGTGCTTGCACATCATACCACTTTAATTGCGAGTGTTGTCCGCCTAGCATAATCAATAATTGATTTAAGATTTCTTGTTGGCTGAATCCAGGTATATCGATGAATATCCTTATGTTTAAAAAAACCGTTATTTATTTTTAGGTTGTGGGTTTCACACAATTGCATCAGTCATAAGCCATTATCATTTGTTACTTCCTCTCCAAATGGTCCTATCACTTTGCTCTGGGTTTGCCTACCAGTTTGGCTATTAAAATCGCCAAGCTTAATTATTTCTCTGGTATTACCGATTTGAGAAAGTTGGTCAAAGAACATTTGTTTTGTAGCTACTCTTTCGTCATCTAATGGTGCGTAGACTGCTATTATGCTTATATTATGTCCAAGCATCTTCATGTTCACTCGAAGTATGTTTTCACTAATGCAATCGTAGTCTGTAATTTTATTCTTTAGATTTTTCTTTATTAGCAAGGATACCCCTCTGGCTGCTCTTCTTTCTTTTGGGACTCCTTTGAATATATGGACAAAATTACCGACACTATTCGTAACTGTTCCTTTCTTTTTTGTCTCTGTGAGTGCAATAATATCGATCTTACAATTCTGCACTTCGGTTGCAATAATGTCCAACTTTTGATTCACTCTCTGTACGTTCCATGTAGCTATATTTATAGTCCTTTGTCTTTGCTTTTTTCGTCTTCGAGAGTTTCCATCCAATGCTCCGAGGCTTTGTTTAGGCTTTTTGGTAATTGCTTTGTTTTACAAGTATTAGAGAACCAGTCTAATGCCTCAACCCCCTACTTGGAGGGCCAGGATTTTTAATCAAGATTTTTCTCCTCTAACCTTTGACGAACCAACGCCATACTGTAAGGCAACAGTTGTAGTCTTTTATACTATCCCTAAAAGAAAGGGTTGCAACCTACGCTATGATCACCGCACCGAGGTCCATTCTCTCCGCCTTTCATATCGATGGGGTCTTCTCCCGTAACCCTGGGAAATGGACCCTAAACAGGTGCTAACTCTCCGGGTCGGAGAGTACCTGGAATTTACGGAGGGCAGGGGTCGATTCATTTCCCCTGATAGACATCTGACGAGGTCCACCCGTACCCTTAATTTTTGAGATACAGGGTGAAAACTATATGAAACACGTTTACTTTATTGCGAATAAAAATTCAATTTCTCGAAAACGGAAGCAGCAACAAATTATTTGTTAACACATATTGGTAGTACTCTTTAGGTCCTATAAGTCACTAAAAGAAATCTGTGGCCCTCTAGTTAGTTTTTGAGATACAGGGTGAAAACTCTATGAAACACGTTTAACTTTATTGCAAATAAAAATTCAATTTCTCGAAAACGGAAGCAGCAACAAATTATCTGATAACACATATTGGTAGTACTCTTTAGGTACTATAAGTAACTGAAAAAAATCTGTGGCCCTCTTGTTAGTTTTTGTGATACAGGGTGAAAACTATATGAAACACGTTGAACTTTATTGCAAATAAAAATTCAATTTCTCGAAAACGGAAGCAGTAACAAATTATTTCTTAACACGTATTGATAGTACTCTTTAGGTACTACAAGTAACTGAAAAAAATCTGTGGCCCTCTTGTTAGTTTTTGAGATACAGGGTGAAAACTATATGAAACACGTTTAACTTTATTGCAAATAAAAATTCAATTTCTCGACAACGGAAGCAGCAAAAAATTATTTGTTAACACGTATTGGTAGTACTCTTTAGGTACTACAAGTAACTGAAAAAAATCTGTGGCCCTCTTGTTAGTTTTTGAGTTCCAGGGTGAAAACTATATGAAACACGTTGAACTTTATAGCAAATAAAAATTCAATTTATCGAAAACGGAAGCAGCAACAAATTATTTGTTAACATATATTGATAGTACTCTTTAGGTACTATAAGTTACTAAAAAAATATCTGTGGCCCTCTTGTTAGTTTTTGAGTTCCAGGGTGAAAGCTATATGAAACACGTTGAACTTTATAGCAAATAAAAATTCAATTTATTGAAAACGGAAGCGGCAACAAACTATTTCTTAACACATATTGGTAGTACTCTTTAGGTACTACAAGTAACTGAAAAAAATCTGTGGCCCTCTTGTTAGTTTTTGAGAAACAGGGTGAAAACTATATGAAACACGTTTAACTTTATTGCAAATAAAAATTCAATTTCTCGAAAACGAAAGCAACAAAAAATTATTTGTTAACACGTATTGGTAGTACTCTTTAGGTACTACAAGTAACTGAAAAAAATCTGTGGCCCTCTTGTTAGTTTTTGAATTCCAGGGTGAAAATTATATGAAACACGTTTAACTTTATTGCAAATAACAATTCAATTTCTCGAAAATGGAAGCAGCAACAAATTATCTGTTAACACATATTGGTAGTACTCCTTAGGTACTATAAGTAACTGACAAAAATCTGTGGCCCTCTTGTTTGTTTTTGAGTTAAAGAGTGAAAACTCTATGAAACACGTTGAACTTTATAGCAAATAAAAATTCAATTTCTCGAAAACGGAAGCAGCAACAAATTATTTGTTAACACATATTGGTAGTACTCTTTAGGTACTACAAGTAACTGAAAAAAATCTGTGGCCTTCTTGTTAGGTTTTGAGATACAGGGTGAAAACTATATGAAACACGTTGAACTTTATGGCAAATAAAAATTCAATTTCTCGAAAACGGAAGCAGCAACAAATTATTTGTTAACATATATTGATAGTACTCTTTACGTACTATAAGTCACTAAAAAATATGTGTGGCCCTCTTGTTAGTTTTTGAGATACAGGGTGAAAACTATATGAAACACGTTTAACTTTATGGCAAATAAAAATTCAATTTCTCGAAAACGGAAGCAGCAACAAATTATTTGTTAACACTTATTGGTAGTACTCTTTAGGTACTACAAGTAACTGAAAAAAATCTGTGGCCCTCTTGTTAGTTTTTGAGATACAGGGTGAAAACTCTATGAAACACGTTGAACTTTATTGCAAATAAAAATTCAATTTCTCGAAAACGGAAGCAGCAACAAATTATTTGTTAACACGTGTTGGTAGTACTCTTTATGTACTACAAGTAACTGAAAAAAATCTGTGGCTCTCTTGTTAGTTTTTGAGTTCCAGGGTGAAAGCTATATGAAACACGTTGAACTTTATTGCAAATAAAAATTCAATTTCTCGAAAACGGAAGCAGCAACAAATTATTTGTTAACATATATTGATAGTACTCTTTAGGTACAATAAGTCACTAAAAAAAATCTGTGGCCCTCTAGTTAGTTTTTGAGTTCCAGGGTGGAAACTATATGAAACACGTTGAACTTTATAGCAAATAAAAATTCAATTTCTCGAAAAAGGAAGCAGTAACAAATTATTTGTTAACACATATTAGTAGTACTCTTTAGGTACTATAAGTAACTGAAAAAAATCTGTGGCCCTCTTGTTAGTTTTTGAGATACAGGGTGAAAACTCTATGAAACACGTTTAACTTTATTGCAAATAAAAATTGAATTTCTCGAAAACGGAAGCAGCAACAAATTATTTGTTAACACGTGTTGGTAGTACTCTTTATGTACTACAAGTAACTGAAAAAAATCTGTGGCTCTCTTGTTAGTTTTTGAGTTCCAGGGTGAAAGCTATATGAAACACGTTGAACTTTATTGCAAATAAAAATTCAATTTCTCGAAAACGGAAGCAGCAACAAATTATTTGTTAACATATATTGATAGTACTCTTTAGGTACAATAAGTCACTAAAAAAAATCTGTGGCCCTCTAGTTAGTTTTTGAGTTCCAGGGTGGAAACTATATGAAACACGTTGAACTTTATAGCAAATAAAAATTCAATTTCTCGAAAAAGGAAGCAGTAACAAATTATTTGTTAACACATATTAGTAGTACTCTTTAGGTACTATAAGTAACTGAAAAAAATCTGTGGCCCTCTTGTTAGTTTTTGAGTTCCAGGGTGAAAACTATATGAAACACGTTTAACTTTATTGCAAATAAAAATTCAATTTCTCGAAAACGGAAGCAGCAACAAATTATTTGTTAACACATATTGGTAGTACTCTTTAGGTACTATAAGTAACTGAAAAAAAGCTGTGGCCCTCTTGTTTGTTTTTGAGTTACAGAGTAAAAACTATATGAAACACGTTGTACTTTATAGCAAATAAAAATTCAATTTCTCGAAAACGGAAGCAGCAACAAATTATTTGTTAACACATATTGGTAGTACTCTTTAGGTACTATAAGTCACTAAAAAATATCTGTGGCCCTCTTGTTAGTTTTTGAGTTCCAGGGTGAAAACTATATGAAACACGTTGAACTTTATAGCAACTAAAATTTCAATTTCTCGAAAACGGAAGCAGCAACAAAATACTTGTTAACACATATTGGTAGTACTCTTTGGGTACTATAAGTAACTGACAAAAATCTGTGGCCCTCCTGGTAGTTTTTGAGATACAGGGTGAAAACTATATGAAACACGTTTAACTTTATGGCAAATAAAAATTCAACTTCTCGAAAACGAAAGCAGCAACAAATTATTTGTTAACATATATTGATAGTACTCTTTGGGTACTATAAGCAACTGAAAAATATGTGTGGCCCTCTTGTTAGTTTTTGAGGTCCAGGGTGAAAGCTATATGAAACACGTTGAACTTTGTAGCAAATAAAAATTCAATTTCTCGAAAACGGAAGCAGCAACAAATTATTTGTTAACACGTATTGGTAGTACTCTTTAGGTACTACAAGTAACTGAAAAAAATCTGTGGCCCTCCTGGTAGTTTTTGAGATACAGGGTGAAAACTATATGAAACACGTTTAACTTTATTGCAAATAAAAATTCAATTTCTCGAAAAAGAAAGCAGTAACAAATTATTTGTTAACACATATTGGTAGTACTCTTTAGGTACTATAAGTAACTGAAAAAAATCTGTGGCCCTCTTGTTAGTTTTTGAGTTCCAGGGTGTAAACTATATGAAACACGTTGAACTTTATAGCAAATAAAAATTCAATTTCTCGAAAACGGAAGCAGCAACAAATTATTTGTTAACATATATTGATAGTACTCTTTAGGTACTATAAGTCACTAAAAACTATCTGTGGCCCTCTTGTTAGTTTTTGAGTTCCAGGGTGAAAGCTATATGAAACACGTTGAACTTTATTGCATATAAAAATTCAATTTCTCGAAAACGGAAGCAGCTACAAATTATGTGTTAACATATTTTGATAGTACTCTTTAGGTACTATAAGTCACTAAAAAAAATCTGTGGCCCTCTAGTTACTTTTTGAGTTTTAGGGTGGAAACTCTATGAAACACGTTGAACTTTATAGCAAATAAAAATTCAATTTCTCGAAAACGGAAGCAGCGACAAATTTTCCATTTACATACACATTTAGTGCTATTTGAGCGCTAGGAAGTGTATAAACAACTCTGTGGCCCTCCAGTTGGGTTTAGAAATACAGTACAAAATATGCTATTTTTATTTTTTATTTAATCGTACGATTGGAATTAAATAATTTGTTTTACACGATGCAATGAAAGACTCTTAGCAACAAATTATGCTTTTTGGTTGAGATTAATATCTTTAAAGACTACCGAGATACAAGGTGGCCCCTCAACTTTACTCGGCGCACAGTGGTCTTTGACTCAATTTTTTTATATTTTTTTATTTTTGCTTAATAACGCTCTCAGGCGCTTTAAATAGCGGTAACAAATTTGAACGGCCTTTTATAAGGGTACTACAAGTGTTTCTACCTTAATATTATCAAGAATAACAAAAATATTAACAAAAAACAGTTTTTTTCAAAAAAAAAAAAGAAAATTATAAGTCTTTTGGGATTCTTTAATATTGGTTGCACATCCCCATCCCGAGCAACAAATTATGGCGTTTAAATCATCCTCGTATCGCCTTTCAGTCCAGAGTTATGAGGTGGCCCCTCAGCTTTACCGTAAAGTCACAGGGGTCGCGATTTCTCGTTAAAGGCTGCAGCAACAAATTTAATTCTTCGGTAACAAATTAGCAACAAATTAGGACCAAATCCTGGCATATGAAATTTGGTGGCCCCTTATACTGGTCCCCCCAGCTTTACTTACGTCCTTTCAGAGTGTGAAGTCAGATTTTTCACAAATAAAGAAAAAATATAATGTCATTAAACCACATCAAACTCAAATTAAACAGACTAAACCAAAATATTTAGGGGCCAAATTCACATAAAAAAAATTTCTTTGATTTTGATATATTTTATTTTTCGGAACAATGTTAGGTTTTGGATTTTTTTACGAAACCAAGAGTGGATATTCTGCTTTTGATAATAAAGTAGTGAATAACATGAATTTAAAAAACACAATATATTGCTCCAAACAAGGGCATCAATAAGGGAGCGAGCGGGTAATGAGGCTTGTTGCCCCCCCCCCCCCCAAAATAATTAGAAAATATTAAACTAACTTATGGTACTGTATTTTTTTTCATTTCCTGAACCAAAAAGCCTTTAACCCTCCGAAGAAAATCGACGCCCTTGGCTTCAACAAAAATGAGAGGCACGTGCAAAACTTTTGACGTTAAAAGTGGCCAAGCTTACAAAAAAGTCGGCCCCAACTCCAGAGGGACAAAAACTTTTATTCCCTTTCAGTACACAACTTATATTGGCCAAGATTTATTTATTAATAACTCCTTTTTTAAAATGTGTTTATACTTTTGTTAATTATTTTGCTTACATGGTTCTGCAAGACGTAAATTGCTTTTTGTACTTTAAAATTTTCTGAAACAAATTTTAGAGGTAAGTAAGAGTCTTTCAAAACCTAAATACAGCCTTATAGTAAAGTAAACTTGTAAAATAAAGCTGCAAATTTTTTTTATATTTGACAAGATGGTAGCTGAAAAAGATAAGAAAAAAATGAATTCCCTGAGAAATTAAATTAATTAACTAAAAGGATTTAAGTGGGAACTACTCATTTTATAAATGTGAAAAAAATGACACCTTGGCAACAAAATGGCGGCAAATTTTTTTTTCTTTGATATTTTCTTTATTTCTTAGTGCGATATTTACTTTAATACCTCGTATTTAAGCTACTGGCCAGCTCTATAAACCTACTGAAAAAAGAAAGTTCCCCAGCTGACAAAAAGATGGTTAATATGTCAAAAATTAAAAAAACCTTTATAGCCGATAGACAAAATTAAATTTTTAGAGATTTTTTTTTGTATTTTTTTGATAGTAAACCAAATTTTGTAAAAATTTATAAAAAGTTACAATTTGACATTTAACACTGTAAGATATCGGACGAAGTTCAGTTAAAAAAGTTATTTTCTCGTTCTTGTTTGACACATTTAGTATTGCTCTGTAATATATCGATTTATACTAAATAGGGGTCGCCGATTTTAAATATTTCATAATAAATGATAGATGTGTATTATTATCCAAGATGGCGGCATTCAAAATATAAAAACAACAGTATCTTTTAGGTTTGGTAATTTTTTTTTTCAAGATATGTAGTCTTATGTTACGCTTAATTAGTTTTAAATTGAAATGTACAGTAAAATATAATTTATTTATTGTTTCAAGATAGCGGCCGAAAAAATAAAGAAAAAGCATTTTTGTTTTTTTTAGAAGTTTAACAAAAAAACTGGAAAAAACAAGACATCTCGTTAAACAAAACACAGATATTTTAAAAATATCAAAAAAGTTGACATATATATTTTACTTAATAGCAATCCCCGTTAATATGGATTTAACAGTAACGTTTAAATAAGCAAAGTTAAATATTTTTTCCTAAATTAATTTAATTACATACTTACTGACTCAAAAAACACATACCTTATTCAAAAAACTATCATGAAATATTAATAAATTGGGGCTTTACACTCCAACAAGCGCGGATCTGGGCCAAAATCTAGGAGGGGGGTAATGGTCAACGAAAAATGTATTTAAAATTAGTTGTAAAACACCCTGTATAATAGAGACTAAGGTGGTAAATAATTAATATTTACATTACCACTAAGTAAAATGTATTATAAAAATAACAAATCGGTGTGTGGTTTTCATATCATATTTCAAATTAACGGACGTCGACGCAAAGTCGCAAACCAGCGAAGATCGAGGTGAAAAAGTGAGCGAGATAGTGTCCGCCTTATCAAATATCACACACAGCTAAAGCACACTTGATTTGATGAACTATTTATGCACTAATTGGGTGTAACGGAATCGATGCAATCTTATCTGTTCATCAGAATCCCAGTATTTACGAGTATTAAGAGGAAATTAAAACCACCTTTTTTATTAGTACCTACATATTTCATTTTTTAGAATGATCTTTACAAAGTTTCTTTATTGAAAATTGCTACATAAAAACTACCATAAAATTGGAACTTGCTATTGTAATCATAATAACCATTTTGGGATTTTCAGAAGTCAAAAATACATTTTTAAATTTGAGAAAACATTTCAGTATTTTAAACACGACTAGGTATTCCTAATGTTTTTAGGTAAAAGTATCAAACGCACCTAATCTGGTGGTACCTGCCCAATCCCTTGTTGTACGGTTTAACAGAGGCTATTGACAGTACCACCTGCACTGTTTAACGATAGGTTTGACCTTTTTAAGACGGCAAATTTCAATGGAGGAATACAAAAATAAATGGGTCGATTGTGTAAATTATTGATCAAATTTTTTTCATCGATTACATTATACAGAGCTATCAAAACGGACGGGCCACTTTGTTGACGTCACATTGGGGGCTGATTTTTTTTTGATGGTCACGTCACGACACAGCTGATTGTCTTTAAAACATTGAAGTTGGAATGACGATTCATGAATATTTGATTTTTTTTAAAATAAAGCCGGTTTTAAGATTGTTTTGTCTGCTTCATTAGCTCACATAAAAATTAAATTTAAAGCAGAAGCGAATGTGTTCGTTATATAGTTATTTACATGTGTTTACAAAAATTACAACATCAAAAAATAATTTATTTGTAGTGTAATTTTGTTTTAAAATGATTTACGCTTGTATTTTTGAATTCTAAATGAACTTTATTATAAACAATCATTAAAAAATCGAAAAAGTATTACAATACAAACAGATGACAAAGTCAAATACATGACAAATATAACAGTTGGCATGCGGCCTTAGAACATTAAACTATGCGGCACATGACGGGTAATTTGAATTCAAAATAAGGAATGCTAAATCTTGAAGATTTTAACCTTTTAATAATCTTGCATCCTTACAAAAGGTCGAATATCGGAATTGTGTCTGAGAATATTTCGCTGAAATTTCGCGAAAATCTGTAGTGCTATTTTGAAAAGATCATAAAAAAACATCTGATCCCCATTCCAATGTAAAAGTCAGCCGCCCGAGAACAGCTGATGTTTTCAGGGTCGTGGCCTTATTTTTTTGTTGGCCTTGCATTATATTACGGTTTTTTGACATAATATGACATATGACATTCACCTGACATTTTGATCGGTGAATCAGATAACCACCAAAAATTAAAAGTCCTTCTTCTCGCTTTATTTCGATTTTTTTTCATTTTGTCTAAAAGAGTCCCTGCTTTACATAAGAGCAATATTTTTTCTTCCTGTCATGCCGTTTCCTGGCTAATACCAAAATCAACTCCAGATCTTCATCATCTAAGTCACTTGTATCTTCCAAGGTTTTTATCGCAATTTTACTAATACGCTTAAGCAAAATAGCTCCAAACAAGATTTAAAAAAAGACAAAAAACAGCTGATTTGGACGTCATCGACATTTATCGAAAGCTGCACTCAGAGCCGAGCAATTAATCAGTTTAAAAAAATTATCAGAATATTTCCCTCAGATGTTAAAAGTTGCATATGAAGAACGACCTTTCGAAAAATTATAGCGGTAATTGCACGCCAGCAAAACTGAGAAAATTGAGAACTAAATAAACATTTTTATTATTTTTAATATTATTATTATTCATTTCATCAAAATCAACCAGATAATTTTTGCACTTTGCAACGTGTTTTTCGACAATTTCCAATTGTTTGCTTTCATATTTTACGAAAAAGCTCTCCTCCTGCGCAGAGAGAGAGAGAGATCTCCCGGAATTATAAAAATACGTTTTAAGCAAAAATTACCATTAATTTTGATTTGGTACATCTAGATATCCCTGTCCCGGCAAAACAATGACGCAAATGCAAAAATATGATTTTTACAGGAGAGGCGCAAAACGGAAATAAATTCCTTGTTATTACGTTTAAATATTAGGATAAAAGTAGTGGGATTATTAACTAAATATAGATAGTTTTATCGTATAGGGGGATTAATTTTGAAACTAATGACATAATTAAGTCAAAATGTCAAAATTTTGCAGTTGCGTCATTGTCTTGCTGGGACGGCGATATCAGCTACTTGACAACCAAATGTAAAAGTTTAGTGTGGAGTTTCTCGAATCTCTAATTATTCGAGAGATATTCAATTAAATTACAAACTTTCTCAAAATCACTTTTTGCACTTAACGTGTTTTTCTACAAATTGCAATCGTTTGTTTTCACATTTTACGAAAAAGCACTCCTTTCCCAAAAATATGTAAATAAACTATTGCGATTCTAAAGAACACGTTTTATGGAAAAATTAACAGTAATTTTGATGCACTACTGCATTTACCTCCGATAATTTAAAAACCCTATGGATTTAATTGAACTTCACTGATTTATTGAAGAAGATTGTTGTCATCAATAAGCTCATCGGTGAATTAATAAACTCGCTCATAACAATATTAGATCGATTTTAACATACAACAAGAATAGTACAAAATTTGTTTGTGGCGACAATGCTTTAACCTGCCAACAACCTCTAAAATGCTCATCTGCATTTAAAATTTTTGAAATTTAGACCCATTTTGATTTTTTTACATAATTCATTGTATTTTTTAAATTGTTCGTAACGGTAGATGCAGGTCACCGCACTTATCTGCCCTGACTCAAAAAAAGATGTACTTAGACGTCAACGTCCGTCGCCGTCGCATTGGGCGCATGTTAAAAAGTTTCGAACATGTACGTACCGTAACGTAAAATTTTGGTTACATATTTTTGGATCATTTGCTAACATAACTATACAGGCATTTCTAATTTAAATAAGTTTTTTTGAAAAGTCTTACAAAATTAGCGGTCAAGTGTCCATTGTATCTCCAGGTCTGAGGCAACACAAAAAACAATCTTTTATAGGTATAAAATGGACAAGCTGTTTTTGTTTCTTTTTGTTCAAAAAACTGATTATTTATTACCTTCCTTGCCCGCGAAGCAATGGCTAGAGAATGTGTTTGTAGTTACTTGGGTGAATTTTGACCTATCTTAGCAACATCGTCGTGATGTCTGTCTATCTGTGTGTGTGTCTGCGCTGAACCGATTTTCATAAAATTTTCAGGTGAAATAGTGTTCGACACTAGTTATACGATCGACGTCGACCTTACCTGGAATCATGTAGAGAAACCCGACTACCTCTAAACCTACCGGAGATGAGGAGTTGCATTTCAGTTCATTTTGTTGTAAACGTTTTTACCTTTAGTATTCGTAAGTCTTTTATTGTACTCGCATCAATAAAATATAGATTTATTATAAAGCATAAACTCGAAGTGGTTGTTCGAATACTTAATTGGCGCAGTCAACGGAGTTCGAAGTTTCAAACGCATCGCGATCGGCTTATTCGGCTTCAATAACTTTTGGTGATTGGCGATTGGCAGTGTGGATTTTACAAAATTGAAAATCCCAGTCTATCGAAGACCTGTGAAGCACAATCATCGGGAACTAGAACAGCATCGTCTAGTTTCGCAAGGATAAGGACTTTTGTGAGGACAAAATCGCCTTGCAGAACCTTGTTCTTATAGAGAAATGACCACATTCGCTGTTTACCTGCTTATGTAAGTTGCAATTTATGTCTGATTCCGACGATCAAGTAGATATAATTGAGTGGCTCAAAAATTTAAGACTCAAAACTTAAACGCGCAAAGTTCTTCATTCAGTAATCCTTCTGAAACATTGCAGGCGCGCGAATCTCCGCAATTCGATTTTTTGTCAGCTTCTAAAGAAAGTCAGACCGTTCTAACAAATTTGATAAAAGTGAAAATTCTAAAATTTGTTTTAAACCAGAATATCTCATTTGCGTACCCAAATTTGACGGCAATCCGAATGATTTATGTAGGAATATCAGTATTTGTGACAAAATTGTAGAAACATTTTTAAATACAACCGACCCGGGATGTTTTCAAAATATTTATTTGTTGAACTCACTAATAGGAAAACTCGACGGCGAAGCAAGTACTGTCGTAAATATTGATTCATCGACTTCTTGGGCCGATATTAAAAACACCCTTATTCGAAATGTTGCCGACCAAAGAGACGACGTTGCTCTTACAAAAGATCTATGCTCATTAAAACAAGATTCAAATAATAGTTACACACAATTATATAACAGAGTTTTACACACTCTTAATTTGCTCTCCTCGTATATAAACACCCACATAGGCACTGAAGAAAATAGAAAGTCACGATTTGATTTTTGTAAAAACCTTGCACTTAAGATATTTTTGTCAGGTTTAATTGACACAGATTTGGCACGAGCCATCCGATCCATGAAGCCTCACGATCTAACAACAGCCTTGCAATATGTCACCGATGAAATGTGTCGGAAACTGACGTTCTGCATTTTTTTCTTATTTATAATTTTTAGTTTTAATTAATCGTTTTCGGCTGCTTTCAAAGTACCGTAAAATATTCTTAGTTTTTAAAATTCAAATAAGCGCGCGAAATCATGACGCACAGGTCTGCCCCGGCACCTGCGCGCCCCATACCTGTGACGACGAAAAATGACACTTCGGTCAAAATCTGCGATACCGGCATGCTGCCAACAATTTTCTTGTACTTATAATTAAAATTTAATTACTGTCTTTCGACATATTTTCACTAGTGTGTGCAAGCTGGAAAAAGGGCTACAAGAACATCGAAGGGTTGGCCAACCAAGAACAGCTCCAACGAGATTAAGGGGCAAGTGCCAGCAATCTTGTGCGTCCGACATAGTTTTTATATCATTTCAGCAAACCAATAGGTAAATCCTATTGGACATAATTTACGGTCCTTTGAATTACGCCTAGAGCGAACATTTTGGCTTATCGAACCAGATGTAATAGGTAACCAGCACATAAAAATTAATTAAAAATTAAATTCATAATTAGGTGTGATCGTTTGGGGTTTGTACAAGGTCACCCAACTCATCCTTAACACGTGCAAAATTAATTCGATTCCGTTAAAGTCATTCGAAAAGATCGGATCATATTCTATCCTTGTCTAACGCAGGTTCAGAGTGCCACTCAAACAAATCTCCCGTGAATTTGCACTCAACATGGAACACATATACGTGTGACGTCGTGTGTTTCTAACAACTGTGGTTAATCTCAATTTTTTTTTTAAATAAAGAAAATTTCATGTTTCGCGTACGGAAAACGTTGTTTAAAATAAACAATAGTAAAGATTCATTTGCAGCGCGGTCCACCACCTGTTTGTTGTAAATATTTTTGCGGTAAGTACATTTTTATTTAAAAAACCTATTTTCTTTAGTAAATAAAAATGTCAGATAAAGATAAAATCACGAAACTAGTGCTTCGATGAAAAATACCTCTTGCACAGATGCAAGAAATCAGTGATTATGCTAACAATAAAACAGCTGATACATTTTATAAACAAAACCTGTTGGCGCGTATGGAATTTGTAGACTCCATATATGATCAGTTTCAGGAAATACACAATGAAATTATTTCTCTCATTACTGAAGCAGAATTTGAGGAGCATGATAAGGTCAGGGCTTCTTGTGACAATTCTTTGTGGGAAATCCGCTCTAAAAAATTAGGTTTAGGCTTGATCCCAGGGCCATCGCCTTTGGTAAGTCAAGAACATTCTTCTTCAAATGTTAACCGACCATGTCTAAAGTTAGATATTTCTGTCCCTCAATATAATAGTCTCTGTCATAATACAGATATACCAGACATTGAAAAATTCAGGTATTTATTAACTCGTTTGACAGGTGAACCTCTGAATCTTATTAAAAATATCGTTATCTCAGAGGAAAACTATTATATTTGTTATGACATGTTACAGGAGCGTTATCAAAACAAAAGAAAATTGGCAACATTTTATTTCAATTCATTTTATGAAGCTCCATGTTTAAAAACTAACTCTAGTTCTAAAGACATGCGTCATCTCGTTGACACTTTCTCAGAAAATATTTTAGCTCTCAAGGCTCTTAAATTTAAAATTGAGGATTGGAGTTTTTTAACATTTAATATTTTATACAAAAAACTTGATCTGAAAACTCGACAAGAGTTTGAGCAAGAATATGTCAAAATGGACATGCCTTCATATGAGCATCTTGAAAATTTTCTGACAAATAAATGATAAGCTTTTGAAACAGTACAAGAATCAGTGCCTTCTGCACCCAAGTATTCCCAATCTTTTCCTCAAGACAAGCCCAGGGGTTATTCACAAAATTCCACCTCTTCAGGGTACGGGAGGAAGAGTGCACCAGGTGTCTACCACATCTCGGTTTCTGACACAGCACAGTTTGGTTATTCAAAGAGTGATAAACAAAAATGCCTTTTGTGTCGATCGGCACATGGGTTATTCAGGTGTCATTTATTTCTGTCAAAGTCACCCCAAGAACGGCTAAACTTTGTGAATCAGCATAAGTTATGTGTGATTTGCTTACGTTTACATCCTAGCCAAACAACTTGTCCTAATCCGATGAGATGCAGAATTTGCAATCAGTTTCATCACTCAACTGTTCATGTTATCAGGTCAGCTACAGCTTCAGCTACAGATCCTAATAACAGTCAGTTAATATCAAATAGACAGTTGGTTCCTGTTTGTAATCAGCAAAACATTACAACAGCTTCAGAGCCATATCAATCATCACCTAGCTATTCAGCTACAGCTTCTCAGCTACAACCAGTATCCACAGCTACTCAGCTATCCTCATCACCATAGAGCTATTTAGTTACATCTAACTATCGGCAACAACAGCTTCCTGCTAACAATCAGTTTTCAGCTACTCAGCTACAATTCCCAGCTACTCAGCTACAGTCTATATCAGGCATTTCCCAATCATCTGTAGGTATGCAACTGGCTATACAGCAGCAACCTACACATGCTAATCAGCATCATACACAGTCAGCTACTCAGCTACATTTTCCAGCCACTCAGCTACAATCAAAAAGCAGCACTTACTCGACCCAACCGGACTCAGTGAATACATGCTCATCGACCAACTCCATGTTTACTTGTCTGTTACCCACAGCAGAGGTTGAAATTCAGGATGGTCATGGCAATTTTTGTACAGTACAAGTACTTCTTGATTCCGGAAGTATGGTGACTTTAATTTCTGAGCCCTGTGTAAATCGCTTAGGGTTAAAACGACAGCATTATTCAGTTTCTATCCAAGGAATCAATGGCGTCGCTTCATATACTAAAGGGATTACTCATTGTCTCATCAGACCAAAAGATAAACCTGAGCCAACCTTTACATTTGAAGCTATCATATTGCCTTCTGTAATTGCATGTCAACCTAGAACTTCTGTTGACATTTCCAGTTTGTCATATATCAAAGGCTTTTCTATGGCTGACAGTAAACTACACAGACCTGGTTCTATCGACCTCCTGTTAGGTGCAGATCTAGTAGCCTACATGCTAGGTCCTGGACAGTAGATAGGCAGCAAGAGTTCTGCAGAATTTCCCATGTTAAATCCCATAAGAAAACGCTAAGGTTCAAGTTAGCAAAAATCGGCACCGTCAAGGTCACACGTCTGTATGACGTCACAACTGTCAAAACGTATTTAATAAGTTTGAGGTGATCTGTCAAATGTCAATCTGTCATGTGTCAGTCTGTCATGTGTCAATCTGTCAATTGCAATAATAAGCTGTCATTTGGAAATTTTTAATGGCTTCGTTTACAAAATGGGTGTTAATAGTTGTTATTTGTATGTTAACCAAAAAGACCTTAGTAAGGAGGATCCCAGCAATATTCATGAATGATGTTCGAAAACGTTTAAGTATGAGAGAGAGAGAGAGAGATAGAGAGAAAGAGTGATGGAGAGAGAGAGAGAGAGAAAGAGAGAGAAATAGTGTGTGCAAGGGTCTTACTAACTGTTATAGCTCTGGCTGAACGAATGAACGAAGGGTTGGTTAAAAAGATATAAGGCGAAAGTTGTATGTGGTGTTTAACACGTGACCAATGCGATATTTCATAGTGATGTGTGTGTACTGTGTCACCTATTATGCTACGTGACCCGTGGCTGTAGTTCAAGTTGGGGACCCATACGAAATGTATACCTATTGTGTTACCTAACAAGGTGTAAAATTGACAGAATAGCCAAAAAAATACTGCACTAGTTTATCCTGAATGTTTTAATATGTAAAAGGCATTAGTTGATTAATAAATGTCCCTGTTTGTTAAAAATAAAATCATTTCTAAAAATATTTCTTTGAATTTTTCGATGTGCATTTTCCTATATGTATCCCATTTCACTGTTTATGTAGTTAAATGATAACCTTATGACCCCTCACATGTTTTTGTTTTATCTACTTAGCAAGGAGGAAAAGTAATATGATGCAATACGTAATGCAGTTGGTTATTTATATGGTGTGATGCAATTGTCGTAATATTTGAAAAAAAATGGCAATTTTTAATTATTTTTTTTATAAAAATAGTCGTAATGATTGTCAAGAATATTGCAAAAACGTATTGAATGTTAATATTTCAGAACAAATAAAATCGCATCAAAATAATTATTAATTTTAGTATCTATTGGAAAAAACCCACAAACAAAGGCTAAAAGCCTCCCTCAAAAAGTGCCAAAAGGCATATTAAAATAAAATAATAATAAGAGCATATAATGAAAGATCGCTATCTGCTGGGGTTAGCAAAGCTACTTTTAATGCTATTTGCGCATGTTTTGCATTGACAGTTTCCAAGAAAGACGCATTTCGGTGTACTGCGCAAATCTCATTTGGTCCTTAATAGTTTTTCACTGATTTCTCAGCACCTAATGAACCGATTCGAGAAATTCTTTTTGTATTAGATTGATATGTTTAACTTGTATTAAATTTAAAGAAGCAATAGATCACCCAAAAGGGCGTTAATAATTTTTTGACTACTTTCTCAGCACCTACTAAACCGATTCAAGAAATTCTTTTTGTATTGTATTGGTGTGGCTTAACTTGTACTAATTCTTAAGGAGATCTAGATCAATGAAAAGGGTCTTTATATTTCCCACTAATTTCTCAACATCTATTGAACCGATTCGAGAAATTCTTTTTTTATATTGGATTGATATGTCTAACTTGTATGGATTTTTAGAAAGACAAAGGTCGATCAAAATGTTTTTGTTTGTTTTGCAGGACAGATTTCAAAATTTTTTATTAGATTCACCAAAATAAATGAGAAAATAGGAATGTAGTTTAGCAGGCAATCAAAAGGATATTAATAAATAAACACACACACTAACCTACTATAAGTATTATAATGCATTACGTTTTTCATATACAATTGTAGAAATTTAATAAACAAGCAGTTATGTTTTGTTATGTTATATATTTATTTCCAATAAAGAAAAGTTTTACATAGCAAATATATTAAAATAAGAAATAAATAAAGAAAAGCCACTGAAGCCTTCGAGAAGCTTGTGCGTGTGGCATTTTTCTTTTATAAATTTCAAATTTTAGAATTACAATAGCAACACTAAGAAATTAATCCTAAAATACAATAACAACAGCATTAATAAAGAATAAGATTAGTTTGGTAATATTTTGCAGAATAAAACCATCAAATTCAATATGTACCTTCGTTGTAAATTATACCCTTTGTATATCACCCACTTTTTCAATTAAAAATTTTAAATCCCAAAGCATCCCTGCATTAATAATCTTTTTTAAAAATGATCGAGGTGTCGATTGTATCCAGATTTTAACTCTTTTTTTAAATTTTATTTTATTATTAATTGATCTAACCTCTTCCGGTATCAGACGATATACATGTGGCCCAAGAAAAGCAATAGTTCTTTGACCCCTTACTGTTTTAGTTTTTATAGTTTTTACATTTGTTTGCATTCTATGTCTTGTATTGTATGTGTGTTCTATTTCTATCAAATTATTTTTGTTTTTGTGTTGATAATTAAGCAATTGTAAAATATATATTTCATTTAAATCCATAAGGCCGCTCTCACTATACAAAGAATCTGTTCCGCACAATCGAGGTTTATTTAACAAAATACTTAAAAATGTGTTTTGAATAATTTGTACCTTTTTATTGTATTATGAAATGCTGCCCCCCAACTTACAAGTTGTTAAGATAAAAGTAGGAATCCTCTAATCTTTACCTTAGTATTAGGGGTTAGTTGTGATAAAAAAAAATTGATCTGGTTTAATTATATTTCCTACCCATTTAAACTTTTGTGACTTTTTAAACATTAAACATACAGGTTCTAAAATAAAAATCAACACAAAGTTAAAGTCATATGTATCAAAAAAAAGAGGTCTGCAAGAAACGCGCTTTTTGACTCCACACAATAATATTGTACAACATATGTTCCATCTATCTAGCCTTCTTCGATCTCTTTGGATATAGGCCTCCCCCAATATCGTCCATTCTTCTCTGTCTGTCGCCATGTTTATCCATCTAGCTCCTTTATGTCTCTTCAAATGATCCGCCCATCTTATTTGAGGGTTTTTCCTACTTCTTTTATTTTCCCAAGGTCTCCAGATTACAATACACATGTTCAATCAATCGTCTTTCTGTTTGATATTATGACCGGAAAATTTCCATTTTAAATTTGCTACTTCTCCTCTTACATCCCTTACTTTTGTTTTAATTCTTATCAACTCATTTGTTTTTCTATCTGTTAGCCTTATATATAACATTTATCTTTCCATTGATCTTTGGGCTTTTGTTACCTTATCCATGTTTGATTTTGTAAGTGTACAGGTCTGGAATCCATAAGTAAGTACAGGAAGAATACATTGGTTATACACTTTTGTTTTGAGGTACTAAGGATATTTTTATTTTTTTAATATGTAGCTTAATTTACCGAATGCTGCCAATGCCAATGTTATTCGTCTCTTGATTTTAGCTATTTGGTTTTCTTTTTTAGTTCAATAATTTGTCCCAGGTATATATATCTCTTATTAAGGGAATATCATCAGCATATCTTAGGTGGTTCAAGAATAGTCCGTTTACTTTGATGCTTATTTCTTCCCAATCTATGTTTTTAAAAACCCTTCTAGGGCCTGGTTAAATAGTTTAGGGGATATTGTGTCACAATATCTGACACCCCTTCTTATGCGGATTGGCTTGGTTCCTTCGATGATTTTGATTGATTTTGTTGCTTTGGATATATATTGGCTATTAAGTCAGTGGATCTGTAATCTATTCGGCTATTAATTAAAGATGCTTTTACTACCCAGTGCTCAATGCTATCAAAAGCTTTTTCAAAGTCTATAAACGCAATATATAGTGGAATGTTATATTTGGTGGCTTGTTCTATTAGGATTTTCATAGTTAATAGGTGTTTAACTGTACTAAAACCTTTTCTGAAGCCTGCTTGTTCATTTGATTGATATCCTTCAAATTTTTTAGTTATTAATTATATTGAGCAGTGTTATAGGTTAATAATGGTTATTGAATCTTTCCAGTTGTTTGGGTTTATTTTTTCTTTTAGTATTTTATTCAGGAGAATATGTATGGTACTAACTACAGCTTTACCACCGTATTTGAGCATATCTACCATTACTCCGTCTTTTCTAGGTGATTTATTATTTTTCATTATCTTTAAACCTCTCTTTATTTCCGCTTTGCTTATTTCAGGTTGTAGCTCTGAGTTTATGTTCTTTATTTTTGTTTGGAGTTTCTTCGTGGTTTCTCGTGATGGTTCCCTTTTTGTTTGGTATAATTCTGTATAGAATAGTTGTGTGATATTTATAATATCCCCTTTAACGTTAGTCTCCATATCGTTCATATCCTTTATTTTAATTATTTCATATCTAAATAGTCGCCTTAGACATTTCATATTTCTGTTATTTTCTACAACTCTCTTAATTTTTATTTCTTGGCTCTTTCTTTTATTTTCTTTTATCAATTTTCTTATAGTTTTATTTACTTCCGTGTATTCAATCGATGTTCTTTTTCCTTCTGTCTCAAGGTCCCTCCTTTTCTTCATCAGTTTCTTTATTTCTTCTGATATACAATTTTCTTTCTTTTTATCTTTTTATGTAATATCTTTTCTTACTTTTGTTATAACTCTTGTCAGCGTATCACTCATTTCATCTATATTTTTATTTTCGCAGGTTTGGGTTAGCATTTCTTTGTATAAAACTTTATTTTGTGTAAGTTTATTCGTGTCAAGTTGTTCATTATTTGCATTTCGGAATTGTTGTCAATGCAGATTTTTGTTCTGATCATCCTATGATCACTGCCTGTTGTAAAGCTGTTTAGGACTGTTGCATCTCTAACGATGTTTTTCTTAGTAGTCAGCATGTAATCAGTTTCGTTTTTCGTTATTCCATTAGGGCTGAGCCATCTCCACTTTGTTGCGGTTTCTTTTTATATAAAGAATTCATTGCATAAAGGTGTTTTTCGTCTAGATAATCCACACATGTTACTTGTTACATGTAACTTACCGACAATATACTAGATATATATCGACTTGTACAATTATTTAAATGAAGGAACAACCAAGTCAAAATACTTGCGTTCACTTGTAAAATTAACTTCTAAATTATTATACGATATCAAATCAAAATCAAAAAGATGTTAATATTTTCAGTTAAGTAGTTCACCATCGCTTTCATCTGTGGCTTCGGTTGTAAATTCTGAACTTGTCTTAGGAATGCTATAATGTCCCCACGGCAACGTTTCATCCGTCCCAGGAACGAGATACCTCTTATCATCATATGGTGAAAGGGCAATTTTAAGCTGGGTGATAGAGTGTACCTGATGGTTCTCTGACCGAATGAGATTTTGCGAAATCGACTTTTGCTTAAATCCATCGAGACATTCAATATAATCTTCAAAGGTAATGTTTGTTTTAACAACTGAGGATTTGACTCCCTTCGATTTTTTTGATATTCCCAAGTTTAATATGATGGAGTTAATTTCTTCTTCATCATACCCTTCATCCTGTAATTTCTTTATTTTCTTTAGTACATCATTTGAAGACGTTAAAACTTTGGTAGCATATAATTTCGATCTTAGACCTACATACTCAGTCATAGGAACACCGTTATTTTCATCCGTCATCATTCCTAAAACTTTTTTATTAACTTGTGGAATTCCAAATGTATTATCGCTAGGATAATCAGAGGTATCAAAGTATTTATAGCAGTCTCGCTTTATAACTTCATATGGATCTTGAAAAAACTCATAAATCAGGCTGTCTGTGTCCGTGTAGTGTACTGAACAATTTTCAAAATTTGACTTTATATATCCATAGTGAAATTCGTATATTGTAGTCTTCGCTAAATCTAAAATTGCCTGGCCAACATAGATCGGCTTATTTAACCAAATTTGCAGTTTATTGAGCTCAACCGCAACTAGATCAGGTTTTTCGTTAAATATCACACAATTTTTGAATTCAGGCTTGGCTATATATGACTCAGCACCATAACGTCCATTCCATTCAGTTAGCAAACGAACATTGACACGCTTCCTAACATTCTCCATCGTTTTACCTACAATGAAAAAGGATAAGTTTAAGATATATCTATATACAGTATTTTTCATATAATAAATAAACGATAGTACCGTACTTCAGTACGTCGTTAAATATGTATTTTTTCACAAATATCACTTCAGGTCTACGTGAAAATAAAATCAAAATCCATATTTTTTCAACTTACCAAAGACCGCATTATTCATCAACTTGAATAAATTCTTCTCAAATTCATTCGCTGCCTTTTTACGAAGCTCTGTGTTAAGATCGATATAGCTCTTCAGCCATGGAGCTTGATTAAATTTAACTACGCGATGTACTTTCTTTAGTAGCAACCCATATGAAATTGCTTGTTTTAGAGCTCTATAATGAATCACATACTTCTTCTTATCTTCAAGTGTTGCCATTAGTTTGGTAAGCTCTTTAACATTTTTTGGAAGCTTTCCAGTCTTAGGATTTATGTGCTGCGGACAGAATGGTATATCTTTATGTTGATCATGTAGTTCGTAAGGATAATCTAAATCAACTTCCAATATATAGCCCTCGTTAGCATCGTCAGGGATTGTCGTGACATCAATGTTTGTATCACACCATTGGAAACCACCACAGGGAAGGTATTGCGACATCGCCCAACCATACTGTAAGAAAAAATATGATTATTAATGATGATTAAAACGTATACCAATTATAAGCAATTATTTAAAACGGATTAAACGCACCTGGTTATTTACATCAAAGTACATCAGGAAAGATTCGGGCCTGGAAGGATCGTAGCTTGGAAGGTATTTGTTGTTAGCTCTGGCTTTTCTCTTACTGCAGACTTGACTTAGACCGCCTCTAATACCCCTTTCCACGAAAAGAAACATATCAGCATCAGTAAGAAGCTCTAGCTCTATACCAGTATACTTCATCATCGCATCCCATGTATATCCTGGTAAGGTGAAATAGTGAGCAGGATCGAGTTTATAAGTTTTAAGGCAGCTCTCTCGAAACCTTTCAAAGACATCTGTCAAAAGCATGATATCTGTTTTCATATAAAGGTCGACATACTCTCCTAACGTTCTACAACCAAATTCATTCCATACGAGTTTTGCTTGATGGTAGAGTCTGCTGGGACATGGTTTGTTCTCCAACTTATTATAGAAGGCATCTTGAGTCGGTAAATTTACTTCATCAAATTTATCGAAAGCGTCGAGGTAATCATAAGGCATCACTCCCTTTTTTGTTAACAGCTTAAACTTTTCTTTTGGTAAATGTGAGAACTGTGATTCCATACTTGGATATTCCTCCAAGTACGAAGCTAGGTTCTCCAGTGAAGAAGCCATAAAACGAAAACTATCAACAAACCGGAATTGGATGGGAAAGTCATCGATATGTTTTGTAAAACTTATGTATTTTTCTTTCGTAATCGGAAGCAAATCAATAGACCCTTTCATTCTCGTAGCAATATCTGTTATTATAAAGTGGGCATCGTAGCCACTTAGATTATGGAAAACTACGGGTATAATATGAGTGTCTTTATAATTAATATTGCAAGATTCGTGAGCAGCACCGCGATAGTTGTTATTGGGGATCAGGTGGTTATGATCTCTAACTTTTTTATCGTCAGGAGTGAATTTTTGTTCGCATATATGGCAAAGTGTAGCTCTTTGTTGCTCAACTTCCTGCATCCATGTCATATCAATATCGAAAGGACACCAAAAGACCGTTGGCAAGTCTTCTGCTAGACTATTCATTTCATCAGCAAACCACTGCATGCAATCCAAGCCTCGGTATGAACGGTAAAAACTTAGAGAGTCGTCATAGCTACATTTCAGGTAATAACCAACAGCTGCAGGTATATGATGTTGGTTTATCTGAGGTTTTTTGGGATCATTCGTGGGTTTAAGCACACTCTCCAGATCAGCGTAAACTACGAATGGGACTTTCTCCTTATTTTTAAAGTTCGTAAATTTCAATGTATTTTTTCCTGGTTCAGGCATCTTGATTGCAGTTTGATTGATCTTCAAACAATCTTCGATATGTTTAGCAAGTCTCTCTTCTGATCGACAGTAAATGAGACAACGGTCACAGAAAAACTTTTGGCCGTGTTCTTTACTAAGTTGACTGGAGAGGAGACGAGATAAATTCTTGATCCAGACATAGTGGTATCGCACGGGAGTCTCAACGTCATCATATCGATCTTGAATCATTAACAGATTAACATGGCGGTCTTTCTTATTTTTCGTTAGATAGGTAGGAAGTGTTTTCAATACATTTGCGTTTTTCTGGAGAATATAGATATTTACCGATACATTATTTTGTTGCTCAAAGTTTGGTATTTGCTTAAAAGTCATCGGGAACTGTATTCCTTTTAATTTAAGAACTGATGAATAGTGGGGGTATGATGATACTAAATTTGAATCTATTTTGCCTGCAGGATATAAAGCGGACGTAACAGCCCAAGCAAAACAGGCGTCATCATTATTCTTGTCGTTGATACATGCATGCTTTTTTTTAATCTCAGCAGGTAAATCAATGTATGAGGAGCCTAACTGCGGCGTGTATTTATTTACGTTTACTCCTAAGTTAATCACTTTCTTTAATGCCCAACCACTATCACGCTCTTGGAATTCTTCAAGTTCTTTCATAATTGGAGCCACAACTTTGGAGTCAAACCAGGCATTCAAGATGGTATCTCTATAGATGGCTGCGTTTGACGTGGTGAAGTACTTATACTCTTTATGTATACTATCACCCTTTATCACCTCGAATTCCCCGCAAAAAGCTGCATTAACCTTTACAGTTTCATCTGTTTTGAGAGCGTTCTGGATGCGCCTTATAAAAATAGCTTTGCAGTCAATAAAAAAAGCTCTAGGATCTTTATGACTCAGGTTTGTAATGACCGCCGTGCGAATTCTGGAAGCAAAAGCTGATTCAAAATCATCCCAGCGGACTCGATCTCTGGCAGTTTGCTTCCTTGATAAAATACCTGAGCCTTGCTTTTGGGCCGCTTTAATTTGGTTTCTGAGACTTTTAACGTTCCGTAGACAAGCTATAATATGTTGCTTCTCTCCCAAATTGCCTGAATTTTTTAATTTTTTGTTCATCCTTTGTATTGCTAGAGTACATTCACGCAATCCTTCTCTGGCTACTTTTTCATTATAGTGTGGTTTTAGAAGCCCCAATATGGCAGCAATGTGTCTTACAACATCAGTAAAGACAGACATTTTCTGTAAATAAAAAAAGTTTAATTAACATTAGGCGATATAAATAATAAAATAACGCGCTTGCAAAATATAACCCATCTACCTACCTACTTATTGACTTTCGTCGCGTCTTTTTAAAGAATCACTAAACCTTTTCTCTACAACGAATTGAAACATAATGAATAAAATGATCAAAAGCTAGATATATTAGCAAAATACAAAACCAGACATTGTGACCAACAATATCCCATGGCTACCAACTTTATAGAAATTAAACCAAATTTCACTGCTACCAGTGTTACCAACTTAATCAGTCAATAATACTCACAACATTTCACTGCTACCAGTATTACCAACTTAAAAATTATTATTATGTCAATGAGAAAGATATCTACAAAAATTATAAAACTAATTGCACAAGATTGTATAATTTCAAATACTGAAACGAATAAGAAGTATTCATTATCAAGCTCTTGATATGACCAGTCATGCCTGATATTATACGAGAGTACATCAGATTGAATATAATCAAATATGGTATTGAAACGGCATTTATTCGGGCAAATTACTGTGGCGTATGCTTAGCTGCAAGTTTAGTTTTCCACGAATTAGCTGAGAAATATGGAATAAAAACCAAGGTGCAAGTGGGTACTAAGTTATATTCAAATGGAATTAAAATTTCACCGCATTTCTGGATTGAGCATAATAATTTAATATACGATCCAACTATTGCGATAACGCAACATTATCTATCACATAATCTTGCTGTTACTCATAGAAAAGGTGAATTAGTATGCAAGACAATGGAAGGTTTTAAAATGTTGGAAATGTTCCATGAATTTGAGAAGACCAAGTCAACAGCTGCTTACTTCGATAAGGCTCCAAATAACTTAATTAAAGTGCGTGAAAATATTCATCAAATTGTAAGCAAAATAATAAACAAATAAACTACTAAAACTTAAATAACAGTCAGATCTTTACTATATTTGCCAGGGTCTTATGGATTCTACAAAATACAATACAAAATATTATTTATTAGCAACATAAAAGGGAAAAGGTGCTTTGCTTTGTGGGGAGATCAGTAATTCTATACATATTGTAAGCAAGAAATTGAAAACTTAACACATAATTATATAATCCAGCTGTACTTCAGACATAATTCAGCTGTAGTTTAGATGTACTTTAGATGTACTTTATATGTACTTTAGATGTACTTCAGCTGTACTTCAGCTGTACTTCAGATGTACTTCAGATGTACTTCAGATGTACTTCAGCTGTACTTCAGCTGTACTTCAGATATACTTCAGATGTACTGCAGACGTAATTCAGCTATCCTCAGGTGTAGTTTTAACATAATTAACTTACCAATATGTTGTACGGTGTAAATGATAGGAGCTCCGTAATAGAAAGAATGGAATTAGACAAGGAAGAGCAAACAGAAAACTTTTTAAAGCCATTCTTCGAACCTCAAAAAGAAACTGCTTTAAGTTTTGTTTAAGACGATAATGATTCCAATAAGGAAGCTGTGTATGATAAGGTTTTCGGTCCCCGATATTATATAACAATAAGTGGATGTTAGGCAATAGGAAAATATCAATGGATAATGAGAATATTGCTTTAGATGATCACATTTTCAAGAACCCTTCAGGACTTGGAAACTTAATATTATTTAAAGAACCAAAGAACTTTTAACCCTTAGAGCATCAGATCTACAAACAAATATTAGAGCTGAGCGGTGTCCATCGAGATTTTAGAGGGCGTTTAAGAATGCAAGCTTGTAAGACTAAACACAAAAAAATTTGGCCTTATTTAAAAACAAGAGAAAACCTAAATATGATAAAAATATAAATTTGCAGGCAGCTTATTTTTATTAAAAACAAAACTTGTTTAAATTAAGGCCAGTAGTTACTATATAATGTCGTATACAGGTGTCTGACAACTTTAGAATAATATCTTAAAACAAAAGGATACCGAAAATTTGGGAAAAATAATTTCACTATCTAAATAAGGTTTCCATTATGTTTGCTCTGGTTATTTAACTATCTGTATATATAGATGAACACATTGTGGAAATGCTAACCTTCAGAAGTTGTAAGTACCTGAGTACGTGATATTATAAGGAATTCTCATTTGTTTAAAAGCATATCCGCAGGCATTTTATGAGTACTTACGTATAATTTGGTTATTCAAAAATCACTAAAGAATTTAATCTGAGGCAGAATAAATCTAATCAGTTATTTCATGATGTCCATAGCCTCAGTACAATTCTTTTCAACGACAATGTAATTTTGCGATAATAAACAGCATAAAACATAAATATTTTAAACATGTGTTTTTTTTGGGGGTGCATATATAAGAAATTACTAAACCCTACTAAAAATATTAAGTTATTTGTATGTAAAAAAACTGAAAAATATTTTGTATCCAGGTCACTCGTGTCCCTAGTCAAAAACTCGTTTCTATGTTTGTGCTTCCATTACAAAAAAATTAAAAAACCAAAAGTTTAAAACTACAAGAAAAACATAAGTAAACTATTTTTTAGCAACTGTTTAAATCCTGGAAAAATTTCGCATTCAAATCAAGTGATACCATTTAAAAAACAATCAGAGAACATTAATGAAAGATGTTTAGAAATCTTACATAGAACAAGTGAATGGCTTTAGACAAACAATTTATTGTTAAATGAGGACAAAATCAAAATAATTGCCAAATTATTAGGAGTTACAATTGATATAAATCTTAATTACATCGTGTATACTTAAAACTTATATATTAAGTTGAGTAGGACAACCTATGCAATTAAGATTGTAACTCCTTAACAATAAGGTTTTGGGGGTCATAGCAGTCATGCAAATAGCTTATTTGTAAAGCATAACGAGTCATTCATATAATGTTTAATCTTAACTTTAACGAAAGCTGCCGGGGCACTTTCAGAGAAAACAATCTTTTAACAGTAATAGGTATATATTTATGAATGTGTCATATACCTAAAAAGGAACATACACAAATTCGATTATCTTAGACCAAACCATTCTTACGATACGAGGCTGAAACAACAAACAAATTACTTTAATTATCCTATTCTCAAATTAAGTTCCACAGAAAAAGGACCAGACTACGCGGCTAATAAATACTTTAACAAACTTCCTAAAGACATAAAAGATTTAAATAGTTTTAAAATGTTTAAAAGGTGTTTTTATTCAGCTTTTTAATATGTGTAATTAAATAATATACAATATATTATAAATAAGTAATTTGATTTTTGGTTTAACCTTGGAAATTGATTGAGTTTTGGATATTTTATTCTTTTAGCAGCTTGGAATTTTTACAATAATTAGTGTTTTTTTGTTTCAGCTTCTTAATATGTTATGTTTCTTTTATATTTAATATTAATTTTTTAATATGTCTGTGTTTTCATTACATTTTAGGTGACTTTTATCAGTATATTATAAATAAGTAATTTGATATTTAATTTAACCTTGGAAATTGATTGGGTTTTAGATATTGTATTCTTTTAGAAGCTTGACATTTTGAATTTAATTTATCATTTATTATATGATTATTTTCCCAGAGTAACTGAAAACCAGGTTAAAATAATAACCATAATTTTATTATTCGTATTGTAATTTTTGTATTTTTTATAATAGTATAATTTTAAATATTAACTATGCATTTAGATGACATACCATATATATGTAGTGTGAATTATATAACTAATATGGTAAATAAATAATCTAATATAATCAATATTTTTTTTAAGATTTACTTGATAGGTAGGTAGATAGTATTATTTATTAACGTATTAAGAGAGCAACGGAGACCAAAAGACCCGGAACAGCGGCAAAACTTCATTCATTAAAAGAATTCGCTTTGACCTTAACATGCGCCTATAAGCATCGAAGAAATAATGTTATATGTTCTCTGCTATAAGTTAGAAAAAATAAAGTAATATTTTTTGGAAAGTCTACAACTCTGTACGACACACAATGTAAGTATGTTTAATGTCTATCGATTTACCAGTGTCGGCGGTAAAATAGTTATTGGATGTAAACAGTAAATACCTAACTCTTAAAAACATGCAATTAAATTTAATTTACGTCTGAATAGACATATAGTTACAATAAAAAAATAATCAATAAGGTTTTTGAGGTTACATTCTCAAATACGGATCCTTAAGTTTAAAAATATGAGTTAGGCTCTGATGATTTACATCTCCCCTAAACCTAGAAGTAATAAAACTCTCAAAAGTTGGGACACCCTGTACATTGTTTTGAATGACAGGATTAAAAAATGTACTGGTATGTGCTAAAAAAAGTCACACTAAATTATTCTTAAAATATCTTTGATTTATTTGTACTTATGATTTTGAGTTGAAAGGTAGGTCAAGCAGTTTCAAAACCTGAGAAACGAAATTTATGAACATTTTTGTTCAGTTTTTTTTGTAAAAGACATTCCTGCATTAATTTAGCGTCTGCCAAAAGTTATTTTACTTTAAAAATAATATAAAAAGAACTTAATCCCAATCAAAGATTTCAAACTTCGTTACCAAGGAAGTATGTTTTTTAAAATAAATTTAAAGTTTATTGTTTATATATAATATAATATAGAAAATATAACTCACCAACAGTTGTTTAATAAATAAACACTCGTTTGTTACCAAATGCCAAATATTGTTCAATAAAGAAACACTTGTTTGTATATGATGTTTTAATTCTGTTTTTCGCTTTTATATATACAAAATGATTAAAAAAATATAACGCTATCTACAAGAAACATGTGCATATTTTTGTCAAAACATTTGATAAATTGTTCTATCTGCAAGCGCGTGTTCATTTTTTTACTGATTAATTCAACAGCTATTTCTAAATATAGGAGTAGTAGGGTCAGAGGTTATCTTGTTATTCCAATAAACAGTTTTTATAAAGCTACTACACAGTGGTAATACAAACTTAAATTTAATATTATTTTAAATAAAATATATTTATACAGGGGGCCTACTTGATGTATTACCTTTAGACAGACTATCTACCTTTGACGAGTCATATGAGATTACAATTTATCGAAATTAAAGTAGAGGGGTACAGGTAAATTTTGATACCTGTATATCCTACACTAGTGATGTGGGCATATAAGCCATAGCATTTAGGTTAGGTATGTGTGGATATTAATAGTTTAGATATACCGTGATTTTTATAAAATTGGATTGTTATTTCCAATGATAATAAATTAAGTACATACTTTGTGTCTTTTTCTTCTATACATTTTGTTAGACCAAAAATCTACGATGCTTATTCAGTCCATCGCGATAATTTATACAGCACACGTAGTAGTTTTTATACCTACTCTATTCGCTATTACTAAATCTTCGCTCACTTTCGGGCAACTTCGGACTCCGATGTGATGTTGGAAAGTGCTAGGTAAGGTTAAAACAAATAAGAAAATGTTAATAATATTTGAAAAACTTAATTTTGGATCTAAATGTCTACAATTGTATATGAAAAACGTAATGCATTATAATACTTATAGTAGGTTAGTGTGTGTGTTTATTTATTAATATCCTTTTGATTGCCTGCTAAACTACATTCCTATTTTCTCATTTATTTTGGTGAATCTAATAAAAAATTGTCCTGCAAAACAAACAAAAACATTTTGATCGACCTTTGTCTTTCTAAAAATCCATACAAGTTAGACATATCAATCCAATATAAAAAAAGAATTTCTCGAATCGGTTCAATAGATGTTGAGAAATTAGTGGGAAATATAAAGACCCTTTTCATTGATCTAGATCTCCTTAAGAATTAGTACAAGTTAAGCCACACCAATACAATACAAAAAGAATTTCTTGAATCGGTTTAGTAGGTGCTGAGAAAGTAGTCAAAAAATTATTAACGCCCTTTTGGGTGATCTATTGCTTCTTTAAATTTAATACAAGTTAAACGTATCAATCTAATACAAAAAGAATTTCTCGAATCGGTTCATTAGGTGCTGAGAAATCAGTGAAAAACTATTAAGGACCAAATGAGATTTGCGCAGTACACCGAAATGCGTCTTTCTTGGAAACTGTCAATGCAAAACATGCGCAAATAGCATAAAAAGTAGCTTTGCTAACCCCAGCAGATAGCGATCTTTCATTATATGCCCTTATTATTATTTTATTTTAATATGCCTTTTGGCACTTTTTGAGGGAGGCTTTTAGCCTTTGTTTGTGGGTTTTTTCCAATAGATACTAAAATTAATAATTATTTTGATGCGGTTTTATTTGTTCTGAAATATTAACATTCAATACGTTTTTGCAATATTCTTGACAATCATTACGACTATTTTTATAAAAAAAATAATTAAAAATTGCCATTTTTTTTTCAAATATTACGACAATTGCATCACACGATATAAATAACCAACTGCATTACGTATTGCATCATATTACTTTTCCTCCTTGCTAAGTAGATAAAACAAAAACATGTGAGGGGTCATAAGGTTATCATTTAACTACATAAACAGTGAAATGGGATACATATAGGAAAATGCACATCGAAAAATTCAAAGAAATATTTTTAGAAATGATTTTATTTTTAACAAACAGGGACATTTATTAATCAACTAATGCCTTTTTCATATTAAAACATTCAGGATAAACTAGTGCAGTATTTTTTTGGCTATTCTGTCAATTTTACACCTTGTTAGGTAACACAATAGGTATACATTTCGTATGGGTCCCCAACTTGAACTACAGCCACGGGTCACGTAGCATAATAGGTGACACAGTACACACACATCACTATGAAATATCGCATTGGTCACGTGTTAAACACCACATACAACTTTCGCCTTATATCTTTTTAACCAACACTTCGTTCATTCGTTCAGCCAGAGCTATAACAGTTAGTAAGACCCTTGCACACACTATTTCTCTCTCTTTCTCTCTCTCTCTCCATCACTCTTTCTCTCTATCTCTCTCTCTCTCTCTCTCTCTCTCTCTCTCTCTCATACTTAAACGTTTTCGAACATCATTCATGAATATTGCTGGGATCCTCCTTACTAAGGTCTTTTTGGTTAACATACAAATAACAACTATTAACACCCATTTTGTAAACGAAGCCATTAAAAATTTCCAAATGACAGCTTATTATTGCAATTGACAGATTGACACATGACAGACTGACACATGACAGATTGACATTTGACAGATCACCTCAAACTTATTAAATACGTTTTGACAGTTGTGACGTCATACAGACGTGTGACCTTGACGGTGCCGATTTTTGCTAACTTGAACCTTAGCGATTTCTTATGGGATTTAACATGGGAAATTCTGCAGAACTCTTGCTGCCTATCTACTCTGGACGCATCTTCGGTAGTCACAACCAGCCTGTTGCACTAGAGACCGTCTTTGGCTGGATTTTACAAGGCAAAGTTTCTACATCTAGTTTTAGTGATCCCCTTCTTAGCTATCATATTTCACTAGAACCTCAGGTAGATGTGATTTTGCAAAAATTCTGGGAAGCCGAACAACCACCCAAGTTATGTAATGTTTTGTCTCCTGATGAAATAAAATGTGAAAATATATATAAGAAAACTGTTTCTAGGGAATCATCGGGAAGATTTGTAGTATCACTTCCATTCAAACATCCCCAACCGGACTTCTGTCTGTCTGTCCCGGCAAAACAATGACGCAAATGCAAAAATATGATTTTTACAGGAGAGGCGCAAAACGGAAATAAATTCCTTGTTATTACGTTTAAATATTAGGATAAAAGTAGTGGGATTATTAACTAAATATAGATAGTTTTACCGTATAGGGAGATTAATTTTGAAACTAATGACATAATTAAGTCAAAATGTCAAAATTTTGCAGTTGCGTCATTGTCTTGCTGGGACGGCGATATCAGCTACTTGACAACCAAATGTAAAAGTTTAGTGTGGAGTTTCTCGAATCTCTAATTATTCGAGAGATATTCAATTAAATTACAAACTTTCTCAAAATCACTTTTTGCACTTAACGTGTTTTTCTACAAATTGCAATCGTTTGTTTTCACATTTTACGAAAAAGCACTCCTTTCCCAAAAATGTGTAAATAAACTATTGCGATTCTAAAGAACACGTTTTATGGAAAAATTAACAGTAATTTTGATGCACTACGGCATTTACCTCCGATAATTTAAAAACCCTATGGATTTAATTGAACTTCACTGATTTATTGAAGAAGATTGTTGTCATCAATAAGCTCATCGGTGAATTAATAAACTCGCTCATAACAATATTAGACCGATTTTAACATACAACAAGAATAGTACAAAATTTGTTTGTGGCGACAATGCTTTAACCTGCCAACAACCTCTAAAATGCTCAGTGTGGATTTTACAAAATTGAAAATCCCAGTCTATCGAAGACCTGTGAAGCACAATCATCGGGAACTAGAACAGCATCGTCTAGTTTCGCAAGGATAAGGACTTTTGTGAGGACAAAATCGCCTTGCAGAGCCTTGTTCTTATAGAGGAATGACCACATTCGCTGTTTACCTGCTTATGTAAGTTGCAATTTATGTCTGATTCCGACGATCAAGTAGATATAATTGAGTGGCTCAAAAATTTAAGACTCAAAACTTAAACGCGCAAAGTTCTTCATTCAGTAATCCTTCTGAAACATTGCAGGCGCGCGAATCTCCGCAATTCGATTTTTTGTCAGCTTCTAAAGAAAGTCAAACCGTTCTAACAAATTTGATAAAAGTGAAAATTCTAAAATTTGTTTTAAACCAGAATATCTCATTTGCGTACCCAAATTTGACGGCAATCCGAATGATTTATATAGGAATATCAGTATTTGTGACAAAATTGTAGAAACATTTTTAAATACAACCGACCCGGGATGTTTTCAAAATATTTATTTGTTGAACTCACTAATAGGAAAACTCGACGGCGAAGCAAGTACTGTCGTAAATATTGATTCATCGACTTCTTGGGCCGATATTAAAAACACCCTTATTCGAAATGTTGCCGACCAAAGAGACGACGTTGCTCTTACAAAAGATCTATGCTCATTAAAACAAGATTCAAATAATAGTTACACACAATTATATAACAGAGTTTTACACACTCTTAATTTGCTCTCCTCGTATATAAACACCCACATAGGCACTGAAGAAAATAGAAAGTCACGATTTGATTTTTGTAAAAACCTTGCACTTAAGATATTTTTGTCAGGTTTAATTGACACAGATTTGGCACGAGCCATCCGATCCATGAAGCCTCACGATCTAACAACAGCCTTGCAATATGTCACCGATGAAATGTGTCGGAAACTGACGTTCTGCATTTTTTTCTTATTTATAATTTTTAGTTTTAATTAATCGTTTTCGGCTGCTTTCAAAGTACCGTAAAATATTCTTAGTTTTTAAAATTCAAATAAGCGCGCGAAATCATGACGCACAGGTCTGCCCCGGCACCTGCGCGCCCCATACCTGTGACGACGAAAAATGACACTTCGGTCAAAATCTGCGATACCGGCATGCTGCCAACAATTTTCTTGTACTTATAATTAAAATTTAATTACTGTCTTTCGACATATTTTCACTAGTGTGTGCAAGCTGGAAAAAGGGCTACAAGAACATCGAAGGGTTGGCCAACCAAGAACAGCTCCAATGAGATTAAGGGGCAAGTGCCAGCAATCTTGTGCGTCCGACATAGTTTTTATATCATTTCAGCAAACCAATAGGTAAATCCTATTGGACATAATTTACGGTCCTTTGAATTACGCCTAGAGCGAACATTTTGGCCTATCGAACCAGATGTAATAGGTAACCAGCACATAAAAATTAATTAAAAATTAAATTCATAATTAGGTGTGATCGTTTGGGGTTTGTACAAGGTCACCCAACTCATCCTTAACACGTGCAAAATTAATTCGATTCCGTTAAAGTCATTCGAAAAGATCGGATCATATTCTATCCTTGTCTAACGCAGGTTCAGAGTGCCACTCAAACAAATCTCCCGTGAATTTGCACTCAACATGGAACACATATACGTGTGACGTCGTGTGTTTCTAACAACTGTGGTTAATCTCAATTTTTTTTTTAAATAAAGAAAATTTCATGTTTCGCGTACGGAAAACGTTGTTTAAAATAAACAATAGTAAAGATTCATTTGCAGCGCGGTCCACCACCTGTTTGTTGTAAATATTTTTGCGGTAAGTACATTTTTATTTAAAAAACCTATTTTCTTTAGTAAATAAAAATGTCAGATAAAGATAAAATCACGAAACTAGTGCTTCGATGAAAAATACCTCTTGCACAGATGCAAGAAATCAGTGATTATGCTAACAATAAAACAGCTGATACATTTTATAAACAAAACCTGTTGGCGCGTATGGAATTTGTAGACTCCATATATGATCAGTTTCAGGAAATACACAATGAAATTATTTCTCTCATTACTGAAGCAGAATTTGAGGAGCATGATAAGGTCAGGGCTTCTTGTGACAATTCTTTGTGGGAAATCCGCTCTAAAAAATTAGGTTTAGGCTTGATCCCAGGGCCATCGCCTTTGGTAAGTCAAGAACATTCTTCTTCAAATGTTAACCGACCATGTCTAAAGTTAGATATTTCTGTCCCTCAATATAATAGTCTCTGTCATAATACAGATATACCAGACATTGAAAAATTCAGGTATTTATTAACTCGTTTGACAGGTGAACCTCTGAATCTTATTAAAAATATCGTTATCTCAGAGGAAAACTATTATATTTGTTATGACATGTTACAGGAGCGTTATTAAAACAAAAGAAAATTGGCAACATTTTATTTCAATTCATTTTATGAAGCTCCATGTTTAAAAACTAACTCTAGTTCTAAAGACATGCGTCATCTCGTTGACACTTTCTCAGAAAATATTTTAGCTCTCAAGGCTCTTAAATTTAAAATTGAGGATTGGAGTTTTTTAACATTTAATATTTTATACAAAAAACTTGATCTGAAAACTCGACAAGAGTTTGAGCAAGAATATGTCAAAATGGACATGCCTTCATATGAGCATCTTGAAAATTTTCTGACAAATAAATGATAAGCTTTTGAAACAGTACAAGAATCAGTGCCTTCTGCACCCAAGTATTCCCAATCTTTTCCTCAAGACAAGCCCAGGGGTTATTCACAAAATTCCACCTCTTCAGGGTACGGGAGGAAGAGTGCACCAGGTGTCTACCACATCTCGGTTTCTGACACAGCACAGTTTGGTTATTCAAAGAGTGATAAACAAAAATGCCTTTTGTGTCGATCGGCACATGGGTTATTCAGGTGTCATTTATTTCTGTCAAAGTCACCCCAAGAACGGCTAAACTTTGTGAATCAGCATAAGTTACGTGTGATTTGCTTACGTTTACATCCTAGCCAAACAACTTGTCCTAATCCGATGAGATGCAGAATTTGCAATCAGTTTCATCACTCAACTGTTCATGTTATCAGGTCAGCTACAGCTTCAGCTACAGATCCTAATAACAGTCAGTTAATATCAAATAGACAGTTGGTTCCTGTTTGTAATCAGCAAAACATTACAACAGCTTCAGAGTCATATCAATCATCACCTAGCTATTCAGCTACAGCTTCTCAGCTACAACCAGTATCCACAGCTACTCAGCTATCCTCATCACCATAGAGCTATTTAGTTACATCTAACTATCGGCAACAACAGCTTCCTGCTAACAATCAGTTTTCAGCTACTCAGCTACAATTCCCAGCTACTCAGCTACAGTCTATATCAGGCATTTCCCAATCATCTGTAGGTATGCAACTGGCTATACAGCAGCAACCTACACATGCTAATCAGCATCATACACAGTCAGCTACTCAGCTACATTTTCCAGCCACTCAGCTACAATCAAAAAGCAGCACTTACTCGACCCAACCGGACTCAGTGAATACATGCTCATCGACCAACTCCATGTTTACTTGTCTGTTACCCACAGCAGAGGTTGAAATTCAGGATGGTCATGGCAATTTTTGTACAGTACAAGTATTTCTTGATTCCGGAAGTATGGTGACTTTAATTTCTGAGCCCTGTGTAAATCGCTTAGGGTTAAAACGACAGCATTATTCAGTTTCTATCCAAGGAATCAATGGCGTCGCTTCATATACTAAAGGGATTACTCATTGTCTCATCAGACCAAAAGATAAACCTGAGCCAACCTTTACATTTGAAGCTATCATATTGCCTTCTGTAATTGCATGTCAACCTAGAACTTCTGTTGACATTTCCAGTTTGTCATATATCAAAGGCTTTTCTATGGCTGACAGTAAACTACACAGACCTGGTTCTATCGACCTCCTGTTAGGTGCAGATCTAGTAGCCTACATGCTAGGTCCTGGACGCATCTTCGGTAGTCACAACCAGCCTGTTGCACTAGAGACCGTCTTTGGCTGGATTTTACAAGGCAAAGTTTCTACATCTAGTTTTAGTGATCCCCTTCTTAGCTATCATATTTCACTAGAACCTCAGGTAGATGTGATTTTGCAAAAATTCTGGGAAGTCGAACAACCACCCAAGTTATGTAATGTTTTGTCTCCTGATGAAATAAAATGTGAAAATATATATAAGAAAACTGTTTCTAGGGAATCATCGGGAAGATTTGTAGTATCACTTCCATTCAAACATCCCCAACCGGACTTTGGGGACACACATTCACAAGCCCTTCGGCGTTTCACCTATCTGGAGTCCCCCTTTATAAAAATCCAGATTTGCACCTTGCATATTCTAAGTTTATAAACGAATATCTCGAGCAGAACTTCATTTCTGAAGTGCCTCGCTCAGATTATTGTTCTCAATCAGCTTTTTATTTGCCACACCACTGTGTTCGAAAATCTGATACCAGTTCTACCTTATCAGTACGGGTAGTCTGGGACGCAAGTGCAAAAGGGTCTAAGGGCGTCAGCCTTAACGAAACACTCTTTCCTGGTCCCAAACTGCATCAAGATTTATCTGCAATTTGATTAAAATTTAGAACATATCCAGTTTGTTTTATTTCAGACATTTGTCTAATGTATAATCAAATTATTATAACTCCTGAACATAGGAACTATCAGAGATTCCTTTGGCGTTTTTCTAAGGCTGAGGAAATTAAAGAGTACACTCTAGATCGAGTCACTTTTGGTGTTTCTTCTGCACCCTACTTAGCCTTACGAACTATTAAAGAGTTAGCTACCCTTGAAAGGGAGAACCACCCCCTTGCATCCCAAGTACTTCAAGAGTCCGTATATGTGGATGATTGTTTGAGCGGCGCCGATTCTGTCGCCTCAGCACTTCATTTACAAGCAGAACTTATTTCCTTATTTAAAAAAAAGGGAAACTTTGAACTTCGGAAATGGGCTAGTAACCACCCAGCTCTTCTTGCTTCCGTACCAAGCTCTCACAGGAAAATAAGTTTTGATACTGAGGGACCGGACTACATAAAAGTCCTGGGTCTTCAGTGGAATCCTACACTTGATTGTTTTACTTACTCTTGTACTCCTATTGAAGCTATTTGTACTAAAAGAAATGTGCTATCTTAAATCGCTAGAATCTTTGATGTTCAGGGTTACCTTTCTCCTGTTGTTCTTCTTGCAAAACACATTTTGCAACAAATCTTTATCTCCAAGCGAGATTGGGATGAAATAGCTCCTGAAGTTATTGTAGATATTTGGGAACGCTTTAAACAAGAGCTACCCTCACTTTCTAAAATACAACTACCACGCTTAATCATTTCTAATAAATATTTACGATTCGAAATTCATGCCTTTTGCGACGCCAGTACCATAGGGTATGGTTGTTGTATATATTTTCGTTTTACTACGCATATAGGAAAAATAGAAACTTGTCTCATCATGGCAAAATCAAAGGTGGTGCCACTCAAGACTCAATCTGTGGCACGCTTAGAGCTTTGTTCTGCTTATTTGTTAAGCAATCTCTTGCAATTTGTCAAAGATTCCTATAGCAACTTACTTACATTCGACGCGGTCTACGCTTGGTCAGATTCGCAAGTGGCACTAGCTTCGCTAACCAGCTCTCCCCACCGCTGGAAGACATTTGTGGCCAACAGGGTCGCCCACATCCAAGAGGTTGTTCCTATCCAATCCTGGAAATATGTACCTACAGCCTTAAATGCGGCTGATTGTGCCTCTAGAGGAGTATCTCCTTTAGAGTTACTCGAACATCCACTGTGGTGGCATGGTCCCGAATTTCTAGTTCAAGATTACAGCAGCTGGCCAGACCAACCAGCTATCATCTTACATAAGCTTCCCGAAGCTGCGGCTGAAGAAACGCCTTCATGCTTTCATATTGCTATTAAAGCTCCAAGCTTAGTCTTAACACTTCTAACAAGATTTTCATATTTGAGAAAAATTCAACGCTTTTTTGCATACTGTTCTAGATTTTTAGATTTCTATTTTAAACGAAAAGCATTTGAGTCGCAAGTTATCTCTCCTTTTGAAATGCATCATACACTTATGATCATTGTGAAAACGGTCCAGAAGGATAGTTTTTCTGAGATAATTCGAATATCTCAACAAAATGACACACTCCCTAAACCTTTCAGAAAACTAGCTCCCTTCATAGATGAATCAGGAGGAGTGGGAGGGCGTTTAAGAAAATCTACCAATATCTGCTTTGATGCTAAGCATCCTATCCTGCTGCCTCAAAAGCACAGACTCACTGAACTTATTATAAAGCAGTATCACATTGATCATTTTCATCCAGGTCTTAAGACCTTGCATAACCTTATTGTCCAAACCTTTTGGATACCATCTCCCAGAAGCGCGATCTATCGATGCGTGTCTTCTTGCATAAAATGTTTCCGTTCAAAACCTCATTCGTATCTACCAGTCATGGCCGACTTACCAAAATACCGCATTTCTCAATTGAAAGCATTTTCTCAAGTTGCTCTTGACTATGCGGGCCCTTTCAAAATTTTGGCGGCAAAGAGACAGCGAGGTGCTGAAGTCTGTACAAAGGCTTATATCTCCCTCTTTGTTTGTGTATCCACAAAGGCCATACACTTAGAGCTCGCTTCTGATCTTTCCACAGAAGCTTTCTTGGCAAGCTTTCGCCGCTTTATCGCGCGTAGAGGCCGAGTCTCTCAAGTTTTTTCTGATCAGGGAACCAACTACAAAGGAGCTTTCACTGAGCTTTTATCTCTTACGGAAGCTGCTGCAAACCTCCAGGCGCCCATCATTTTAATGGATTGAGTGAGGCCGGAGTCAAGGCAGTCAAAACACATCTTTATAGAGTCATTGGCGATCAGCTTTTGACTTACGAAGAGTTCTACACCGTACTTACAGGTATTGAAAGCTTGTTACACTCAAGACCTCTGTGTAGCATTAGCGAGGATCCAAATGATCTCACTCCTCTGACCCCAGGTCAGTTCTTGACAACAGAACCTCTTACGTCATTCCCTGAACCTGACCTTACCGAGATCCCTCAAAATCGGCTCAATCGTTGGCAACTTCTGCAGCAAATGCAGTCTCATTTCTGGACACGTTGGAGTCAGGAATATTTGCATACTCTTCAATCGCGGTGCAAATGGACCAAATCATTACAGAAAACAAACTCGTCGTTATTAAAAATGAACAAAAACCACCCCGAGAGTGGATTCTCGGTCGTGTAATGCGCGTCCATCCGGGTGAAGATGTAATCGTTCGCACTGTAACTGTCAAAACTCAATTTGGCACCTTACAGCGTTCCGTAGTAAAAGTATGTCCTTTGCCTGAGCAGTAGGTCGAACCTCTTGCTCTTAGTTTAGAATTAGTTATTATTTTTTTTCTTTTAATTAGACCCGGGATTTTAGCGGTCTAATCGTTTTCGGTATTTTTAATTACGTTAGAAAAACCTATTATGTTTTTGGAGAGTGGAATGTCGGAAACTGACGTTCTGCATTTTTTTCTTATTTATAATTTTTAGATTTAATTAATCGTTTTCGGCTGCTTTCAAAGTACCGTAAAATATTCTTAGTTTTTAAAATTCAAATAAGCGCGCGAAATCATGACGCACAGGTCTGCCCCGGCACCTGCGCGCCCCATACCTGTGACGACGAAAAATGACACTTCGGTCAAAATTTTCTTGTACTTATAATTAAAATTTAATGACTGTCTTTCGACATATTTTCACTAGTGTGTGCAAGCTGGAAAAAGGGCTACAAGAACATCGAAGGGTTGGCCAACCAAGAACAGCTCCAACGAGATTAAGGGGTAAGTGCCAGCAATCTTGTGCGTCCGACATTCCAGCAAACCAATAGGTAAATCCTATTGGAAATAATTTACGGTCCTTTGAATTACGCCTAGAGCGAACAAAATGAATAGTTCCTATATGAAACAAAACGTGTCATTGCCTCAGCCTCCGTTTAATCACATTTAAACGCCCCAAAGATTTTTCTCTCCTAGACCAAGTTCCATACAATCTAATGCTTATGCACCAAGTCGTTTTTTTAGACAACCGCCGATAACATTTAGGCCTCAGTCTTCTTATCCTCGAGCGACGTACAGACCACAACAAAGATTTGCTACAAATAGTCAAGTTTTTAGACCACAAAACATAGTTCGCTCCCAACAAATTCCCCAAAAAGCCTTACCTGCGCCCACACCTATGTCAATATCTACGCGCAATAGTTCAAAAATAACGCCAAATAGCAGCTATTATAAACATAATAACTACCAACCAAGCACTTCACAAATACAAAAAATGGAAGTAGAAGAAATGTATAATACCGAAGCTAACCAACTTTCTCAATATGATCAAACTTTTACAGATAAGTATTACAAAGAATATTACCAACAAAACGGTTACTACCCCGAGGATAGTCAATTTTGCCTCTCCGAACGTTTGGATAATTGCCAAATCTTTACATCCAAGTCCAGTGATAATGATTTTTTACTATACAACGCAAACGAGCAAACCGATTTAGATGCCGTAAATTTTACAGAGGTCCTCAGTCGAGACAGCAAACTATAACACCGCAATAAATACCCTTTAATATGAATAGCTCCAGTGAGCTACCATACATTATATTTCCGGAACACAACCTAAAAATACTAATTGACAGCGGCTCGACAAGGTCATTTTTAGATCCAAATATAACAAAAAAATTGTATCCGAACCACATAAAAAAAAATCCTTTTGTAGTCTCAACAGTATTTCAAAAGTCCGCTCATCAGTTTAGTGCGCATCTGCCCTGCTCAAAATTATTTAATTTGCCAAAAGCCCAAAATCAAATATTTTTTTTGTTTAAATTCCGCGATTTTTTTAATGGCCTTATTGGGATTGACAATCTGAAAATTTTGCAAGCTAAACTTGATTAACTGGAATTCTCGCTACACCATATGCAAAGGTCAAGTTACAATTTTATAAAACCAAGTCACAAATAAATAATTGTATTACAATACCACCTCGTGTTCATCAGGTAATAAGAGTACCTGTAAACGTAAAAAATGGTGAGATAATTATCCCATATCAAAAAATACACAATTGCGAAATCCCAGAATGTTTAACCTCAGCTAAAAATGGTTTTGCCTTGACTACAATCCTAAATAATACATGTGAAAGCGTAACTATGGATTTTTCTTTACCATTTGAAGTAGAAAAATGGAACCGTAAAGAAATTGAAGAAATCAATTTTAATAATATTGTAGACACGCATGAAACAAAATTGGACTTTTCAAAATTTCGTTTAAACCATTTAAATTCGGAGGAAAAAAATCAACTTTTGACACTAATAAATAACTTTTCAGATCTGTTTTATCAAGAAAATACTCCACTTACTTTTACTAACAAAATAAAACATAATATACTGACCACCGATGAAATACCAGTCTAATAAAATCGTATCCGTTACCTTTTGCTCACAAAAAAGAAGTAGAAAAACAAATGAAACAGTTACTTGATCAAAAAATTATTAGACCCAGCACTTCTCCTTGGAACTCTCCATTATGGGTGGTCCCAAAAAAGATGGACGCTTCAGGGGAACAACAGTATAGAGCTGTTCTTGACTTCAGGTCATTGAACTCTAAAACTGTAGATGACCGTTATCCCCTTCCTAACGTCACTTATCTCCTTGATAAACTTGGAAAATGTCAATATTTCTCAACCTTAGATTTGACAAGTGGGTTTCACCAAATTGAGATGTCAGAAAAAGATATCGAAAGAACCGCCTTTAGTGCAGAAAACGGCCATTTTGAATTTCAGAGAATGCCATTTGGCTTAAAGAACGCCCCCGCCACTTTTCAAAGAGTGATGGATAATGTTTTAAGAGGCATCCAGAATGAAATGTGCTTGGTATATCAAGATGACATAATTATTTTTAGTACGTCACTACAAGAACACATTGACCGCCTTAGAGCTGTTTTTCAACGGCTGCGCGAATCAAACTTTAAAATACAGTTAAAAAAATCAGAATTTCTAAAGAAAGAAGTCGCCTTAGGCCATGTGGTGACCCCAGATGGAGTAAAACCCAATGAGGATAAAATCCGTTCCATTCTTGATTGGCCACTTCCCTCTACCCAGAAACAGATACGCGAATTTCTCGACCTTCTCGGATATTATAGGCGATTTATACGGGACTTTGCCCGAATCACAAAACCTTTCACTAGATGCTTAAAAAAAGGCGCAAAAATTGTCCATAATGAAGAATTTTTAACTTGTTTTGACACATGCAAAAAACTTCTTACAAACGATCCTATATTACAATATCCAGACTTTAGCAAACCATTAAACCTGGCCACCGATTCTTCAAGCTTTGCACTAGGTGCAGTACTTTCGCAAGGCCCCATTGGCCAAGACCTTTCCGTTGCACACGCTTCGCGTACCCTTAATGACAGTGAGACCAAACTGAGCACAATTGAACGTGAATTATTAGCTATCGTTTGGGCAACCAAATATTTTCGGCATACCTCTTTGGACGTCCCTTTTTCATTATCACGGACAACAAGCCCTTCCAGTGGCTTCATTCCACAAGAGACCCTTCTTCCAAATTGCTCAGATGGCGTTTAGAGTTAAAAGAATATAGTTATTCTTTGATCCACAGATCTGGAAAATTAAATTCTAACGCGCACGCACTTTCAAGAATAGAATTACATGTATCAGACACCAACAATCTGGATCAAATATCAGACATCGCACAGGTAGACGCCATGTCAACCCGTTCGACAGGATTTCAGCAACAAGTAGATAAGACCATCACACAGAAAAAACAGCAAATAGACCAAACCCAAATAACGACGATGATATCACTATACATACTAATAACGACGAAGACCCTATCGTGGGGATTCCAATAATAGAAACAGCCGTAAACTATGGGGCCAACCAAATAATTTTTTCTAAAGTATTGCACTCTCCTGTAAAACCAAAATTACAAATACTTTTTTCGACAAAAAGAAAGTATTTAGTTCAAATATCACAGATTAATTTTGAAAATGACATTATCAATTTCATAAAAGAAAATGTTTTGCCGAACAAACTTTATTATTTATATTTCCAGGAACATGACCTCTATGAACCGTTTTGCGAAGTCTACAGAAAGAATTTTAAATATCCTTCAATACGCTTAAAGAAATGTACAATCAAGTTACTAGACGTTACCGAAAAAAATGACATTCCAGAAACTATAAAAAACTATCATGAAGGAAAAAGCAATTGACGAAACAGAATATAAAATAAAAATAAAATATTACTGGCCAAATCTTAAAAGTTCCGTTCAAACATACATAAATCAATGTGAAATCTGTCAGATTAGCAAGTACGAACGACACCCGGTTAAAGTAAAAATGAATATTACCCCCACCCCAACTAAACCTTTTGAAATCCTATACATCGACACTTATACCGCGGAACATAATAAATTTTTAACAGTAATAGATAGTTTTTCTAAATACGCTCAGGCATACTATCTCAAAACACTGACTGCCTCTGATATCGCCGACAAATTATTGACATTTTTCTCACATCACGGCTTACCAAACCTTTTAGTTAATTTTGACAATGGTTCATAGTTTAAAAATAGAGTAATTACTGAACTTTTACTTTTACACAAATTAAAAGTTCACTTTATGTCTCCAAATCACCCCGATTCAAATGGGAGTATTGAACGGTTTCACTCAACACTGGCAGAACATATTTGTCTTTTAAATAATCAAGGATTTTCGAAAGAACCTATTACAAACAAAATTTCCTACGCGGTCCTGGCCTATAACTATACTATACATTCAGTAACAATAATGAAGCCTATGAACATTGTAAACGGTCATATCTCGTCAGACGACCCTTTCGACCAAAATTTAGACCATATTCTCATGAGTAACTATGTTAATGATCATAAAAAAAAATCTAAATTACTGTACTCAAAAATTAACGAAAAACTAGCCCAATTTAAAACGACTTTAATCAATAAATTAAACAAAAAACGCGATGATCCTATCTTATTTCAACCCAATCAAGAAGTATATATACGTAAACATGAACGGAAAAAACTAGGAAACAAATTCTTAGATCCCACTACAACGGTGTCAGTAAACCCAGCAAGTAAAACAATATCAACAAACTCCCACGGAAAAATTCATATGTCTAATTTAAAAAGACCGCTAATTAAAAATAAATATGACTTTGGGTAACTTTTATCTTTGGGTTTTGTATTTCAGGTTCGGCCTTGCTTCGGGTCTTGAGGATGAAATGATTATAATAAAACTGGATAATAAGCTTGGAATAATGCCAATAAAATTAGGAACTGCAAAAACAATAGAATATACCTACACTTTAATTCATTACTTTGATTTAGAGCCCATGCTGTGGGAAACTAATAAATTAAACTTAAAAGTATATCATGATTTTAATAGATAGCCATACTGGATATTCCAACGATACACAGAATTACCTAAAACTTTTAAAAATATTACAAACCAGGATCAATACCAAAATATCAGAAATTTTGCCTCATCCCAAACGATTAAGACGTGGGATGATTAACATGTTAGGGTCTGTATTTAAGGCTGTTACAGGCAATTTAGACGCATCGGATGGCGAGTACTATGAAAAAATGATTCATGGGTTACAGAATAATCAAAAAAAATTGTCGACGACAAATTTAAAACAGAATTCCTTATCGATTAGTGTTATATCTAAATTTAATCAAACGGTTCAACCAATAATTCAAAATGAACAATTTGAGTCCCAAATCAATCAGATTGCTTCAATTGTTAAAAATTCTGGCTACAGAGAAAATTCCCTTTTTATCAAAGATATTTTGCTTCAATTTCCTATCAAATTATTCAATCAATCTTGCAAGATGTTGAAAATTCAATAACATTTTCTAAACTAAAGGTCATGCATCCAAGTATAATAAAGTTATCTGATCTTCACAAAGAATTATTGTCTTTGCAATAGAAAGTAGGAGAACAACAAATGTTATTAACTGTTACTCTTCAAAATGTATTTTTTTATGAAAAATTTATCACTTTAGACTGTTTTATTCTAAATAATAAAATTACTTTCATTTGTATCCCGTGCCAATACAATTTGAGAGCAGTTGGTTTAAAGTTGTTTTCCCGCGAAAATTTTTTTTGATAAAAAAACAAATTGCAACATGCATACTATCAAGAACCATGCGCAGAAATAACCAGAAATGAATATATTTGCAAAAAAGAAGACTTCAAAAACAGCGAACCCAATAGTCCTTGCGAAATTTCATTAATTGACTCCAGCATGCTCCTAAATCAGCCAACCACCTGCCAGAAACACAAATCAAATTAGCCACACCAATCATTCGCCAACTAGAGAAATGAAGAAAACGCTAAAACTTCCTGTCAACAACAAGTACATACACTTTTGGGAACATACCTTATCAGACTGCCAAACGACTGCCTAATTCAGATCAACCGACAAATTTTTACGAACAACAACAAAACAACAGCAGCAATAGTTCAGCCGTATATCTTTCCTGACAAACAAGATGCACAAACTGTTATACATCCGTTGGACCTATCAAACAGTATAAAAGATATTGACTTAGATAGCTTAAACAACCTAAAAAGAGAAATTCAAGAAAACTATCCGCACTTCGAAACATCAAGCATTTATCATGTACCCAGTATATGGACATTACTTGTATATGTAATACTTACACTTATATGTTTATACTTAATCTATAAGCGAGTACGGAAAATACGGTTTTGGTCAACATCAAATAAGGCCAATGACAGTTTTTTGAGAATTAAAATTTGTTAAAAATTCAATTTTTTTAACGGACCAATTGGCCCCTTTGTGCGATCGTCCGAGACCATCGCACAAAGGGGCCAATCGGGTGTAAAAGTGGAAGAACTAAAAAAACACAAATAGACATATACAATATCTGGAACTCAAATTATGTAGCAAACTAGTGGGCGCTGAAAATGCAACAGAGTATTTTCACTTGTTTTTTAGTATGACGTGAGTTTGACACTTTAAAAAGCATCTGTTTAATTTTTATGATAATTACATACAAATTATTGAATAATTATGTATTACTTTCTCTAATTATATGAAGTGTTATATTTAATAACATAAATACATCCAGCACAGGTAATTTAACCAAAAAACACTAAATACCAATTTCTAGCTGTAGGTTGTCATAGAGTAATTATATTTTTTAAACGAAGAAGTCAATTATTATTAGAATTTACCTTAAAGAAATATAAAAAATATAATTTAGTGTGTGATAAAATTTTGTTAAGCAAAACTATTACCAATTTTTTGTTAATTGAATGTTTCTTAACAAAATGAAAAAAAAAATGGCTGCGCTTACTTGCGTCTTTTTGAGATTTTTATTATTAAAAATAAAGTGCCTACATACGACCCAAGTAAAAGAAATTAAACTATTCATCTTAAATATAAAACTTGTTTGTTTATTAACGAATTTTTATTAAATAAAAAGTGTTTAATTGACAAAAAAATTGATAGTTTTTTAACATAAATTTGATTAAATTTAAAGATGGCGGACGCGAAAAAATTAGGAAAAGCTTCGTTCGAAAAAATTTTAAAATAAAGGATTTTAATCAAATTGATATAAACAACTTTTTAGGCCTGTAAAAAGCCAAGTGAATTATGGTAGCGGTTACAGTTACTTTAGTTAAAAGGGTAAATCTTCGAAAGTCAAATGTTGAACCAAAACTTTTACAAACTTGCCGTTTTCGTATTTTTAACTTAGGAAAGGTGCCCGAAAATTTTTCAAAAATATCATTTTGACAGATCTTTGTTTTGGAAGAGGTTAAGTGGATTATCAAAGGAGCACGCACTAGTTTACACAGGCCTTATGGGGATTTTTTGTCTCGGTTGAACTGGCTATAATTTTAGTATGTTATAGTGGGGTATGTAACAAAAAAAATGTGAAAAAGAGGTTTTCAGAAGTTGATACTTGACGTCTAATTGGAGTTTTCATATCTATGACAGTGGGAAAGAAAAATTATAAAAATCAGTTGAATGGCTTGGTCAAGTTAATACCCTGAGAATTTCTCGTTCTTGTATTGAGACACAACACACATGCATAGGTGGAAGTTTTCGGAAAATTTATGTATGATCTTTGGTAGCTTAATGAAAGAGCGTTTGCGTACAGAGCAAAAGGTTCCGGGTTCGAGTCCCGGCCAAAGAGAAACTTTCTTATAATTTTTATTTAATTTTACTTGTTGTTTTACGTTAATATTAATAAAACAATGTTAGAAAGCAAAACAATTACACATGTATGGAGTGTGTCTACAAAATAATATTAATAGGTCTTATTTTAACATAAATTTTGCCCTTATGTCATTTTTTTTACAATGATCTTTAATACAAAACCTAATTTTGTATGTAGAGAATAGCAAAATTCAAGCAAAAAATAAACAACTTTTATCCAAAAAGCCTTTACATTAAATTCCTTTTTTTTTAGAAAATGGTAAAATTAGTTTTTAGATGCAATATAAGTAAAAAAATATGCATGCATATGTCTTATTGAGGACACTCTGTACAATATAGTATTTTTAGGTGACTCCTCTTCTTATTTCAAAATTGACGTGTCCATGATTTTATCTCCAAGTTTTAAAAAAAAGGTGATTCCAGACTTTTGGGACATACTGTATATTATGAGTCAGGTTAAATAACTTAAACAGAAATATTATAAAATGTAGAATTTTTAAACTCGTTTTTAATAAATGTTTAAGTCTTAATTACTTTTTTGTGTAAAAGTACTTAAATTTCTTTAAAAAAAATCTATTTTTAAATCACCCTGTAAAAAAACAAATATTAAAGCTTTATAAAATATTAAACAGGGGTGCATTTTAACCTATATCACAATAACCAAAACACATTATTTTTGTTTCTAACATTTTGGGTGTGTAACTAATTATTTCCAACATTAGCTCCCCTCTGTGCATCGCATCAATATGCAATTTTCGGAATATAGTAGACTAATTTTGTTCAATTATTTGTGTTATAACCAAAAACTCGGTAGGAGCTTTAGTATCTGAAATATTTACAAAAAACTGTTTTTAAGGCCGACTGGATTCACCGCCAGACCAACTCGCTGCCGATCCGATTTGCCGCCAGGTCAACTCGCCGCCGCCGTGATAACTCGCCACCGGCCGCCGTAGTTTCAGTTTGCAATTTTGACAAGTGTTTAGTTCCGGTAACAATTTAATTTCACATATTTCTTTAATTTTTGTTTAAATTTGGTACTTTGGGGTGTGAATTTGATAATTAAATTAAATTTGAAATGACGGAAATTTCCATTTTTGAGCCGAATGTATTAATTTTGAAATTTTGGGGTGACTATTATGATTTTATGATTTAATACATATCGGCTTATAAATGGAAAACTCCACCATTTTGTATCCGCAAATTTGATTTTTCTAAGGTTTAATTCAAAACTTATAATCAGTAACATTAGACATCCCGTCTAAAATAAAAACTAAATAAATTTTAAATTGATCTATATACTCATTAATGATTTGATTATTCTATTTGGTTTAGCCATAAAACACTTTATTGTTTTTTTTATTGTGTTGTCTTATTGTAATATCATTTTATTCTTAAATTTTAACCAAATGACAACAAGTACCCCGTACTTTAGAATGCATAGCAAATATATTTATTTGCGGTCAACGGGAAAAAAAATCAACTTAGATTCATGTAAAGGAGAACTGTAAATAAATATATATTGAATTGAATTGAATATCATAAAACCTAGTCAACATTTTTTTTTCTATGTGCAATTTGAAGTAATAAAGAAAAACAATTAATAATGACTAAATAAAATTACTTTTTATGCAAATGTCATTGTAAAAATGAAAAACTAAATGTTAGATTTAAACAATAATGTTTTTCTAAAAATACATAAGCCTAGTTAAGGTATTTTTTAAATTGACTAGTTTGTAAATAAATATTCTAATCTAAAACATATTCTATTCTATCCCAAAGTTCTCAATTCAATACATATGGGTTCATAAAGAAAAAACTCCGCCATTTTGGATAAGCCATTTTGATTTCTTCTTAAGTTTAATTTTAAAATCATGATTAGTAACCTAAACAACACAAATTTCAATAATATTATATGTCGGTTCTTAAATGGATAAGTCCGCATTTTGGAGCCGCCGCCGTTTTGAATTTTCCAAAGTTTAAATTTAAAATCATAATCAAGGTTCCAAATTTAGTACGTATCCGTCAGTAAATAGAAAAGGTCGCCATTTTAGATCCCCTATTTTATTTTGTTTTTGGTTTAATTCAAAAATTACAATTAGCAACCTTTAAGGCCCAAAATTTATTAAATATCGTTTTTTAAACGAAAAAGTCCGCCATTTTGGATCCGATATTTCAACTTTTATTTTAAGTTTAATTCAGAAGACATAATTAGCGACCTTAAACTACAATTATATTGTTTGTGTACATGTTACGTTATAAATAAATACATAAACACAATTTGATATATACTAGTTTTTAAATAAAAATTCCACCATTTTGGAAGAGCCATTTGATTTTGTTTAGGTTTAAGTCAAACATTGTATTACTTAGCCTGAACACCGTACTGTTCCAAATTTAAAAAAAAAAACGCTTTATTATTTTAAATTTTTTGTGTTTAAACTCTATACACGGATACGGATTTTCGGCGAGTTGGCCCGGCGGCGAATCTGGTCTTCGGCGAGTTGGCCCGGCGGCAAATTGGCCACGGCGAGTAGATGTTGTCCTAGAGCCTGACCAGAGGATGTATTATATGTGTGAAAACTAAATATATTTTGGGATTTAGGGGGGGAAATTTCCCCTTGTTATCCGCCGTAGATCCCCGCCTGAAAAGTGTCGCTTTAAACTTTTACAGTAAATCCGTTAATAGGTCTAAAAGAAAAATAATTTCCTGATATAGTAGAATGCCGAGCATATTTGCGTACCGCCTTTTATCTCATCTCATGCGAACCCTCTAATCTAAAAGTAGAGAATTCTAGTAAATTAAAATAAATTTGCGGAATACCGCAATTATAGGTATTGGGAAGATAACAAGTTTTCATAATTTCTACGAGCCACTAAGAGAGAAACGGTTCGTCTTGGCCCACACCTTATGGAATTTTCCTTCTGTGTATCTGATGACTACGCGTCGTCGATGAGAATCCTCCTTGAATAGGACGACGATAGTAGGGAAATATATATACAGTCGAACTTCGATAACTCGAACAACCATGTGTCACATAAAAATTTCGACTTATCGAGACTTCGACTTATCAAATAATAAAAAAACATTTTTGCGGAGTTTTTTGTGAATCAAAATGTACGTGTTTTTTTAGGGAAAAATTGGTATACTTGTAATAATAGGGATTTATTGGAATAAAACCTGACCTTATTTTAAAATCGACCCTGTGGTGACAGATTTACATATAAAAAGCAGCTGCTCTCTTTCAAAATTCAGCCTTTTTGTATTTAAAAACCGGATTTATTAGTGTCGGTATTTATTAAATGAAAGTTAGAGTCTGTGTTATTAAATTTGGCTTTGGTATGTCAATTCTGAAAGGTCAGCTGTTAGTTTTCTGTGCAAATGTGTCAGAATAAAGTCGACTCTCAAATAAAGTCAGGTTTTATTCCAATAAGTCTCTAGTTCTGATACCACCAAGTCTATATTAAAAACGTTCACCTCTAATACACGGAAACTTGTAATAGGTTACTTAAATTTTGTTGTTAGCTATGTTTATAGTGTCTTTACCAAATCACATTTAAAAAATTGACTCGGACATTTTGGATGTCACAAAAAAATTAAAAATAGGTACCAAGATATCCTAGCTGAATTTTGAGTAATTTACACTAAAAATTATGAATTCAATTTTCCGTTTACGGGATTTTTATGAGCACGAGTGTAAATATTTATTTTACCGAAAAATGTCGTTTTTTGTGACATAGTAACGTCCACACAACCTCTATACCTATAGCAAATCGAATACAAGTTACAATAGCTGCGTTCGGTATTATTGTCGGATGAATCTTCCATCTAGATCTAGGGGAGGTAGATCTGAATCGTTCGGTAATTCTGCTCAGACTAGTCTGACGTAAATCTGTTTGCTCCGTACATTTTGATCGACGAAACAGATTAATCCGAGATTGTGACGTTGTGTTGTGTTTGTTTTGTTTACAAAAATAATTTACTATAAATTTCTTTGATTGAAATCGAATTATTTAATGTCTGATTGTTATATATATATTTATCGGTTTCACAACGTTCTACGTCTTCCGATACCCAATCTCCACTCGTTTCTGTTTGCCCATAATTCATCATCTAGGCCTCTTATTCTTATTTCACTGTCTATTCCTTCTCTCCAGCTTCTCCTTGGCCGTCCTCGTTTTCTTCGGCCAGTTGGTTTCCATTGTAGTATTTGTTTAGGTAGTCTTTCGTCATTCATTCTTTGTACATGTCCGTACCACACCAGTTGTTTTGTTCTTATATCATCCACTAAAGTACGTTCACCTACTGTCATAATTTCTCTTATTCTTTGATTTGTAACTCTTTCTCTTTTTGATTTCCCTGCTGCTCTTCTCCAATAGTCCATCTCCGTAGCGGAAAGCATTTTTTCTGTTCTATCCTTGATTGGCCATACTTCTGAGCCGTATGTAATAATACTTTTTATAATGGTGTTATATATAAGCTTTTTGTTATGTTTTGATATACTTTGGTCCCAAATTATTCCATTTAATAAAGTTATTGCTTTTCTTCCTTGTACGTTTCGATCTTTTATAGCTTTGTCTAGTGTTCCGTCAGCTGTAATTTTTAGACCTAAGTATTTATACTCATCACAGGAGTGAATTCGCTGCCCGGTATTTAAGATTAGATCCTGTTTCATTCCACCGATACACATATACTCTGTCTTATTGAGATTAACCTCTAGTCCCCACTTATTGTACTCTTCTATTAGTTTTCGTGTCATATATTCGAGGTCGTCATAATCCTGAGCCACTACTATCTGATCATCGGCGAAACATAAAGTATACAAGGTGGTTTCGTCCAACGGAATTCCCATGTTTTGGCATTTTCTCTTCCATACTTTAAGGACTTGTTCCAAGTATATCTTGAAGAGCGTAGGCGAGATACAGCAACCTTGTTTAAGACCTTTATTTACTTGAAAGCCTTTGGTTAGTTTTGCTTTTATTTTAACTTTTGCCTTACTATTGCGGTATAACTCTTGGATGGCCTTAATTAGTTGTACGTTTAAGTTTGTGTTTTCCAACGCTTTCCAAAGTAGATTTAGTGGTATACTATCATATGCCTTCTGCAAATCCACGTAAAGCAGATGCAGCTCTTGACCGTATGCCATTTTCTTTTCAATAACTTGGGTTATACAAAAGAGATGATCTGAAGTCGATCTACCCGCCCTGAAACCAGTTTGTTCTTCTGCCTCCATGTCTTTATATTCGCTCTCTACTTTATTTCTTATTATTTTACCGTATATTCTGCTTAGCGTACTAGTCACAGATATACCTCTATAATTGTCACATATATCTTTCCTTCTTTTTTTGTGTATTGTGGATATATATGACGTTTTCCACTCAGTTGGGACTACAGTTCCATTTAAATATTTTTGGAAAAGATTCCGTAATCTCCAAAACAGTTCTTCAGTGCCATATTTAATAAGTTCGGCTGGGATATTTCCGGGTCCGGCAGATTTACCGCTTTTTAAGGTTGTGCACACGTTTTTGACCTCAGAGATTGTGAGGGGTACTGGAGATCCCATTGTTCTAATTATATTGTCTCTTGCGTCTTCCTTGAATTCTGCTCTATCTTCAGTTAAAAGTTTTTTAAAATGCTCATCCCATTCTTTGTCTGGTATTGGTGAAATGATATCTCTGCATGTTTCTTTTTTAATCGATCTTATAGTTTTCCAGCTTTCGGTACTTCTCCTACCTCCTAAGTAAGAATCTATTTTCTGACACTTTTGCGTCCACGAATGATTTTTCTTATCACTGATCATTCTTCTCACCTTTGATTGCGCGATTTTGTATTCTTGTCTGCTTCTATCTATCTTTTGGGATAAGTAGGTGTGATATAATTTCCTTTTTTCCTCTATTTCTCTCTCAATCTCAGCATCCCACCAGTATGGTTTTCTTCTTTTAGAAGTTTCTTCCACTAATCCTAGTGCTTCTTTTGCAGCTTGGTGGATGCTTAATGTAATACATTCGTATTCCTCATCTGGGGTTTCACCTGAACTTGTATTAAGTTTTTCGTTCAGTCTCTTTTTGTATAAGTTTTTTACGCTGTCATGTTCTAGGCTTAGTAGATTATATTTACAGTGATCAATTTCTTCAATCACTGTATCATCAAGATGTTGTTGATGCAGGCTTCGGCCTTGATAAGGAAAGAGAATTTTGGACTCCAGAAAATAGTGATCACTTCCGCATGTTGATCCACGCTTTGTTCTGACATCTTGAATTTTTAGTTTTGTCTTTTGTTTAGTGATAAGATAATCAATGACGGATTTCAGGTTTTGTGAGGGTTTGGTCCAGGTATATTTGTGTATTTCCTTATGTTGAAAAAAACCGTTTTGGATTTTTAGGTTTAATTGCTCACATACTGTAATTAGCCGGTTTCCATTGTCATTAACAAGATTTTCTCCATATTGGCCAACTGTCAGATCATTAACTCTGTTACCGGTTCTACTATTTAAATCTCCCAATATGACAATTTCTCTAGATGCACTTACTGCTGATATTTCATTGTGTATTTCTTCAAAAAAATTGTCTTTCACGGCTACATTTGCATCGTCGTTATACGCATAGATTCCAAAAATCGTAAGTCTCATTCCTTTTATTGTTATATTCATTTTAATTAGCCTTTCATTGACTGCTTCCCAGTTGGTGATAAATTTTCTAAATCTTTTGTTGACCAAAATAGATACTCCTTGTTGGGCATGTTTTTCTTTTGCCACTCCGCTATAGAAATGGTCATATTGTCCTAGGTTTTCAGATCCTTTTCCTTTCTTTTTCGTTTCTGTTAGTACAGCAAGGTCTACCTTCATTCTGCTGCACTCATGTACTATTTCATTCATTTTTCGATTCATTCCTTGTACGTTCCATGTACCAAAAATCATATTCCTGTTTCTTTGCTTGGTTCGTCTTAGGTTTTTCATTTCTTTCCGAGGCGTTTGATTGGGTTTTTTAACAGTGTACGTTTTTTCCGGGTATCAGAGAGTTAGTCTGATGCCCCAACCCCCAACCTGGAGGACCAGGTGATTTTTGATCGAGGTTTTCTTCCCCTAGCCTTTGACGATTCCAACGCCGGTACTACAAGGCAGTAGTCTTTTATACTATCCCTAAAAGAAAGGGTTGCCACCTACGCTATGATCACCGTACCGAGGTCCATTCTCTCCGCCTTTCATATCGATGTGGTCTTCTCCCGTAACCCTGGGAAAGGGACCCCATACAGGTGCTAACTCTCCGGGTCGAAGAGTACCTGGAATCTACGGAGGGCAGGGGTCGATTCATTTCCCCTGATAGACATCTGACGAGGTCTACCCGTACCCGTTGTCTGATTGTTAAATTATATAAATTTACGACATCACAGGAAAATTTTGTCAAAATTATAGCTGGGCGTGAGTTGCAATATGTACATAATATTTTTGGTTATATTTAAGGTTATAACCATTTATAACAATTTGATCGTTCGTTAATTCCAATTTGCTCAGACTAATCTGTAATCACGTGACCAAAAATCCGTCGCGTCTGAGATGCAAATACCGAACGCAGCTATTGAGTTGCGTGTTTAAAACATTCCAATGCAAACAAACAAGTTAGAACAATTCGGAATTAGGGGGTTTTCGGAATTAGGGGGTTTCCCCAGAAAATTAGATTTATCGAAGTTGGCACCACATACAATGTTCGAGTGATCAAGATATTCGGCTAATCGAATTTTAAGATATCAAGACCAAGTTACATATATTTCTTACCCTTGACGCCATTGCCAACAGTTTGGTTCGACTGATCAAAGATTTTGTGTTATCGAAGTTTGAGTTATCCAAGTTCGACTGTATTTAAAAATTACAAAGTTCCCAAGCTAAAGTTAGGCAAGCTGGGGGTAATTAATTAGTAAGGAAAGGGATCCAGTTGAGAGCTATGTACCTCATTATTTTGTACTGGAATCTGCTCTATAATGGCAATGATAAAACTCGGTTATATAGTCAAAGCTAATAGTATCACACCGCACTTCCATTCATCGTTTCCTTCAGAATGACTATCTTTTCCACCTTCGATTTGTTAGTGCTTTTGGGACAACATCTTGGATGATTGTCACGAAATTTTTTAATTTATTAACAAAATGTTTGGTTTCTACAGATATTCACTTTCGTATTAAAGTAACATGGCAAGTCAAACACATTTAAGCAAAGATTATAAAATAGAGAAAAATCAAATAAAAAAGTTTATTTTTCCCTATTTTTAATTAGGGTATTAGGAAGGACCTCTATTAAATTCCTTTTTTCAACTTGGTTTAGGGAGTTGAGCTTCACGGAGATGTGAATTTCACATATTTTTGTCAAATATTTGCTCAAATTATTAAAAAATACAAACAATAGTTTCTTCAAACTGAAAATGTACTGGGGCCCAATTACAGACGTAGTTAAATTAAATTTAAAAAAATGAACTTGTCATATTTTACCATTAATGTAGGTCGGTTTGCTTGACTGCAGTATTTGTGTGAGATGAGGGATCACAATTTTGGGTTTTTTGAAAAGAAGTGGGTTCAAGACTCTGTCCAGTAACAGGAAACAAAAATTTGTTGATTTTTTTTTAAAGAATGAACTTTACTATGACCCCGCAAAAAAATCTAGGGGGGAGGTACCCTAAAAACTCAATTTTAAGAACATTTTTTGACTTTTTTATTCTAATTTTTTTACAAGTTTTTATTAGTATATTTTAGTGTAAAACATTTTTTTATGCCCACTCGATTGCATTATTTACAGTAACGCACCCAGAAATAACTCTTTGGGGGGCGGTCGAGACCCGTATTTTATTAATTATTATTTTTTTTGAGATAACGCCGAAAATGTGTTGTTTGGGTGTAGTTTGACCTAGAGTCCTTGTATGTTGACATATTTGGATATATTCAAATATGTCAACATACAGGGACTCTAGTTTGACCTACCCTAGCAGTCTCGTCGTGATGTCTGAACTCTGTCCGTAACACGATAGCTCCTAAACCGCCCAACCGATTTTCATAAAATTTTTAGGTAAAATAGTATTCGATACTGTAACAAGCTGATTAGATTTTGGTCGAAATTCATTAATGCTAATGACAGTTTTTTGACAGTTAAAAAGTTTAAAAAATCTTAACTTTTTAACGGAGCGTCTCATCAGTATGCGGTTTTCAGAATATTGTACCGCACCGAACCGAACCGAACCGAACCGAACGCCATTTTGTCACATGATGTAGGCTATAAGATACATATTACCTACATTTCAGGCGATTTTTATGAAATTCCTTTGATCACCCATTGCAAATGTCCTCTAATTTGCTGTAATTACTTTGTAGTCCTCCCTGCTCCCACCCATCTCCCCTTCTGTAATTCCCCCCGCCCTCTTTAAAAACCCCATATCTATAGCCTAGAGGTAAAAAGTCGTAACTCCACATTTGGCCAGTTCGAGTTAATACTATATCCGATTTAATATTGAAGATAAAAGACAGTAAGTCCTGTATTCTTGATTGTTTATCTTTTTAGATTTAAAATGATAGTATCTGCATGCTTGTGTAAGATGAACGAAATTAAAACTGAACTAAGAATTAATCTTATTTTACATATTACTCGACTTTTTGTTTTATGGGCATACCATCATTTGCCTCTCGCCTATAGATATATAACGCATATTTTTATCAAATGTAGGGCCATTTCAAAAATTGTTTCTGCGCATACTTTAAGATTTTTTCCAACACCATTTTACGAGTTCCCCCTCCCTGTCCCTCTCTCCTCCCCACCCTCCTTATTAGTGATAGTTGTAGCTATAACTTTCACAAATATAGAGCAATTTCAAAAATTCTTTCTGCACACGCTTTAAGATTTATTTTCAAAATTTTTTTACTAGTTCCCTCCTCCCTCTCCCCTCCCCACCTTTACTCAATGTTTGTAAAAATAAGCTACCTACCCTTTGGGTATAGTTCAATGTTTGACACAAATGCATGATTTAGGTAATAATTAGGTGATTTAGTTACATGAATTGCGTATGTGTTACACAATGAATTAAGCGCATATTGTCGCGATACATTCCCCCCCCCCCCTAGAAATAAATAGACTTTTTCTTGAGAAATATTGGACTTGCCGCATAATTACCCCCCCATAGAAAAAAAAAATATTAGTGTTTCAGTCGACCATTACCCCACCCCCTAGATTTTGGCCCCGATCCGCGCTTGGGTATACCTATCAATTTTGTACCCAACTATGACTCGTAGGTACAAGTAGGTTTAGCAGTTGGGTATTTTTTTATTAATTTTTTTCTTGTTAGGTTGTATTGTTCTGGCGGCATCCAACCGCTTCTGGCTGTACATTGTACATTGTTTCCCTTTGAAAAATCGGTCCTATGATTTTTCTTTTTTGTTCGTTCTTCTGTCACTCTTCTGCATTGGTTTCTTGTTGTGTCCTAGCATGTTCTTTAAATTGGTTAAAAGTAAGAAAATTAATCAATTTTGCGCCTGAGAGTACATCCGGTTTCATTTCCTCCTTTCTTTTTCATAGACAAAACAGATCCCGAAAAACAAGTTAACGTGCGTTTTGCGCTAAATCTACCTAATTTGCGTACCGCCTGTTATCTCATCATGCGAACCCTCTAATCTATAATTAACCTAAAGCGGTAGCCGATTGAACATGCATTTAATTTGTTACCCCGACTCGCAGCTCACTAAGAGCTAAACTATGTCTTTTAACAAATATGGCAGAAGTCGCTCTAGCTCAGTTCCCCATTTTAACCATTCAAAATAGATGAGTAAAAGACCATGGACAGTCTAAAGATATGGAGGACGTGGTTTCTTTATAGAATTTGGCGAATTATTTGCACAAGCTGCGCGGCGCTGTTTTTGCTGCAGCGTTGTGTTGTCGGTTTTTCGACATAGATCAAAGGGAAATTGTACGACGTTTTTTTTTAAGTTTTGCATATACAGCTGTAATAAAACAGTAGATAACTTTTAAAGAATTTTTTATTTCTCGAAGTATTCTCCATGAAAATTAATGCACTTTTAAAAGCGCTCAAGCCAGTTGTCAAAACTGTAATTCCACTCATTTGTTGGTACTGTCAAAATTGCATTCTTCAGGGCGTCGTCTGTTCCCTCTGGCGACTGAATTCTTTGACCACGCAATCCATTCTTGATTTTCGAAAAAGTATAGAAATCGTTCGGACTAAGGTCGGGACTGTATGGAGGATGGTCCAACAATTCGACGTTAAGTTAAAAATTCAATGGTTTTTTCTGCTTTATGCGAACTTGCATGGGCTTGGTGGAGGATGATTCGTCGTTCGGGGTTCGTTTTTCGAAGCTCAGCGATGACTCTCGGCAAACAAATGGTGATGTACCAATCGGCAGTAACAGTCCTTTGATCTTACAGAGAAATTGTTACTACATAACCTGCTTTTGAAACAAATGTCGCCACCATCTTTTTGGATACACTTCGAGAACGGATGACTTTTGTTGGCTTTTCATCACCTTGGAACACCCAAACAGACGGCTGACGTTTATTTTCGGGTTCATATAAGTAAATCCACTAAAAATTGGTACACCGATTGACCCTAGATTCTTTCTGTTCTTTGATAAACAGATGCGGTATCCATTGAAATCCCCATGAAGCCTTAATCTCGTGATATGTCGCATGTCGATCTTCCGTGATAAGCATGCACACACCATCAATGTGTTCCCTGGATGACAGCCGTTTTTGGTGCACCTGGCCTTGGATCTTCGTTACGGCTAATCCGTCCATGCTTACATTCTCCATACCAAGGAGAAATTGTCGACTGATGTGGTGCTTCATTACCGAAGACAGACATCAACTTGGAAAGGCATTTTGTTGAGATAATTTCCTTCAAAAGTTATAGCCCGAAAATGTTCTCGGTTTGATTCCATTTTTCGACTTATTGTTAATTTAGATATTCCTACAAAACTATATGTATCGCACTGTTTAAAACTGAGGTTAGGTAAAGATTGAAGTTAACTTTTAGCAACGATATTCGATCAGTGTGGCACTATATGTTCCAATATGCAAAATATAATAGACAGCCCTCGTATTAACGCTGGGTTTAATTGTATTTATACGCATCTGCACCATGAGGGTTGCTTTTGTCAGTTTTACTAACCTAACTAAGTTAGCTTTCCTGTACTCGGCTTTCAAAGTAAAAGTAAGAACTAACCTGACCGGACACCTATTCTAACACACTTGCATTTTTTATTGGACTTGCACGATTTACGTGAGAGAGGGTCGATTTATATTTATATGAAATGAATTGTAGATTTCTCCAGGGTGAAGTCCTTGAACCATTGTTAAAGGAGAAGAAACGAAAATTCCTGCTTACTTCACAAATATTTTATTGTCTAATCACGATGCGTTTCGATTTTTTAAAAACCATTATCAAGTGGTTTGGTCTGTAAGAATAATGAAAAAATATAATTAAATTATAATATTTAAAATAAAATATGCTAAAAAATACTTACAGACAGTTAAGAATCATCTTTGAAACAAATAAAAACTGGAACACACAAAAATAAAAAATTAAAAAACATTTAAAACAGTGTAAAACAACATACAGATTAATAATCAGTCAATCGGACATAAACACGTAATTTTAATAAAATACAATTAATTGACAAAGAAGATATAGGTCAAAATAATAAATAATATAAACAAAACCCAGATATCCGAAACAGGTACAAAAGCGACATCTAACATAAAATAAATAATTTAATAAATGAACAGAAACAATTTAAAATTGACAAAATCAATAAACAAAAGCAGACAAAGAAATCTTATTTGAAATTGTTTAAAACTTTAGCTACCTCTTTGAAGTGGGCGTTCGTAGTGGTTTCATTTAAACTAACTGGCGATTGATCAATTTCGAGCTTAGCAATCTCAAAATTTTCCAAAAAATTAAATTTTCTGCCTTTTTGGGTATCATGTAACATTCTAAAATTATTCTCTATATTAAAAGAATGTCCCGTTTCCCTCAAATGCATGCCAAAAGCGGATCTTTTATCGTTTCGGGACTTCTGAGAGTTCAAATGTTCACGTACCCTAACCTTAAAACTACGGCCCGTTTGTCCCACATATTTAGCGGGGCAGTTGTCGCAAGAGAGTAAGTAGACTCCGTTTTTTTCTATGGTTGGAGTTGGGTCTTTTATTCTCGAAAAAAGGCTTTTAATATTTAAAAAAGATTTGTAAGCAATCTTAATATTGCAATTTAAAGAATTTAAAACATTTCCCACTTTCAAAGAGATGCTGCCCAGATACGTTAATTTCACATATTTAGGTGGTTGGTATGGAGTAATGGAAGTATCCAATGGATCAGTCAATAGATTTTTTAGTAACGAATTATACTTTTTCTTAATAAGTCTATTTATTAAAGAAATTTCTGAGATCCATTAACGTTAAAAGATAAAAACCGATTTTTTTAAATTTTGAAAGTAATATTATTACTTTCAAAATTAGTAATCGGGGTTTTTTTGGGATGCGCATTGAATATGGAGGCTTTTTCACGGTGGCCGTTAGAGACCGCATCACAGAACACACACACAAAAATTTTTTCTACGTGTAGTTTTTTGAATTTTCTTTAAGGAAACGATTTCCTAATATCTTTAGGCTAAAAGTAAGCCGCTTTCGTGATATTTCGGTGCTTGATCCCGCACCAAAATATTCAGATGATAAAAAAAATTGTTGGTACCTTTTCAGAATGAAATTTGGTCAGTGATTAAGTAGTACCAATTGAATTTTTATAAAATACCGGTTTTTTTTAATAGTTTGAATATTCCGAAGCGGCATTAAGTATCAAAAAACGGCTTGCTTTAACGGACTTTAACAAGAATACATTTTCCGATTAAAATGTTACTACTACATTTTTTTTAAAGTTATAATAATTTTAAGTCAACCGAAGTTCAGTTGGGGGCGCCCTCTGACGACCACAGTAAAAAGGTGGATTTTGCATCCCAAGGAACCCCAGGATAACAATTTTAAAAAAAGTTATACGTTAAAAAATATTCAAACACTTTAAAAAATTTGATTTTAATCAATCCAATAAATCAATTTCAGACATAAGTAAGTTGACTTAAATCGACTTATTTTGATCTAAGGAATCTATGGTAAGAGGGTGTAAAAACTTTTTCGGGATACCCTACATTTTAGTACCTAATATGCGGCCGGATGCTCTTCGAATGACACGTGACAGATTCAGGAATTGATCGAAGCGTAGCTGGCGAGTTCATCGCCTTGGTGCAGGTATTATGCTTCACTTACTTTAAACTTCTGGTGTTGCTGGAGTTCCACCAGTAAATTTCTTCTCTCCAAGGTCCTGATATCGGACGAAGCGTTGACTCTTATGGCACAATACATTATCTAAGAGTCACATGCTAGCTAATCGCATGTGAAAATCTAGCTTGCTTGACCCGTGAAGTTAAAAAATGTCCCGGACGGATGGGACGGTTGCACGGATGTCTTTCAGCTAGATAAATAGGCATACTTGTACGAGTTCTGATTGACTTGCGATTGACAGCCAATTGAAGCGTACTATTTACATATTTGATATTTTGTACCTACTATAAATGTAATAGAAAATTAGCCATTTTCAAAGGCTCCGGATCCATGACAGTCCTAATAGCAGGGACACTATAAACCTAGGTACTAATGTGGCTCCTTTTATAGCGAGGCAAAAAGTTTGTTTAATTCGTCGCGGAATAAAAAAAAATTGTGTGTGCTTAAAACCACACGGCAGAAGTCTAAACTTCAACAAGACAAAATTAATAATATGAAATACAAGATTTTTTGCGTTATATATTGAAAAAGTAATACTTAAAGTAATAACATTTACATAATTATAATTGGGTATAAATTACTCTGGTAAATTTTGCTCTGAATGGCCTTCATCCACATCATCATATCAAATCAAAATCAAAATATTTATTCGTTACATAGGCCTATTAACAATAGAATGTAACAAGTCAGTAATTGTATTTAAATAGGTACAAGAGTACCATAGTAAAATAAAATTACATTGCGTTCTTACACTAGAACATATGTCATATGTATATATGTATAACAAATGGTAGATATATACACAAATTACAAAAAAAAACACTGAAACACTTAATAGCACACAATAGTGCTTTCTTACGCCAAATGTGATTTAATTCATTTATTTTTTTGACAAAAACAATTTTAGTCCTTTAAGTTTGTAAAATATTTCAGTCCAAAGAAGTTTCTTAAGTACTTTTTTAAACTTATTCAAAGATAAAGGTTTGAAATCATTTGGTAACATATTATATAAAGAAATTCCAGCATATACTGGGCTCTTTTTAAAAAACTCATGTTTATGGAATGGTAAACAGAAATTGTTACCATACCGGGTAGAGTAACAATGAAAAAAGTAATTTTGTGAATACATATGTTTAGTTTTATGTATATGTATTAATAATTTAGAGACTCATGTTACCTTTGTAGACCTACAACAAGCATATGATACCGTTCCAGTAGAAAAATTATGGACAGTGTTAGAGCAAACTAATATCAATCATACATACATAAAAGCAATAAAAGAACTATACAAAGGGTCAAAATCAATTAAAATTGGAAATCGACTTTCAAAAGAATTCCTGGTAACAAAAGGCTTAAGACAGGGATGTTGTATCTCTCCAACTCTTTTTAAAATATATATCGCAGTAGCTCTAAAAAACTGGAAACGTAAAGTGCACGGCATGGGAATACAACTTAACGACCGATTTACCATATACACACTACAGTTTGCTGACGACCAAGTAATTGTGGCTAATGATAAAGAAGACATGGAGTTTATGATGAGAAAGTTAACAGAAAAATACCAAAAGTGGGGATTAACAGTGAACGTGGACAAGACACAGTACTTATGTATTGGAAACGAATCCAGTGAGTTAGTACTAGAAAATGGACGAACAATATCTCCATGTATGTATACTTGGGTGTCACATTTGATAAGACAGGTACAGACTGTAAAGAATTGGAAAAAAGAATAGTAAAAGCAAAAAAAGTTATTGGATGTCTTAACAGTATTTTATGGAGCAGAGAGATAAAAAAGAATGTAAAATTTAACATATATGAAACAATGGTCAAAAGCACGCTGTTGTATGGAATAGAGACTTGTCGCGTAACAGAAAAGTAAAAAACAAAAATGGAAAGTGTCGAAATGGATGCAATAAGAAGATCAATGAGAATATCTAGAATAGATCACATCACACATAGGGAAGCATAACGGATGACATCACTAGAAGGCAACTGATATGGTACGGCCATGTACAACGGATGAACGACGAAAGATTACCAAAGCAGGTCCTAGAATGGCAACCAATAGGGCGCAGAAAAAGAGGGCGTCCTAAACTAGAATGGCAACAGTCAATCCAAAGATTAATGATTCAAAAAAATCTAACTGAGGATGATTGTCAGGATCGAAGGAGGTGGAGAATAGGCGTCGGACAATGTAAAAAAACGTTCTAAACCGACATCGTAGTAGTGTTAATAATTTGCAAACATATAGTGAAGTAACAGTGAGAATACAGTTTTCCTTAAAAATTTGTCGGCACGAATCCGATGGTTTTAGGTTAAAAATTATTCGCAGGACCCTTTTCTGCAAGACCAACACTCTTTCCAAATCTGAAGATTGACCCCACAATATTATACCGTAGCTGATAATGGAAGGTATGTTGGCGAAATATGCAGTTAGCAATGTCGACCTGCCTAGAGAGTTTTTTAAACATGTTTGGCATAGGTGTTTTTGTTAATTTTAAAGCACAATTGATTAATATGTTCACTATAGTTCAGATGTGTATCAAATGTAACACCTAAAAGCTTAGCGGTTGCGGAAAATACAACAGGGACATCGCCAAAATCTCACAATTTCCAATGGTTTGCTGTTATTGGTTTTAAATTCCAAATAAACCGTTTTGTTAAAGTTTATAATAAAATTGCTGGAAGAACACATTTTTGCCATGGATAATAATTGTGGTATCATCAGCGTACATAAGATAATTCCAATCAGGGGGTCGATTTTGACCACAACTTGTTAAATCTCATATTGGAGATTTAACATAGGTACAATCTCCAGTACAATCTCTAGTAGTCAGCTTGGCCATGGAAATTTTAAAACTTGAATTGTGGGTAAAATACACTTTTATTTACCTTTTTCTATGTTTTTACATACCTTTATGAATTTTCCTATATAATTTGGCCCCACAAGTTTCCTTTTATCACTATTTTCCGAAGTTTTCGCGATTTTCCGTAATTGTATTTCATTGTTTTTACTTTATAACTGTCACTTTTCTGATTTAACAAACACAGAGATTGATGGATATATTGGTTCAGAAATGGAAAAGTCCGCCATTTTGGATCCGCTATTTTGATTTTTATTAATTTAAGTTAAAAATAATAATCAGCGACCTTAAACATCCCAAAGTTCCGAGTTTGATGCATATTGGTTCATAAATGGGAAAGTCCGCCATTTTGGATCCGCTATTTTGATTTTTATTAATTTAAGTTAAAAATAATAATCAGCGACCTTAAGCATCCGAAAGTTCCGAGTTTGATGCATATTGGTTCATAAATGGGAAAGTCCGCCATTTTGGATCCGCCATTTTGATTTTTATAAATTTAAGTCAAAAATAATAATCAGCGACCTGAAAAATCTCAAAGTTCCGAGTTTGATGCAAATCGGTTCATAAATGGGAAAATCCGCCATTTCGGATTCGCCATTTTATGTATTTTTTTAATAAAAAATAAGTTGAATTGTATACTAACCACCTAGTTGGAAAAGTTTGAAAAAAGTTATAATCAAACAAATAAAAAAAAATAGGAAAAAATTGCGTAAAGTTGCTATTAATTTAATAATAATAAAATATAGGTAAATTTATAATTAAAAAATAATAAGTCCTAACCTGTGTTTGTTAAATCAAAAGAGTGACAGTTCTAAAGTAAAAACAATGAAATACAATCACGGAAAATCGCGAAAAATTCGGAAAATAGTGATAAAAGGAAACTTGTGGGGCAAATTATATGGGAAAATCCATAAAGGTATGTAAAACATAGAAAAAGGTAAATAAAATTCTGTATTTTAGCCACAATTCAAGTTTTAAAATTTCCATGGCCAAGCTGACTACTAGAGATTGTACTAGAGATTGTACCGCTGTTAAATCTCGAATGAAAGATTAAACAAGTTGTGGTCAAAATCGACCCCTGGATATGTTTAGGAAGGTCATTAACAAATATTAAAAAGATTAGGGGCCCAGAATACTTCCCTGGGGCGTGCCTATGTGAGAATCATATGTATTGGATAATTTGTTACTGATTTTTACTTTGAACTTTTTTCCCTTGATCAGTGAAGTTAGCCATTGATTGATATTACCTCTTATTCCCAGTTGGTCCAGTTTTCTTGAAACAAACTCCGGACAGATAGTGTCAAATGCCCGAGTCAAATCAAAGAGAACAGCCATGACATGCTCGCCAACATCCATATAACTATATATATTTTGAATAAACTCTACTGTTGCGGTTTCAGTTGAGAGACCCTGTCTAAAACCATGTTGAAATTTGGTTCGCTCTGCTGACTGTTCCTTTCACAGTTAGTCGACTCGAGGCGACTTCACACGAATGAGCGTTACATAGCCGAGCATGACGGCTCAGTTCAATTCAGTACCCACAAAAAGTGCTAAACGCGCTTAAAGAAGTTTACACTTCAAAAATCATAAGTCACATTTTATACCAAGGCCAACACAAAAATAGAGGCCACGACCCTGAAAAAATCAGCTGTTCTCCCGGGGCTGAATTTTACATTGGGTCTTATGGGAGGTCAGACGTTTTTTTATGATATTTTCAAAATGGCACTACAGATTTCCGCAAAATTTCAGTCAAATATTCTCAGACACCATCCCGATATTCTGCCAAACTTTTATAAGGATGCAAGATGATTAAAAAGTTAACATTTTCAAGATTTAGCATTCCTTATTTTGAATTCAAATTACCCGCCATGTACCACATGCCAACTGTTATATTTGACATGTATTTGACTTTGTCATATGTGATTGTCACATTCGCTTCTACTTTAAACTTAATTTTTGCGTGAGCTAATGAAGCGGCTATGAAAAATTAGGGCTTACTATACATTTAAAAAAAATTGTTCTGCCAGAATAAAGTAAAAACAATCTCAAAAACGGCTTCATTAAAAAAAAATCAAATATCCATGAAACGTCATTCCAACTTCAATATTTTAAAGACAATCAGCTGTGTCGTAACGTGACCATTAAAAATAAAATCAGCCCCGGATGTGACGTCAACAAAGTGGAGGATCGTGGCCCGTCCATTTTGATAGCCCTGTTTATACATACCGGCACCGTCTCATCACTGTACCTTCAATGACACGTCAAATATTCTTACATTGCAAGCAACGAACGTATTTATACTAGAGTCCCTGTATGTTGACATATTTGGATATAATAATAGATCCAAAACAGTTTCGTGATCCAAATGCATACTACACACTATACCCTGTATGTGACAGATATTGCCAATACCTGTCACATACAGGGACTCTAATCAAATCGAGATTTGAATGACATTCCAGTGACAGCAAAAAATCCCAGCTCATAGGATAATCAAAAAGTGGTTAAAAATATTTTATATTTTTAATTTGTATTTTCAACAGAAAAATGTTGCCTGCGTGTATCAGATCTGCCTGCAAAAAAGGATTTTCCTCTAATGTGAGTAAAAATTGATTTTCTCTCAATTCAGTTTTCCAAATTTCTGTTTCCCACCTCTGGATTTTAGCAAGGTTAGATAAGCATTATTCACATCATTTTCCAGATAAAAATTCAAGGAACGACCTTCAGCAATAATGGCAAAAAGGCGTCCAGTTTTTTTAGTGTAAATATATTTTTTTAACTTTTTTTATTAAGTAAGAGTTGAGGTTGGGTTTTGTCAAGATGTGGTTTTTTAATTTTTTTCCTTTTTAGAAAGCTCTGGGGCTTATCTCCAACAATTATGCAACAGAGGCGTCATTCGATACAAAGGTAAATTGTTTTTGGATATTTGTACTTATTTCATTGAAACTTGAGGCAATTTTTCCATATTACGAGTCTCACTACATGAGTCAGTTTCAATAGGCAATCTATTTTAAAATATTTTAGCCCTACAAGCTCCATAAACTGGAACAGTCCCCATCAACAAGCGTAACCTTAAACAAAGAAGATGCAATCAAATTCTATACCCAAATGCATCTGATCCGTCGAATGGAGACATCTGCAGGAAACTTATACAAAGAAAAAATGATTCGGGGGTTCTGCCACTTGTATTCTGGACAGGTAATGTAACATGAACACCAAATAAAGAATAGAAAATGTGGCATCATTCTCTTAAGGGCCCATTCTTAAATTACGAGAGGTGCTGTTTAATTCACTCAAAGTAAAATAATATAATAGTGCCTTAGGTTCAGCCTTCCATTAGAATAAAAACTGTGGCATCATTCTTTTAAGGGGTCATTATTAAATTAGATATTGATCAAGGGGTGGAGGGAAGCTTTAGCCTTGCATTATACTCAATACAATACTAGGTATGTGTTTTTCTTGGAAATGCATTACAAAGGGGGGAGTGGGGTTAAAATCCTAAACTTTTGTTTTACATAATTAATGGATCGTCTCTACTCATAGACCCATAATACAAATGGACTGACCCTCATGCTCAAAAATTGATTCCAGAGTAAAATGGGGCTAGTGAGGGTAAAACACAATAATGCATTATATTTTATGGGAAAGACCTCTTTTTTAAATTAATTCAAAGCTTTGAGTTAGAAGAAAGACTTTATTCAAAGTAAAGAAGTTTTTGCAATTGCTAATTTAAACTAGTCTTTTTTAAATTTAATGAAATATAACTAGGACATTAAGTTTACATGTCTGAAATGCCTACCTTGAGACCTTTATTTAGGTCACTCATATACATAATATTCCAATACCCACGGTAACTGCCCATTCATGATGCAAACATGAGGGTTTTGGGGTCCTTAAGCAAAAAACCTGATTGGTTGCTTTTAAAGACATATTATTTCCATACAGTATGTCTTATTGCTATACCTAGGGTACCTTACGATGCAGAATGCAAACATATTTGAAATAGCAATATCAATCAGTATAAGTCTATCCTTTTTGCGGTCCTTAAGATAAAATTTCTTGATTGGTTATACTTTTACACATGAATATTATTTTATTCTTGTATTTGTTACGCCAAATCATCGGCGTATAAATAACAAAAACTCTATCTAGGTAAATTTGGTATCTGTGCATTTTTCGTATCTTTATTTCTGAATGACTGCATCAAACGCCAACCATTGTTTAAATAGGTAACAGGGAGAATTGGAATATTAGGTATATGAGGTCACCACCAATAAGGTATCCACAAAACACCAAAAGGTACTATAAATAATGTACCTACAAGGTGACCCCCTTGGAATGGTAGGTGGAATTATAAGAAAAAATAGGTAGCTACAGATATTTTCAGTGGCGTCCGTAAATTGGGGTTTATAAAATTTTCTCAAAAACTACATGTCTTGGGAAAAATGTATAATATACTTTATTGTAGACAATAGAATTTTCTTTTAAATGACATATTGTATATAATGTGAAGCTTATGTCACATATAAGTCTCCAGGGGTGTACTTATATAGATAATTTTTTAAAAATAACCAACATAATCAATTTTTGTTACACATTTTATCTATTTAGTAGACAACTTATATTATTATATGAAGCTTAGTTCTTAAGGAAATTGGATAAAACCTTTAAAAACATTGACTAGTAGTGGTGATTTTAAATAATTACTTTATATTAAGGCCAGCACTGGAGCGGTAACTATGGAAGAACTTCCACTTTTTTATGCAGCGTTTGAAAGTTAATTTTATTGTAGACAAGGAAGTATAGAACACATTTTTGATAAACAGCTTGGTTTTTATGAAAATCGAATAAAACATGTGAAAAATATGTTTTTTTTATGATTTTATTAAATCACCCCCATTTATGGACGTCGCTGGAGAGTTTGTTATAAGTCAAACTCCACCGAGTTTCACATTTTGAAAAGGGAATTTTACTGTCTGTAAGAAAGTATAGTATATATTTTTTTCATATTAAGCTTAGTTTCTGAGAAAATGAGTTAACTTTTAACAGAAATAGCTTATTTTCTGATTTTTTTAAAAATGATTTAATTTACGGACGCCGCTAAAGTTTTAATGTTGTATATCATTTTAAAGGAAATTTTATTGACTATAATAAAGTATACCATCTTTGCTGTAGATATTGGTTTAAAAAAATATCGAATAAATAATGGGAAAAACATGGGTATTTTTTAACTTCTTTAAATTACTTCAATTAACGGACGCCGCTGGAGAGTTTTGTAATCAGTCTAACCCCATTGAAATATATCTTGTTAAAAAGGGAATTTTATTGTCTACAATTAAGTATATTATAAGTTTTTCACTTAGTTTTAAAAAAAATTTAAAAACCTCAAACTTTCAGATTTTGGGGGTCTGAGAGGGTTTTTGGAGGTTTTTGTAGCCACTTTTAAAAAAAACTAGTATGATAATATTTTTATATAATTATATAAATATATATAAACATATATTTTGAATTAAAATATAAAATTGTAAAAACGGAAATAAATAAATAAATAAATAATTAAAATAAAAAATATACAACACATAAAGCAAAATATACAGGGTGTTTCCTAATTGAATGTCAATATTTATGGGGGTGATTTATGGGCCCATTTTAAGAAAAAAAACTTCATATGAACATATGTCCTAAACGTCTTACCTTTTGAGATACAGGGTGGTAAAGTTTTCAAAAATAAATCATTTATTATTATTATCTACAATACCAAGTGAAGTGTACTTTTTAAATCTGTATTCAATTATGAGCAGATTTGATCCCTTGAATTTTTTTAGTCCGACGCACGGGTTTCATCGAAAAAAATAAAATATTGTTTGAAAAAAATCAAGTGATCAACTTTGGTTAGAAATGATTGGGGATTTCAAAAATAATTTTTATTTTAGGAAAAATCAGTGGCGTGCCATCAATGTCTGCCAAAATAGGCAGGTCCAATTACGTACGAACGCCACTGATGGAAATTTAAAAAAAGTGATACATTAAAAAATGCCTCTTGATTCATAGTATATGTATGAAAAATTTTTAAATATCTGATATTTCTGAAACTTTACCACCCTGTATCTCAAAAGGTAAGACGTTTAGGACATATGTTCATATGAAGTTTTTTCTTAAAATGGGCCCAGAAATCACTCCCATAAATATTGACATTCAATTAGGAAACACCCTGTATATCCACACAATGAATACGATAAGTAAAAAATTGCATTCAGACCTGTCTCAGCTGGTAGAGGATGCGGCATTAACACGTTGTATTGCAAGACTTATCATTTGGGTAACAAAGCTAAGTGCCTTAGAATGTTTTATATTTTGGCAGATTTGTTTCATTAGGTTTTTAGATTCGTTACCCCAAGGTGCAAAGGTCTCAACAGCAAATGGCACAAATACAAAAACTCGGTTCTGATGCAGCGGGGTAGAAATAGGGGGAATTGACCATTTACCAAAAAATAATATAAAATGCTTCTAGAAAGTGGATTTTTTTCGAAATCTTACAAACAGAACTTTATCTGGGTAATACGCCCCTACCTATTAAGGATTTTTTTTAATTAAGAAACCACTGCGTTTCTCATAGAAAAAGAAAAATCACTAAGTTGCCAGTGGTTTATAAGGAAAAATAAATATTTGCCTAACAAAATTTGAAAAACCTATTTTTTTGCGACGCGACGTTTCGATTGCTCTTCTACAAATTTTTATAAGATTATTAAAACAAATGATATACCCTCCGTAGATTCCAGGTACTCTCTGACCCGGAGAGTTAGCACCTGTTTAGGGTCCCATTCCCAGGGTTACGGGAGAAGACCACATCGGTATGAAAGGCGGGGAGGATGGACCTCGGTACGGTGATCATAGCGCAGGTGGCAACCCTTTCTTTTAGGGATAGTATAAAAGAAGAAGATGCTGCCTTGTATTACCCAGAGTCTTATCCACATACATAAGGCCGGAAAACCAACCAGATGAAAATGACTTTCTCTCAATATTTAACAATACACCAACAATAGCAGGAGGCGACCTCAACGCCAAACACCTACAATGGGGCTGCTTAATAACCAATGACAAAGGCTTGGCACTAGAGGGGGCCGCCAACATTTTACATTTCAACATTCACGCACCAGACATACCAACCAGATACCAACAAGGCCAAAGACCAGAAAAACTGGACTACTTTATGTCACACAACCTACAACTAAACACAGAGATGGAAGTCGACTTCACAATTCAATCCGATCACGTCCCCATAGTCCTCGCAGTGGGAGACCCAAGACTAAGACACACCAACACAATACAGCGCCACCACACGAATTGGCAGCGATTCCAACAGATTCTGGAAAACCACACAGAACCACAACCACAAATCAATGATCCAATCGCATTGGATCAAGCAACGACACAACTCCAAAGGGAAATATCGGAAGCCATCGCCGCAGCTACAACCGCAACCACCTGCCCACCATCTAAAACCCTACAGCTGCCCCAACATATCAAAGACATGCTGAGGACAAAAAATCGGCTTCTTAAAAGAGCTCACTCAACAGGCGACCCCGCTATCAAGCAGGAGGCCAACAGACTCATAAACACCATAAGAGATGAGATCAATGCTATATACAACAACAAGTGGCAAGAAAGGTTAGCTGAATTGTCAACAGAAAATAACTCTGTCTGGAAGATGGCTAAAGTGTTTACCAAAGGCAGTAACAAACCCATACCACCTATACAGCATAACAATCAAATAATCACCAACCCACAAGAAAAAGTGGAACTATTTGCAAACTCCCTAGAAGAACAATTCACAATACACAACATGCATCACCCAGATCAAAACCGGGACAGGAGAATTGCACAGAGAGTCACAAACTATATCAATCAACCAACAAACATACAGGAAATAGTTCAGATAACCACAGACACCACAGCACAGTTAATAAAAGCCACCCACTCAAGAAAGGCTCCAGGGATCGATGGGATTACGAACCTGGCACTTAAGAAGCTACCAGACAAACAAATAACAGAACTAACCAACATCGTTAACAAAACTCTACTGCTGCAACACTTTCCAAACCCATGGAAAGAAAGCAAAATAATCATAATTCCGAAACCCAACACAAACCACGGGATTCCAAGCAACTATAGGCCAATCGCGCTATTACCAACGATGGGGAAAATAGCAGAACGAGTAATACTCGAACAAATCACGAGCCATCTAGAGGACAACAACGCTATTCCTCACTCGCAATTTGGATTCAGAACAGGCCACTCCACCGTTCACCAGACAACAAGATTCACCAGACACATCACCGAGGGCTTCAACAGGAGAAAACACACAGGGGCGATCCTGTTCGATATCTCCAAGGCCTTTGACAAAGTATGGCATGACGGGCTCCTGTTCAAAATGATTACTCTTCAAGTGCCAAGCTACCTGGTTAAAACTGCAAGATCGCTACTGCTTAATCGAACCGCAGTAGTAACCGCAGATAATGCCACCTCAAGACAAATCAGAATCAACGCAGGAGTACCGCAAGGATCACCCCTTAGCCCAACCTTCTACAACATATACACGCAAGACATTCCTCAACACCCAAACTGCAAGTCAGGACAGTTTGCAGATGACATAATAACAACCGCAACAGGCAGAAGTCCAAGGCTGATAACACTCAAACTTCAACAGCACACCAACCAACTAGTTAACTGGATGCGTGACTGGAAAATAAAAGTCAATCCTAGAAAAACCCAAGCAATACTATTTACAAGGTCCAAAAGACAAAGACCTCACGGCCACATAATAATCCACAATAATAACATCGAGTGGAAGGACGTAGCCACATACCTTGGAATGACAATGGAAAAATCTTTAACATGGAACAAACATACAAAGAAAGTAAGGGCCAAGGCAATAGGGCAGATCTCCAAACTCTACCCTGTCATAGGAAGGCGAAGTAAAATGTCAATTAAAAACAAACTCCTGATATACAAGACAATGATACGCCCTATATTAACATACGGCAGCCCTTCCTTCTGCACAGCAAAGAGAAGCCATATAAAAACTTTAAGCCGGGTGCAAAACAAAGCACTACGGATAATAGTAAACGCACCCTGGTGTGTAAGAAATACCACCCTTCACAGAGACCTTCAAATAGAAACACTGGAAGAACACATAAACAAACTCAACAAAGATTACTTCACCAAAGCGACTCAACATACAAACCCTCTGATAAGGGACAGTCACCAACAGCCACCAAGACACATACGCAGAACATATGCAATGCCAAATGACGACCAAATACAGTAATGCTATAATTTTTTTAAGTTAGTTATAAGTTAGATTTTAAGGATTAGGCAAATAATATGTTAAATCAATTTATATAGTACACATTCATAAGTTACCCTCTGTAAAAGTTGTAAACCAACAGAATTAAAAATAAATGCCATTTTAAAATGAAAAAAAAATGTATTACCGGCGTTGGAATCGTCAAAGGCTAGGGGAAGAAAACCTCGATCAAAAATCACCTGGTCCTCTAGGTTGGGGGTTGGGGCATTAGACTAACTCTCTGATACCCGGAAAAAACGTACACTGTTAAAAAACCCAATCAAACGCCTCGGAAAGAAATGAAAAACCTAAGACGAACCAAGCAAAGAAACAGGAATATGATTTTTGGTACATGGAACGTACAAGGAATGAGTCGAAAAGTGAATGAAATAGTACATGAGTGCAGCAGAATGAAGGTTGACCTTGCTGTACTAACAGAAACGAAGAAGAAAGGAAAAGGATCCGAAAACCTAGGACAGTATAACCATTTCTATAGCGGAGTGGCAAAATAAAAACATGCTCAACAAGGAGTATCTACTTTGGTCAACAAAAGATTTAGAAAATCTATCACCAACTGGGAAGCAGTAAATGAACGGCTAATAAGAATGAATATAACAATAAAAGGAATGAGACTTACGATTTTTGGAATCTATGCGTATAATGACGATGCAAATGTAGCCGTAAAAGACAATTTTTTTGAAGAAATCCACAATAAAATATCAGCAGTAAGTACATTTAGAGAAATTGTAATATTGGCAGATTTAAATAGTAGAATAGGTAACAGAGTAAATGATCTGACAGTTGGCCAATATGGAGAAGATGTTGTTAATGACAATGGAAACCGGCTTATCACAGTATGTGAACAATTAGACCTAAAAATCCAAAACGGTTTTTTCCAACATAAGAAAATACACAAATATACCTGGACCAAACCCTCACAAAACATGAAATCCGTCATTGATTATCTTATCACTAAACAAAAGACAAAACTAAAAATTCAAGATGTCAGAACAAAGCGTGGAGCAACATGCGGAAGTGATCACTATTTTCTGGAGATCAAAATTCTCTTTCCTTATCAAGGCCGAAGCCTCCATCAACAAAATCTTGATGATACAGTGAATGAGGAAATTGATCACTGTCAATATAATCTACTAAGCCTAGAAAGAGACTGAACGAAAAACTTAATTCAAGTTCAGGTGAAACCCCAAATGAGTAATTCGAATGTTTCACATTAAGCATCCACCAAGCTGCAAAAGAAGCACTAGGATTAGTGGAAGAAACTCCTAAAAGAACAAAACCATACTGGTGGAATGCTGAGATTGAAAGTGAAATAGAGGAAAAAAGGAAATTATATCGCACATACTTATCCCAATAGACAGATAGAAGCAGAGAAGAATACATAATCGCGCAATCAAAGGTGAGAAAAATGATCAGTGATAAGAGAAATCAATCATGGATGCAAAAGTGCCAGAAAATAGATTCTTACTTAGGAGGTAGGAGAAATACCGAAAGCTGGAAAACTATAAGATCGATCAAAAAAGAAACATGCAGAGATATTATTTCACCAATACCAGACAAAGAATGGGATGAGCATTTTAAAGAACTTTTAACTGAAGATAGAGCAGAATTCAAGGAATGGGATCTCCAGTACCCCTCACAATATCTGAGGTCAAAACCGTGTGCAAAACCTTAAAAAGCGGTAAATCTGCCGGACCCGGAAATATCCCAGCTGAACTTATTAAATATGGCACTGAAGAACTGTTTTGGAGATTATGGAATCTTTTCCAAAGATATTTAAATGGGCTGTAGTACCAACTGAGTGGAAAACGTCATATATATCTACAATACACAAAAAAGGAAGGAACGATATATGTGACAATTATAGAGGTATATCTGTAACTAGTACGCTAAGCAGAATATATCGCAAAATAATAAGAAATAAAGTGGAGAGCGAATTTAAAGATATGGAGGCAGAAGAACAAGCTGGTTTCAGGGCGGGTAGATCGACTTCAGATCATCTCTTTTGTATAAATCAAACAAGTTCAGTCGTTCTCCACTAGTTTAATTTTTTACAACTACATGTTTCGAGAGCATAAGCTCTCATCTTCTTTTGTATAACCCAAGTTATTGAAAAGAAAATGGCATACGGACAAGAGCTGCATCTGCTTTACGTAGATTTGCAGAAGGCATATGATGGTATACCACTAAATCTACTTTGGAAAGCGTTAGAAAAGACAAACATAAGCGTACAACTAATTAAGGCCATCAAAGAGTTATACCGCAATAGTACGGCAAAAGTTAAAATAAAAGCAAAACTAACCAAAGGCTTTCAAGTAAATAAAGGTCTTAAACAAGGTTGCTGTATCTCGCCTACGTTCTTCACGATATATTTGGAACAGGTCCTTAAAGTCTGGAAGAGAAAATGCCAAAACATGGGAATTCCGTTAGATGAAACCATCTTGTATACTTTATGTTTCGCCGATGATCAGATAGTGGTGGCTCAGGATTATGACGACCTCGAATATATGACACGAAAACTAATTGAAGAGTACAATAAGTGGGGACTAGAGGTTAATATCAATAAGACAGAGTATATGTGTATTGGTGGAGCGAAACAGGATCCAATCTTAAATACTGAGCAGCGAATTCAGTCCTGTGATGAGTATAAATACTTGGGTCTAAAAATTACAGCTGACGGAACACTAGACAAAGCTATAAAAGATAGAAACGTACAAGGAAGAAAAGCAATAACTTTATTAAATGGAATAATTTGGGACCAAAGTATATCAAAACATAACAAAAGCTTATATATAACACCATTGTAAAAAGTATTATTACATACGGCTCAGAAGTATAGCCAATCAAAGATAGAACAGAAAAAATGCTTTCCGCTACGGAGATGGACTATTGGAGAAGAGCAGCAGGGAAATCAAAAAGAGAAAGAGTTACAAATCAAAGAATAAGAGAAATTATGACAGTGGGTAAACGTACTCTAGTGGATGATATAAGAACAAAACAACTGGTGTGGTACGGACATGTACAAAGAATGGATGATGGAAGACTACCTAAACAAATATTACAATGAAAACCAACTGGCCGAAGAAAACGAGGAAGGCCGAGGAGAAGCTGGAGAGAAGGAATAGATAGTGAAATAAGAATAAGAGGCCTAGATGATGAATTATGGGCAAACAGAAACGAGTGGAGATTGGGTATCGGAAGACGTAGAACGTTGTGAAACCGATAAATATATATATATATATATATATATATATTGATGCACTCCGCGTTGTCACCTCGGCGTTAAGGATATGACGACCTGACCTCACCTATTTCTAGTGGTGTTAGCCCATATATAGGTACATATATGACATGAGGGGAAGTTCCTTTACCAGAATTTCAAAAGAGGGGTAAATAATTTTTTTTCAATTATTTGATAAATACGTGGAATACGATCGGACCTCAGACCGATATACAACCTTTGGATATGTGCTATTTTCTGCCACCTCAGGCACTGTTGCCGGTTTTATTAAGGTGATAACGTATGGCGTATTCTATAAGCAACAATAGCTTTATCTAACTATATTTAAATATTAAATATAAGGTAACAACGTTTAACTTTTATTTAGGGACACTTTAGGAAATATAACAACTTTAAAAGGTTGCAAAAGTTTGTAAGAAAAGATTAATGGTGACAACGAACTGTCTTTAAATAAAAAACCGAACATTTATACTTTCATTATAGAAAAACTTGCTGTTATTTTTTTTGGAAAACACATTTTGAGGTTTTGTGATCTCTAAAAAGTTGCATAGCTTGAAAGTCCTAGATACAATTTTTATTGAAAAATGGTTTACTTACTGTCAAAAATTCTACACATAGATCCAATAAACATTAAAAGGAAATTGTCAAAAATACACTCTATGGAATGCAAAAAAAATTAATACATTATCATAATTTATATATTTTTGGGTTTGCAATGTCTATTGATATGACAGAATCTAAAAAAAAAAATTATTTATCCGTAACAAAAAAAATTATAAAAAATAAATTGTGATAATTAGTTAAGCCGTTTAAAACAGGAAAACCATATATAGGAATGATGTGTTTGCCCACGCCACAGCCCAACGCGGAATATTATTAATCTAATAATAACCACCAGCAATCACAAGGCTCAAATGTTGACGTGATGTCAGAATTTGGAAATGACATTCTTTATCAAAAAAGTTTAACGGGCGAATCCTCAGACGTAAATTAGCTTCGGGACGCGTTTCGGCTCCCAGAAGACAGCCTAAGCCCTGGATTTTTTTAAATTTGAAGGAATTTCACGAGGTAAAAAGTCTTAACAAAAGAGTTTTGCGGACAAGTCCTCAGAGGTAAAGGTAGCTCGGGGAAGCGTTTCGGCCTCATTACGCCTTATTCAGCCCGAGCATAAACATGAAATGAAATGATCATGTCGGTATCTGAAAAAGAAATAGGAAATATGGTGTTTACTGAAGAGAGACCAACTGTCAATTTGTAGCTTTGACATTCTTTATTATTTAATTTCCAAGTCATATCAAAATTATAATATCTTTATGTTCAATTTAGCACTATGCCTAAGAGTCATTTGCAGCCGTAATAGCCAAGTTTACAAAAACATTTCCAAACTAGTGAGAATCTTTAATTTTAAAATTTGTATTGGAGAACTTGGCTTTACTTTTATATCAATTATTTTAACGGAACACCACTCTCGCGTACTTGGCTTTTATTACATGAAATGTTTTTGTTATGATTTCACTCCTTTTTTAAAGGATTTGGATAATATTTAAGTTTTAAAGTAGTAAAATGTGAGGAATATTATTCAAAAGTTTTGCAATGCCTTATTAAAAAGTTTGAGGTTTTTTTTTATATTTTCCTATGGTTCTATCATAGTTCCTATCAGCCTTCTAAAGCTTAGCTCTCTAGTGTTCCTCGAAATAGGCAATGCTTATTTTACATAACTTTACATTTATAGGGGAGGAAAGTAAATTAAAATTTTGGTGCTTTTAAATTTTTTACTATACTTAGTTTTATCATAGTTCCTATCAGTCTTCGAAAGCTCAGCTCTCTAGCGTTTCTGGAGGAGGAGAATGTTACTTTTACATAACTTTACATTTAAAGGGGAGGAAAGTTAATTATAATTTGGGGTTTTTTATTTTATTTTATAGTTTTATCATAGTTCCTATCGGCCTTCCGAAGCTCAGCTCTCTTGCGTATCTGGAAGTGGGCAATGTTAATTTTATATAACTTTACATTTATAGGGTAGGGAAGTAAATTAAAATTTTGGGGTTTTTAAGTTTTTTCCTATAGTTTTGTCATATTTCCTATCAGTCTGACATAGCTCAGCTCTCTAGCGCCTCTGGAAGTGGGCAGTGTTACTTTTAAATAACTTTACATGTATGGGGGAGAGGAGTGAATTAGAATTTTCGGGTTTTTTGATTTTTTCCAATGGTTTGGTCACAATTTCTATCAGTATGCCAAATTTCAGCTTTATAGCGTGTTAAATTTAAATTTTCGTAAATTAAAAAGTTAAACCCCTCGTAGTTCAAACGCGGCCATATGTAGCCGGCTTTGATATTTGAAAACGTCTCGAAAATCAAGCTCAGTCCACTTGCTTTTATGTATCTCTGCTAGAAATACCTAAAATCCCCAAAAAACATCGAAATTGGCCCAACCTGTACAAGTCATGTTTAAATTTGTCACAAAATACATTAGGGACTTATTGGAGTAAAGCAATGCAGAAAGCGCGAATTTGAGAAGGATAACGGAGTAATTCCCCCCTCTACAAAAATAAATGCACAAATATTTTTTCCGTCGACCATTACCCCCCCTAAATTTAGGTCAAAATTCGCGCTTGCCAGGGAGTAATAGTACCAAGCAATATTTTGACAATTTTACATTAAACGATGACAGCTGATCGACGACTTACTTTTAAATTCAACTTTGGTATGTCAAGTTTGTAGTATCTACCTACTCCAGTGGTGCACCCAGGGATAGTTCTTGGGGGGGGGGGGGGGGCGCGAGGCCTCTGGGGTGGACCCGAAGCCTCATGATGACGAATTTTATACTCTTTAATCATTTTATTCAGGAAATATGTGGAAAATCTCTAAAAACATCTTACGCATGGAGGGGCCTGGCCCACGCGACCCTCCCCCCCTCTGGGTACGCCCATTCATACTTCTAAGTAAAACGGTAAAACCGGATTCATTTCTTTGAAATATTCAATTATTTTTAAATGGGTGCTATTATGATGTAAAGCAAAACATACGTAATTTGACACATGAAAATCATTTTTATCCATATTTAAGTATTTTTACCTTCCTAGCCCGCAAAGCAATGACTAGAAAAGGTATTATTTTCGACGAAAAAAAAAATTTGAAATAACGCCGAAAATATATTTGGGTGATGTGATGAATGTCTGTGTGTGTATGTGTAGGTGTGTGTGTATGTGTATATTATTTCTGTCCGTAACGCGATAGCTCCCAAACCGCTGAACTGATTTTCATATAATTTTCAGATAAAATAGTGTTCGACACTCTAAAGAGCCGATTAGTTTTTGGTCAAAATACATTAATGCTAGATAGTTTTTTAACAATTAAAAATTTAAAAACTTTCTAATGGAGCGTTGTATCAATATGCGGTTTATAGTAGGCTACAGTTTGCTTAATAATTTGTGTCATAACCAAAAACTTCATAGGAGCTTTAGTTTCTGAGTTATTTACAAAAAACTGTTTTCAGGGCTGATATATCATGGCTTCACTTAAAGTGTGCTAATAGGCTAGCTAGAAAGATATCAGATCCGTCATGGATCCATTTATTTTACTTGCATACACTGAAATGTAAAAGACTCCTTCGATCAATATTTGAAATGTGCTTTATCTTGTAAAGTTTTTTGAAAAAGATGTTTTTTCAATTTTAGCGCTTTTGTACTTCATGCAAGAAATTGGTTGCAAATATGCAGAATTATTGTTAAAAGATCCTTCTGGTTTTTAAAAATTTTATAGGACGTTATATTAAACATTCATATTAAAATGTGTGTTCTGGACCAAAAAAGAGATACAAAAAGTATATCTCATATTTTCAACATACCTTTTTTTAAATGGTTACTGCTTGTTTAAAGGATTTGGATAATATTTAAGTTTTAAAGTAGTAAAATATGCGGGATATTGTTCAAAACTTTTGAAATGCATATTAAAAATGTTGAGGTTTTTTATATTTTCCTATGGTCTTATCATAGTTCCTATCAGCCTTCTAAAGCTCAGCTCTCTAGTCTCCCTGGAAGTAGGCAAAGTTAATTTTACATAACTTTACATTTATAGGGGCGGAAAGTTAATTAAAATTTTGGTGTTTTTAAATTTTTTTCTATAGTCTTCCAAAGCTCAGCTCTCTAGCGTTTCTAGAAGTGGTCAATGCTAATTTACATAACTTTACATTTATAGGGGAGGGAAGTTAATTAAACTTTGGGGTTTTTTAATTTTCTTTTAGTTTTATCATAGTTCCTATCAGCCTTCCAATACTCAGCTTTCGAGCTGTCTGGAAGTGGGCAATGTTACTTTTACACACTTTTACATTTATAGGGGAGGGAAGTAAATTAGAATTTTGGGGTGTTTTAATTTTTTTCTATAGTCTTATCAAAGTTACTATCGGCCTTCCAAAGTTCAGCTCTCTAGCGTGTCCGGAAGTGGTCAATGTTACTTTTACATTACTTTACATTTATAGGGGAGGAAAGTAAATTATAATTTTGAGGTTTTTAATTTTTTTTCTATAGTTTTATCATAGTTCCTATCAGTCTGCCATTTCTGGAAGTGGGCAATGTTACTTTTACATAAATTTACATGTGTGGGGGAGGGGAGTAAATTAGAATTTTGGCGTTTTTTGATTTTTTCCAGGGGTTTGGTCATAATTTCTATAAGTCTGCCAAATTTCAGCTTTGTAGCATGTCTAGAAGTACAGTAGAATATTGATGATCTATACATGAGTGAGTGAGTGAGTGAATGAGTGGCAGTTTCGAAGTTTTTTGAAATTTCGTACCTACTTTACTACTTTATGGAATTCCATGAAACATGGAGGGGTTGTTAACTCCATGAAGATCTACGACTGTGCAAAGTTTGAGATTCGTAGCTCATTCCGAAGTAGAGTTTTAGATAGGTCAAATATCGGCTGAAATGTTTCAAGAAAAGATGGTATACGGCGCGCGAACCTAATAAACGAAACCTATAAAAATAATACAGGTTTTTTTTTCAAAATAGCCCATGAAGTCTTAGGTACTTAGTTTTTAGAAAATTAGATAAAACCTAATTATTTCAGTTTATTTTGCATATAATATAGAAATACATATATGTGGGTAGACCTAAAACTTTATGGTTTGTATCTTACTAAGAATATTACCCATGCAACTGATTAATAGTTTTTGTAGAATATTTATCTATCTTTATTTCATGTCATTTCAATCACTCTCAAAAATGAATAACTTTTAATTTAAAGGCCACCAAAAAAACAAATTGGACAAATTCCAAAATGAAAAAATAGTTAATATCATACCTCGAACCTTGTTTTTAGTCTAACAAAAAACACAGTTTAGCATTTTCGTATAAAAATTTGTTGGCTATAATTTTTGTTTCAAACTTTGTACCAACACCAAGTTATTTTAAAAAAAGAGGATTCGTGCGCCATTTTTTTAAAAAAGCGGCGAGAGCAGGCACCGCTCTATAATTGTGCCAAGCTTCGGACCTTTTGCACCAAAACGTCATATTATATGGTTAAACTACTTAACTAATTTCAAGTCTTGCCCATAGGAAAGTGTCTGAATAGCTGTCGCAAAAATTTATTATAAAACAAAATCAATCAAGTCAAGTTAAATAAAACCGTTAAAAACTACTAGCCCGAATAAGCAAAAAAATGTAAGAAGACTAGCAAAATTAGTCAAATTATTTCAATAAGATAAAAAATACAATAATAATCCTTTACAAAGCCCCTCTTAAAATATCAGACTCAGGCACTCGTTTCTGAGAATTCTATTAGATATTCCAAGGGTAAAAAAAGCAGGTCCAAATTACATATAACATAGAAACCCGTAGCGTCTAAAAGCTAATCTGCAATGTTGCCAAATTTCTGAGGCCGCTGCGACGCGGTTTTAATACGCAGAATACGTGTTATACCACCGAGGTGACTCAGTGGACCGTTTAGTTACAGTAAAAGCGACGCTAGCGCCACCGGTAGATACGTGAACTACACGGCCAAAAAGTAGCTAAATATACCATTTTGTGACCTCAGAACAAAATTTTGCACACAGCTTGCTGAGTGTGTTAGGAATCGTCCCAGAAATTTTTATTGAAAAACGTTGTCACCTCAAAAAAGTGAGGTACTAAAGTTATATATGAGGTGACATACTTTATATACTTTGTTTTGAGGTGGCTAAGTACCCTTTATCAATATATATATATATATATATATATATATATATATATATATATATATATATATATATATATATATATATATACCCCAGAGGCCTCGCGCCCCCCCAAGAACTATCCCTGGGTGCGCCACTGGAGTAGGTAGGTACTACAAACTTGACATACCAAAGTTGAATTTAAAAGTAAGTCGCCGATCAGCTGTCATCGTTTAATGTAAAATTGTCAAAATATTGCTTGGTACTATTACTGCCTGGCAAGCGCGAATTTTGACCTAAATTTAGGGGGGGTAATGGTCGACGGAAAAAATATTTGTGCATTTATTTTTTTAGAGGGGGGAATTACCCCGTTATCCTTCTCAAATTCGCGCTTTCTGCATTGCTTTACTCCAATAAGTCCCTAATGTATTTTGTGACAAATTTAAACATGACTTGTACAGGTTGGGCCAATTTCGATGTTTTTTGGGGATTTTAGGTATTTCTAGCAGAGATAGATAAAAGCAAGTGGACTGAGATTGATTTTCGAGACGTTTTCAAATATCAAAGCCGATTTTTAGTACATATGGCCGCGTTTGAACTACGAGGGGCTTAACTTTTTAATTTACGAAAATTTAAATTTAACACGCTATAAAGCTGAAATTTGGCATACTGATAGAAATTGTGACCAAACCATTGGAAAAAATCAAAAAACCCGAAAATTCTAATTCACTCCTCTCCCACATAAAGTTATGTAAAAGTAACACTGCCCACTTCCAGAGGCGCTAGAAAGCTGAGCTATGTCAGACTGATAGGAAATATGACAAAACTATAGGAAAAAACTTAAAAATCCCAAAATTTTAATTTACTTCCCTACCCTATAAATGTAAAGTTATGTAAAAGTAACATTGCCCACTTCCAGATACGCTAGAGAGCTGAGCTTCGGAAGGCCGATAGGAACTATGATAAAACTATAAAATAAAATTAAAAAACCCCAAAATATAATTAACTTCCCTCCCCTTTCAATGTAAAGTTATGTAAAAGTAACATTCTCCTCTTCCAGAAACGCTAGAAAGCTGAGCTTTGGAAGACTGATAGGAACTATGATAAAACTAAGTATAGTAAAAAATTTTAAAGCACCAAAATTTTAATTTACTTTCCTCCCCTATAAATGTAAAGTTATGTAAAAGTAGCATTGCCTATTTCGAGGAACACTAGAGAGCTGAGATTTAGAAGGCTGATAGGAACTATGATAAATCCATAGGAAAATAAAAAAAAAACTCAAAATTTTTAATAAGGCATTGCAAAACTTTTGAATAATATTCCTCACATTTTACTACTTTAAAACTTAAATATTATCCAAATCCTTTAGTAAAGGAGTGAAATCATAACAAAAACATTTCATGTAATAAAAGCCAAGTACGCGAGAGTGGTGTTCCGTTAAAAGAATTGAGATTTTTTTTTTACGGTTAAACGCACTCGCAAGGAGGTCCCTATCACGCTCGAGAAGCGGCCAGTGCGCGGAAATGTTGGTGTGTGTTAGTTTTGAAACGGTTCAGGTTGTAACCTGCAGGGAAAACTGTCGCAGGGAGTTTATTCCACAGCGATGCTGTTCTCCAGAGATATGAATTCTGATATAATGAGGTTCTTGGTGCCTCTATTTTGACAGTAAATTGATGGTTACCGTCTGTTTGACGTGTTCGCCTAGTAGGTGCTACTCCCGGGGGGATCATACGTGCCAACTCTTCAGAGCATTGTCCGTGATAATACCTGTAGAAGAGAGATAGATCGCCCACAGTTCTTCGATGTTCGAGACTATTCAAACTACGGGTAAGTGCGGGGTCATTGATCAGCTTGATAGCTCGTTTTTGCACGGTGTTCAAAAGCATTAAGGTATGTTTGGGTGCCGCACTCCATATATGTGAGCAGTACTCCATAGTTGGTCGAATCTGGGCTTTGTAGAGTGTCAGCAGTTGGCTTGGTGTATACAGATGTCTTGTACGAAATAGCACCCCAAGCTTTTGGGACGCCCTTTTAGCTATATCTGCCACGTGACTGTGCCAAGACATGTTGGTCTCTGCAGTGACTCCTAAGATGTTCAACTGGCTCTGCAATGTGACAGCACTTCCAGATAGCATGATGTTTGGCTCACCGGTGCTGGTCTTTTTTGAAAACAGGGCTGCTTGGGTTTTCTGCGCGTTGAACTGTACAAGGTTTTTGTTGCCCCAGGCCTCTATTATCTCCAGGTCGTTATTTATCTGCGATATTTGAGTTTGTCTAAGATGATGGAATTCACGTGAGGATAGACACTGAGTGGGTGGTATGACTGAGGAGACTACATTGCCATCATCTGCAAAGCAATAAAGTGGATTTACTGTTTTATCTATGAGGTCATTTATGTAAATCAGAAAAAGTGTTGGCGAAAGGATTGCTCCCTGTGGCACACCAGCATTTATTTGGTAAGAGTTGGAGTTCCGGCCATCCAGTGCAACATAAATGGATCTATCCTTAAGGTAACTTTCAAACCAAGTGCAAAGTTTCGGCGACAATCCCATTGCTTTAAGCTTGTTGAGTAGATTTTCATGCCAGACTTTATCGAATGCTTTTGATATATCTAAGGCAATTGTTCTTGTTTCGCCCCGTAACTCAATCGCTTTTTGCCATAAATGAGTGACGTATGTATGTAAATCGCCAGTTGACCTATATTTTCGAAATCCGTATTGCTTGTCGTTGATAAGTTTGTACTTTTCCAAGTACTTGGTTAGGTGATTGTTCACAACTCTTTCCATCACTTTTGATATCACCGGAAGTAGAGCAATTGGTCTATAGTTTAACGGATCTGTCTTTTTTCCTTTCTTTGGAATAGGTTGTACTGCGGCAGACTTCCATGATGATGGATATACTCCTTGCCTGTAAGATAAATTGAATAATTTAGCGAAAGTTGGGGTGAGTTCGTTAGCAGAATTTTTGAGTACTATCGCGGGAATGCCATCTGGACCCATTGCTTTGTTTGTATCCAACTTTTTAAGGGATTTTCGTATTTCTCTGTGACAAAAGGGTGCCTCTGGCATACTGTGGGAAACCCTTTCAATGAACGGTGGAGTTTTTCCATTTGGCACTGTTAGGTTTGAGTTGGAGGAAAAGATTTTGGCCAGCATATTGGCTTTTTCCTCTGATGTTGTGGCTGAGTGAGTATTTTTATCTGTAAGTGGTGGTATGGATGACTTGATAAAGTTTGATCCAACGGCTTTTGCAAGAGACCAAAAGGACCTAGAACTACTTGGACAATTCAGCAACCTGTTTTTTATTCTTTGATTGTATGTTTCTTTGGCGGCGTCAATAGTAATTTTGCAATTATTTCTGGCTTCTATAAATTCTGTGTGGTTTTGAGCGGTTTGTTGTCGTTTCCAACGGTTATATGCACTGTGTTTTTTCTGTACAGCCGTTTGACACTGGCTGTTGAACCAAGGTTTTGCATTAGCTCTGCTTTTTATTGTATGTGGGATATATGCATCCATTCCAGATAAGATTACTTTTGTTATTTCATTACAGCAAATAGTGGGATCAGCTGTTTTAAAGCAAACTTCTTGCCATGGAAAATCCAGGTAAAACTGTTTAAGGTCATTCCATTTTGCCGATTTATAGTGCCACATTTTACGAGGAAGTGATTGTTGGCTTGGCGGTATGAACATTTCGCACTTTGTTCTTATAAGTTTATGATCGGATGAACCAAGTGGGGGATCTACTTGAATTGTGTACAGTCTGAGATAAAAGTAAAGCCAAGTTCTCCAATACAAATTTTAAAATGAAAGATTCTCACTAGTTTGGAAATATTTTTGTATACTTGGCTATTACGGCTGCAAATGACTCTTAGGCACAGTGCTAAATTGAACATAAAGATATTATAATTTTGATATGACTTGGACATTAAATAATAAAGAATGTTAAAGCTGCAAATTGACAGTTGGTCTCTCCTAAGTAAACACCATATTTCCTATTTCTTTTTCAGATACCGACATGATCATTTCATGTCATGTTTATGCTCGGGCTGAATGAGGCCTAATGAGGCCGATACGCTTCCCCGAGCTACCTTTACCTCTGAGGACTTGCCCGTAAAACTTTTTTGTTTACGTCGTGAAATTCCTTCAAATTTAAAAAAATCCAGGGCTTAGGCTGTCTTCTGAGAGCCGAGACGCGTCCCCAAGCTACTTTACCTCTGAGGATTCGGCCGTGAAACTTTTTTGATAAAGAATGTCATTTACAAATTCTGACATCACGTCAACATTTGAGCCTTGTGATTGCTGGTGGTTATTATTAGATTAATAATATTCGCGTTGGGCTGTGGCGTGGGCAAACACATCATTCCTGTATATGGTTTTCCTGTTTTAAACGGCTTAACTAATTATCACAATTTCTTTTTTATTAATTTTTTTGTTACGGTTAAATAATTTTTTTTAAAATTCTGTCATATCAATCATGTCGTAAATATTGCAAACCTAAAATTATATAAATTAAGATAATGTATTAATTTTTTTTGCATTCCATTGAGTGTATTTTTGACAATTTCCTTTTAATTTTTATCGGATCTATGTGTAGAATTTTTGACAGTAAGTAAACCATTTTTCAACAAACATTGTATTTAGGACTTTCAAGCTATGCAACTTTTCTGAGATCACAAAACCTCAAAATGTGTTTTCCAAATGTTCGGTTTTTTTATTTAAAGACAGTACGTTGTCACCATTAATCTTTTCTTACAATCTTTTGCAACATTTTAAAGTTGTTATATTTCCTAAAGTGTCCCTAAATAAAAGTAAAACGTTGTTACCTTATCTTTAATATTTAAATTTAGTTAGATAAAGCTATTGTTGCTTATAGACTTACGCCATACGTTATCACCTTAATAAAACCGGCAACAGTGCCTGAGGTGGCAGGAAATAGCACATATCCAAAGGTTGTATATCGGTCTGAGGTCCGAACGTATTCCACGTATTTATCAAATATTTGAAAAAAAATTATTTACCCCTCTTTTGAAATTCTGGTAAAGGAACTTCCCCTCATGTCATATATGTGCCTATATATGGGCTAACACCACTAGAAATAGGTGAGGTCAGGTCGTCATATCCTTAACGCCGAGGTGACAACGCCGAGTGCATCAATATATATATATATATATATATATATATATATATATATATATATATATATATACCAAAGGTAGCAGGATATTATTTTAATTTGTCATTATGTCAGTCATTATTGTTCTGAACTTTGACGACAATTTAGACAGAAAAGGGGGATTCATTAAAATACAAATTATTAAGGTTTCTTTTTATAACAGTTTTTTTAGAATATTTCATAATTTTCATGAAAGATTTTAAAAATAAAATTTTAGAACAACATCAATATAAACCCATAGTTTGGATAAAATTCATCAGGCTCTGTTTATTAGGAAGCTGTAGCTGTCGGTATCCGTGCGGCCCTTCGAGATTACGACTCCATCATTGCCGCGTACAGATGCCACGGATTGGCCTACTTGATGGGTTGCACAGTTGTTGAGGTGCTTTGCGAACTGACTGGACGAAAAGACGGATGCGCCCGTGGCAAGGGAGGTTCCATGCACATGTACACAAAGAATTTATATGGTGGAAATGGCATTGTTGGATCACAGGTAAATACAGGATGTCTATGTTTATGTTTATATGAACACTATAGTTGAGAGGCCTATGGTATCCTGTGGGATAGTTGTGTAAGATTTTTTTAAACTACCCTAAATTGCTTGTGACGTAATAAATCGAAGATGGCGGATTTTTTTATGTTTTTTCACAAGCTTTTTTGGCTTTTTCTAAATGAGGTTTACAGAAAAACTTTAATTAAGGTTTTTGTTTGTAAAAGTACGCCAATGAATATATAGTAAAGAAATTTTATATTTTACAAATGTTATATCTTATAAACTAACAAGTATATTAATTTTGTTTAAATAATAAAAAATATATTTATACATTTGTTTACTATCATATCTTTGTTAGATTTTAATATACCACATCTAGGGTTTCTATAAGAGGACACAAGATAGAGTATAGCATTGATTAATAAGAGACCGCAACACGCACGATTCCCGTTGAAAGCGTTCCAGCATTGCCAAAGGTAACAACCTGAAACAATTGTTGGGGGAGACAATTATTACTTAACGAAAATTAATAACCAGCATAACACTTTAAAATTGAAAATCATTATGTTAATGATTTACTTTTTAAGTTAAATAGTTCATTAAACTATTTACTTTTAGGAACACCGAATTTTAATGTATTATTCTGATTGTGTATCATCCAGTTTGGGTTACTGTCCGTTTTTCAAAATTAAGCTTTTTTTGAGGACAGTGATCGAAAACCTAAATTTCGAATGACGCTTTTTTCTTAAAAAATTATTTCGAATAAAGTTTTTTTCGAATGACATTTTTTTCAAATATTTTTTTTTTAATAATATTTTTTCGAAAAATAATTTTTTTTTGATATCTTTCCTATCCTCCTTTTGAGAGATTAAAATCGGTAATATCCTAACCCTCTTAAATTGATGGCAAACATATCCTAACCTGTCCATTGGGGACATTTTTTGTGGAGGAAAAAGGTCAGGGAGGTCTGGACAGGTAAGGGTACGTTTGCTATCAATTAACAAAGGTTAGGATAATATAATAATAAACAAAAAAATGTTTTTAAAATAAACGTTATCGACAAAAACGTATTCGAAAGAAATGTCATTCGAAAAAACATTTTCTGAAGAAATTTCTTTAAATATTTTCGAAAAAATTTTTTTGAAGAAAACGTCGTTCGGAAAAAATGTCATTCAAAATTGCGGTTTTCGAAAATAATGTCATTCAAAATTCAATTCAAAAAAAGTGTTTTCGGAAAACGGACAGTGATCCACCCCGTCTAATTAATGCATTTGGATAAAACTGACTAAGTTGACCTATCGTAAACCGGGTAGCTGCTTATACTGATATTTTCGCTATTCTGGCAACGTTCGTTTTACGCCTTTCTGTTCTCCCATGCCATCCTTATGGCCCATAGAAAAATCCTACCCCTACAAATTCTTTACTAGATTAACTGCTTTCTTGCAATCAAAAAGCGTATTTACAGTTTTTCTGTAAAACTAATTAAGCAAAAGTTATAAGCCAAACTTTATGAAAAAATATGAAGAAAGCTGCCATCTTTGATTTATGACGTCACACAGGGTCTTTTACTCAAGTTGGAGGCAAACACCCGGCGACTTAACATTTGTAGAGTAGAAAACCTAAGTGACCTAAGTGCCAAAAAGCATTTTTGTGGCAAACTAAAAAAAACTGTGCAACTTATGCAAGCGGACTTACAGATAACGCCATTTTAAATATGCTTGTTAGAGCATAAGGTGCATATAGCCCCGTATTGGCCTTGACTCATACATCATTTTGGGTGGAAAATCTAAAATTTATATATTTTGGCACTTCATCAGATCATTTAGCTTGGCCGCTCTCAGTGGCGTATATACAAAAAAGTTTCGGGGTGGGCCCGAGACGTTTTGGGGGGGCCCGAGACCCCACAAGGCCGTATTTTATGTTATTTTGTCTTTGTATTCATGAAGTATGTGGAAAATATATACAAAAATCTTGGCTTCGGGGGGGCCCGGCCCCCCCAGGCCCCCCCTTATATACGCCACTGGCCACTCTACATTTAGTGATTCATCAACAATCGATCGAGGGTAGCCTGACACTTTCTTGCAATCCAGATTTTTATTATTTCTTTAATGTTTAAAAAATAACAATATCTTTTTTGGTTCTTAAGATATAGAGCTTTGCAATCGAATTGTTATTCTATTGCAAACAAATCATAACCCATACAATTTTTCTCAACAGTTAAAAGCAAAAGTTTGTGAAAAAAAAACATGGAAAAAATTGCAATCCTGGATTTATGACGCCACACAGGCGCTCTTGCTCAAATTTGAGGCGACTTAAAATTGAGTGATCCATAACCAATTGATTTGAGACAGTCTAAAACTTTCACCTTCAATTTTTTTCAGGTAAACAAGTACTATTTTTTTATATTTATAAGAAAATTAATATCTTTGTTAGTTTGTAAGATATAAAGCTAATTTCTTCACTATATTAATTGGTGTTTCCTTGCAAATAAAAAACGTATTAGCAGTTTTTCTGTGAAACTAATTTAGCGAAAGTTATAGGCCAAAGTTTGTAAAAAAATCCGTCATCTTGAATGTCACAAAGTTCTCCCACTCAAATTGAACGCAAACATCCGGTGACTGAAAATTGTGGGATCTAGTGCCAATCGATGTAAGGCAGTTTTAAAAAATCTTCCACGGGTATTCCACGGGACACGATTTTTGACTATAAGCATCTCAACTAATATGCCCTAAACGTGTGAGCTTTAAAGATACAGGGTGTTTAATATTTTAAATTAATCTTCTTTCTAGATATTTTTGTTAAATTTGGTATCATAACAAAAACATTTCATTTAAAAAAAAACCAAGTACGCGAAAATGGTATTCCGTAAAAAGAATTGAGATAAAGGTAAAGCCAAGTTCTCCAATACAAATTTCAAAATGGTTCTTCACAGTGACTCTTATTTCTTATTATATATTTTTAATTTTCCTATTTATTTGTTGCTCCATGATAAATTTGGAAATTGAAAATATCTCAAACGCAACGATGAATTTGCGAAATTTTTGCATCGCTATAAAAGTTTTTAAGATACCTTCACAACAAGGTGTCAATCGATCCAAGTTACCTATTCAAAATTTAGTGGTAATGTTTACCCCGTGAAAGGAGTGGGTGCTACAAACATTTAACAATCCCCCATGCAAACAAAATCGACGTTTTCGAGAATTTTTCCAAAAATGAACTACAAATACTTAAAAAGGCCCCTTTGACCTTAAAACACCCTGTATTCAAAGGCTTACAGGCATCTTCTAACTGGCTGAAATATTTCAAGGGTCCAATGGGCGCAGGTATCGCTCTAGCAGCCAAATACAAGGGAACCGACGGCGTATGTTTGTCCCTGTATGGTGACGGTGCTGCCAACCAAGGTCAAATTTTTGAAGCTTACAACATGGCCAAACTCTGGAAACTTCCTGTCATTTTTGTGTGCGAAAACAATGGCTATGGTGCGTATTTTTCATGTTACTCTTAGATCACAGCGCATGATTTATATTTTTACCTTCCTAGCCCGCGCAGCAATCTAGAAAAGGTATTATTTTCGACTATTTTTTTTTGAGATAACGCCGAAAATGTGTTATTTGGGTGTATTTTAGCCTCTTAGGAATATGGTCGTGATATCTGCCTGTGTGTATGTTTGTGGATTTCTGTCCTTAACACGATAGCTCCTAAACCGCTGACCGATTTTCATAAAATTTTAATAAATATAAAAATAATAAAATTCCCTGATTAGATTTTGGTCAAAATCCATTATTGCTAAAGTTTTTTGACATTTTAAAAATGCTAATTTTTTAACGGTTCGGTTCGGTTTCATGCGATGCTGAATATGCGGTTTTCGGAATATAGTAGATTATATTATAACCAAACACTTCGTAGGAGCTTTAGTCTCCGATATATTTACAAAAAAATATTTTCATGGCTTCAGTTGTGTGTGCTAATAGGCTAGCTAGGAAGGTATCAGATCCGTCATGGATCCATTTATTTATTTTGGAAAACTTTCGGGTCTGACCGGTAAAGAACGAAGAGACCGGAAAATATTTTTGGTTGATTTTCGTCATGACTTATGTCATTTAGACAGTGATTATCTTGACAATTTTTATATAAAATTTTTAAATATTAAAAATTAACCCCAGCTTGTGGAATGGCTAATTATGACGCATATTGGTTTTCTAATAGATATAAATATACTAGCTTTTCAGTAAGTAGCTTAATATTCATTTGGGGTATGGGTGTGGAGTTTTATCTCAGTTTTAAAAATTAATATTTACATGTTGAGTATGCATATGTTTCTGGAAATTCACGTCGGTTTGCAAAAAGTACGTACGATACTTGACCGGAGACTAACTTTACAGGTCAATCCAGGAAATGTACAGGGAGTTTTTTTTCCTGTAAAGTTCATGTTTCCGGTCTAGTAACGTAAATACCTATTACTTACTAAAGTCTCTACAAATCTACCAGTTTACTGGATAGTCGCATTATTATAGGAAACACCCTGTATTTCATAAAACATAGTAGTGGCAAACAATAATTTTTCGTAGGTAAGTGGACATAAAAAGATTTGTTTCTCTTGTATTTTTCCGTGGGCAGCTCGAAAGCTGTACACCAAGATCTAATGGACACCTATTAAGTGTTGACAGTTAACTGTTTCGTCCTTAAGGGACTCTTCAGAACACTGCATGGTCAATGTGATACTTTTGTAAAGCTATAGAGACGGTATATAAATATAATCTTACGATATTGGTAAGAGATATTAATAAATAATGCCTGCGATACCGTATGCTTTAAGTGGCGACATCTATAATTATAGAAGAAACTACCAGAGTAAAAATAAAAGGCAGGTAGATGAAACGAAAAACATCTATGATCATGACCATGACTGTGACAATTTTGTCTCTCAAACAATGTTTCTATGCCCGCTTAACCACGAAAAATTGTTGTTTTCTTTATTCACGGGTACTAAACTTCGCGTTTTTAGTATTTTTGACTCACACTTCGCTGACTCGACATAAAACGTGGCGAAGGTGGAAAAAAAATGCAATATGCGTTGATCCGACCTGAGGGACAAAACTATGTCACGGTCATGGGTACTGTTTTTCGTTTAATCTGCCTGCCTTTTATTTTTACTCTGTTTCTTTTGTATTTGATAGATGTCGCCACTTATGTGAAAGCATACGGCATTTTGCTTACCAATATCGTAAGATGAGATTCATATACCGTCTCTATAGCTTTACAAAAGTGTCACATTGACCACGCAATATTCTGAAGAGTCCCTTAAGGATGCAACAGTTAACTGTCAACACTTAATAGGTGCTGTCCACGGAAAACTACAAGAGAAACAAAATCTTTCTGTGTCCGCTTAGCCACGACAAATGTTTGTTTTCTTTATTCACGGGTACTAAACTTTGCGTTTGTAGTAGTGGTATTACAAGCAGTGGGGGGTGACTCTAGTTCTGGAAAGTAGGCCAGAGTAGGTCATTTTCGTCATGTTTTAGGTCTATCCCTTAACCCACTCTCTGCAGTTCCACTCGATGTCCAGTTGCTCATTGGACGTTATTGTTCTTTCTCTCTCTATCTTTTTCTCATATTTATGTTTAATATAGGTAGTTTCGTAGACGATTTGAAAGCTCACATCGGTGAACACCAAGATCTTTGGAAACTACACATACTTAGAGGGAAGTGGACCCATCTTTTTAAAGCCCAGTTTGTCAACTTATTTAAGCATGTGTAGTATTTTAGGGTTGGTACTCTCAATGCCTGTTGTCTTTTCCTTGAGCATAGAAGTAATCTAGGCTTTAAAATTGGGGGATCCCAAATTAACTAAATTGTGGCTTTTTTACAAATTTCTACAACTGGTAAATTCATTTGTAAAAATATCATTTTGATGCAAATTGCTTTTTTGTAATTTTTTTTTATGAAGAATCTAACTGTCGAATTATTTTTTTTTTTAGTTTTTGAGATATTACATAAAATTGTTATTTCATTATGGAATGAGTTCTTCGAGGACTTCTTCTTTTGTTTATATTCATTGTATTTATTTTGTTTTTATTATATAATTTTTTGCTAGGGCTTAAAATATTTTAAAATAATTAAGTTACAAAATTACTCGCAATGCGATGCACGCAAAATATAAGTTGACCTTGAACATCGAGAATATACGCAGGGGTAGTCCATGAGTTGACACGTAGACACGCAAGGAATAATAACCCAGGAGCCTGCTATAAATGCTATATAGTCAGTACCAGGATGGCGCCAGCATAAATCTACAGTCAACTCACGACGACTACGACTGTTGCGCTGAAAAGGAAAGAAGCCTATCGTTTATAACCAAGTTCTGCTGGGACGAGAGCGATGTTAGATAGATGCAAGGCTAACATGTAGTAGGACCACCTTTCGGAAGGGGTGTAAAAGCGTGGGTCCATTGTGTATACTTGCTACGCAGTATAAAGATCCCTGCCCTCGACACAGAGGTGCCAGGCAAAATTAAGTCCATTTAGAGAAAGAAAACTTGCATCGTAAGGGGCACGTGCATCAGTTTGGTATATCGGAATGGGACAACTGGGCACTGCCAACTCGGCGGCGCCAACTGGGCGCCGCCAACTGGGCGACGGCCAACTCGGCGCCGGACTAAATTTTATTTTTTTGATAAAATGTGTAGATGAAAAATAAAATATATTATTTATATAAAAACATCTTTAAAAAATCTTTAACGCAATTTTTTTGACATTTGTTTTTGTTAAGTAAAGTTAAATCCATTAAGTCGACTGTTGAACCTTGGTAGTTGTAGTGTTTGATAACCTGGTAACACGACAATTTACTTGTGTGAAACCACCAGAAACAACTACTCCGAGGGAAAATACCCCTACCGGCATTGAATTATACTGATGGTTTGAGGCTTTCGTTGGGAACTTGTTAAAACTGTTTGGTTTTCACTTTCTCCAACGTCGATCACGAGGATACGAGTGATCCCCGTCTGGAACACGTCCTGATAGTCAGGAACAAATGTTCCATGCCAATCCACTGGATGGCATGGAACATTTGTTCCTGACTATCAGGACGTGTTCCAGACGGGGATCACTCGTATCCTCGTGATCGACGTTGGAGAAAGTGAAAACCAAACAGTTTTAACGACAATTTACGTTTTTTATTACAACAATGGCGGATCCAAAAATCAAAATGGCGGATCCAAAATGGCGAATATTCTTAACCGAACCGATTTGTCTCAAACTTGAAATATTACATTGCTTGAGGTCATTTAAAAAATTTTTTACTCAAACTTAAAAAAATCAAAATGGCGGATTCAAAATGGCGGATTGGCTTATTTACTAACCGATTTGTCTCAATCTTGAAATATTACATTTATCGAGGTCATTTAACAAAATTTTTTACGCAGACCTAAAAAATCAAAATGGCGGATCCAAAATGGCGGATTTTCTTATTTACCAACCGATTTGTCTCAAACTTGAAATATTACATTGCTTGAGGTCATTTAACAAAATTTTTTACTCAGACTTAAAAAAATCAAAATGGCGGATCCAAAATGGCGGATTTTCTTATTTACCAACCGATTTGTCTCAAACTTGAAATATTACATTGCTTGAGGTCATTTAAAAAAAAATTTTACACAAACTTAAAAAAATCAAAATGGCGGATCCAAAATGGCGGATTTTCTTATTTACCAACCGATTTATCTCAAACTTGAAATATTACATTGCTTGAGGTCATTTAACAAAAATTTTTACTCAAACTTAAAAAAATTAAAATGGCGGATCCAAAATGGCGGATTTTCATATTTACCAACCGAATTGTCTCAAACTTGAAATATTACATTGCTTGAAGTCATTTAACAAAATTTTTTACTCAAATTTACAAAAATCAAAATGGCAAATCGAAAATGGCGGTCTTTCTTATTTACTAACCGATTTGTCTCAAACTTGAAATATAACATTGCTTGAGGTCATTTAACACAATTTTTAACTCAAACTTAAAAAAATCAAAATTGCCTATTTAAATGGCGAACTTTCTTATTTATGAACCGATGTGTAGCAAATATAGAAATTGGCCGTGTTTCAAGTCGCTGATTATAATTTTTGACGTAAACTTATAAAAAATCCAAAATGGCTAATTCAAAATAACGAACTTTCTTATTGATTAACTGATTTGTCTCATACTTTAAAGCTTACAGTGTAAGGTCACTTAAAACAATTTTTTACTTAAACTTAGAATAATCAAAATGACGGACATTATTAAATTTGGAACTTAGTGATGATTGAAGGCGCTAAATGTGATTTTTAGCTTAAATTTAAAAAAAAATAAAATGGCGGACCCAAAATGGTTTGCTTTAGGTCATCTTAATTCAATGTTTAACTCAAACTCAAAAAAAATATATATGGATTCAAAATGGTGGACTTTTACAATTATAGACTGATATGTATAAAATGTCAAACTTTGACGTATTTAAAGTCCTTGGTTATGAATGTTGACAAAACCCTAAGAATACCCATTTTGTTTTTTTAAGTTTGAGTTAAAAAGTGTGTCAAATGACCTCAAGCAATGTAATATTTCAAGTTTGAGACAAATCGGCTAGTAAATAAGAAAATCCGCCATTTTGGATCCGCCATTTTGATTTTTTTAAGTTTGAGTAAAAAAATTTGTTAAATGACCTCAAGCAATGTAATATTTCAAGTTTGAGACAAATCGTTTGGTAAATAAGAAAATCCGCCATAAGTCTGAGTAAAAAATTTTGTTATGTGACCTGAAGCAATGTAATATTTCAAGTTTGAGACAAATCGGTTAGTAAATAGGAAAATCCGCCATTTTGGATCCGCTATTTTGATTTTTTTAAGTTTGAGTAAAAAAGTTTGTTAAATGACCTCAAGCAATGTAATATTTCAAGTTTGAGATAAATCGGTTAGTAAATGAGAAAATCCGCCATTTTGGATCCGCCATTTTGATTTTTGGATCCGCCATTGTTGTTATAAAAAACTTTACCAGGTTACCTACAACTACCAAGATTCAACAGTCGACTTAATGGATTTAACTTTACTTAACAAAACCAAATTTCAAAAAAATTGCGTAAAGGATTTTTTAAAGATGTTTTTATATAAATAATATATTTTATTTTTTATCTACACATTTTATCAACAAAAAAAATTTTTAGTCCGGCGCCGAGTTGGCTGGCGCTCAGTTGGCGGCGCCGAGTTGGCCCGGCGCCCAGTTGGCCCAGCGCCCAGTTGGCGGCGCCCAGTTGTCCTAGACCGTTGGTATATGATGTACGGACAAAATCGGGGTTTGCGGAAGGGATGCGCCGTGTGCCTAGTTGCTACACCAAAAATGGTATCTCCACCACTATTACTACTACTACTACTACAAAATTATTCAAAAATAAAGAGGTAGTTAAAAAATATATATTGAGTGTGATACGTCATTTTAAAAGAAATTTTAGTTAATTTTTAAAATCGAATAAAAAGAGATTCTTTCCATAAGAAAAATACCAACTTTATGTTGGATTCTTAAAGAAATCTATAAAAAAGTAATTTACACCAAAATGAAATTTCCATAAATAAAAAAAGTTATAGATTCCCTCCCAAAATACAGACTTTTCTAAAAAAAACCTCTGTAGCTCAAAAACGGCTTGCCATATCATGATGCCTTTAATGGTGGGAGTCAATCTCCCCTAGCAATACCCTTCTTTTTGATTAATACCTGAAACCCTTAAAAGCATCAAATTTGTGACACGCTGTACAACTTCTGCCTAAAACACAGTGGTCTGCTCTCTGAGTAAGTAGCTCCTCTGAATTTTATTTTTTCCACGTATACTTCCATTCCGGCTCCTGTGATATGTCTCTCTGACAGTTTGGATCTAAGATAATGTCAACTCTGCCACGCTTTCCTGTCCTTTTGCCTTTTTTCGAGCACCCAAAGTGTGCAGGCCCTGGGCAACCAGCAACATCAACGCCTGCTTTCTCTTTATTGTCATGTGTCTCTGGCGAATTATCTACTTTTTGATTCCTAAGGATTTCCAGGTGATTCCTAGAAAAATGTTTAGTGATTACTAAAGGCAAGTTTCCTCTCAATAGTGTCTTTTCCAACAATTCTTTATGTTTATTGTTACTTAATAGTTCAGGCCCTACAGGTTTTTGGGGAAGCATGGGAGAAGCAACACATGGTATGAATAAACATAACACTCTCTCGAATATTTTCCAAAGAAAAACCACCCCCACCACTGGAGAAGTGTGGTTCCCTACCCTAAATGCGCTGCAATTTTTTTGAAAATCCTCGATTTCATTTTTGAAGCAGACAAAATTTGCTTTCTAGCGATGTAAATGGCGCCTCCCAGGGGGAAATTTTGAAAACTTAAATTTTTGTTTTTTATTGTGTTTATTTTTGTGCGTTACACCTTGATTTTCCCAATAAAGTATTTTTATTCAAAAATCCAAGGTATAGAGTACACATATTTAATATGTTGGACTTACCTTTCTAAAACAGCCGCCTTGAAATAAAAATAAATCTTTATTATCTTGCTAGCCCGCGTAGCTATGGCTAGAGGTATTAGTTTCGACGAAAAAAATTTTTTTGAGATAACGCCGGAAATGTGTTATTTTGGTGTATATTGACCTATCGTACCAATATAGTCGTGGTGTCTGTGTGTGTGTGTGGGTGTATACTATTTCTCTCTGTAACACGATAGCTCCTAAACCGTTGAACCGATTTCCATAAAATTTTCAGGTAAAATAGTGTTCAACCCTCTTACAAACTGATTAGATTTTGGTCAAAATTCATTAATAGTATTGACAGTGTGGCCTATTAAAATGCGTTGTGTGACATTTGTGGCAGCTTAAAGACGTTGCCGCCATTTTGTGACACTGTAATTAGGATAGTGACAATTTGCCAACTTGTGACACAACAAAACCATTGAATAATTAAACAAATATCTGGAAGCAGAACTGTATTTTCCAGCAAGGTAAAACATTGATATGCCCGGTAACTTTTATACAGTGGAGAAGGAGGGGTTCAGAAATAAGAAAATTTTAAGTGCGCCACATTATTTAATACCAATGTTTTACAAAGAAGATCTTAAATAAAATACAGTTCAACCCAAACGTTGCAGCCAAACAATGAAATTCTACTTACTTCAGAGGCTTCCAGAGTATTTGTGTAATAAAAAAAACCAAAAAAAAAATTGACTAGTAAACAAAATAAAATTTAAAAGATTCCCAATGAATCAAAATGACAAAACTAGAAGCACTTTACAGGTAGATGGACTCCTTTAACAGGTCATAGTGTACCTACATCTGAGTCAGTAGCATAGGACTCAATTATATGAATGATTGTAAAAAAAAATATACTTCCAAAATCGTTCCATCATAGGGGAGATCTGGACCAAATATCTGCATCATCATTCTACGTTGGGTAGGATGAGACAGACAGCAACCCAGTCCGAGATCTACCCCATGAGGTAGAACAATGTAAGGAAACTGCTGAAAAAAAATATAACCTCATCTCTCTTTTGTCTCTGCAAAGTTGGTTCACTGGATTGTACAAATAACACAGAAATTTAGTTCATCTTGTATATTTTGATTGTAAAACCTGAGAAAAATACCAAACAAGTCAGGGACAAAATAGCAAGGCACTTTAAATAGGGCCAAAATAGCAAGGCACTTTAAATTTGACAGTAAAATTATCTTAAATAAATGAAATGAAGGAAACAAGTCAATGTAGTAAATATGCCGCAAAACTAGGGTTATGACGTCATACCTTATCTTGCGTTTACAAGAGGTGTTAAATTATACTGTAAAAATTATATTGGAAAAGATTATGTCTAAATTATATTGTGAAAATTATATATGAAAAAAAATTATAGTTAAGGCTTGCTCCTACCTTGGCCCTTGATTATTTTATGTATAAATGTGTGTTCTAGTTTGTAAACCTGGAGTTGTCCAGACACCTCCTCACTGCTACTGCTGCTCCTGGTTTGCCCGCGCCTCCCCTAAAGATCCCTTAGCACATGGTACTAGGGCAGCACATGGTTGTAGAAAGGTTGTGGAATTCTTGCCCGAGCGTAGAACCCTTTCCCAGGGTTACAACTGGCTCGTCCGGCTTCCCACCAGCGTCCAGCACAGCTGTCGGTGGAATGGACAGGGCAATGCTCTTCCCCGTACAAATGGCGTAGGCCGACTTAAAATCCCCTCAAAAGGGTGCGAGCGTCACTCTAGATTACCCTAGACACGAAGGACTCACTCCTCACAGTCTCTGGGATATCTCCTACAATCGCTGTAGTGCCAATCCAAAAACAAAGGCGATCCCAGAGACCTGATGCCGACCCAGCCAAAATTCGTTAGCAAGAGACCAGGCACGCCGTTGAGAACACAAAAAATGAAGTGGCCGGAAACCGTTTTGTAAATGACAGTAAAACGACACGACTGAAAGAAAAGACCCGCGGTTTTCAAACTAACCAATGAGGAAATACAGCAATAGTTCCATACCGGTATATAGTGGCCAGCACCGACCAAGGGGACATTGAAATTAGGTAAAACGCACACTGAGGTGTTGTCGGATCTATTTCCACGGTTGAAATTTTTACAACAAGGACGTCGAGACACCCTCCATACATAGACCGAACATTTGCTTACCGGACCCTTGCCGACATAGCAAGTAGAAGGAAAATAACCAGACGGACTATAAGAAGCTCAGCATTGAAACCATCAACTGTAAAATCAATAAGGCGTTGACTGTGACGTAGCACGGCACCCCGACACAAAATAGGATTCTCGAACGTACCACCATCTAATCTAATCGTGTCATTGACTGAACTTACACATTATTATCCGATTATTTACCATCTCTTTTTAAATTAATGTATTAGTAAGGGCGCCTAATACTCTTAAACAATCATGATATCAATAAACAAACAGTGGTCTACTCGTTTTATTTACTAAACTCACACATCGTCATTCAGCTACTTACTTTCTCCTTTTAACTCAAAATAGTGGGACGGGCGCACCCAATCTAAAACAGTCTTGGGATTAGTTTGCAAATAGAAGTATTTATAAGATATCATTTTGACAATCACTGTCAATTGACTTTCTTCCATCAGCACACAGTGAGCTCGCGGACCTGATTTATCGCCAAAAAGGGTTAAATTAAACACATACTGAAACTTCTGAACATCTTTACTAAAAAAGAGTAGATAGTACAGTAGGCCTTGAAAAAACTATTATTTGATTGACGCAACTTTTAGAAGTGTCATGTTTCCTTACAACGGAACGCATTAAAGTACCATATCGTCACCATTATTCTGAAACGTCGTAACCAAACTCAACAAAATTTTACAGGAATAAGAAACGTTTGAAGCAAGTTACATAGGGTAAGCATTTTGCGACTTATAAGAAATCGCGGGAATGACCGTTTGATATTTTTTTTTTGGTTGCGAGGATTTAGCAGCATACAGCTATGCATCATTACTAACCTTTGACGCAAAAATATGAATCATTTTTTTGTGGGTTACAACGTTTCAGTATTAGGGTGACGATATTTGCATTTTGCGACAATATTTTATGTTGTATAAGATTTTCATAAAATAAATCTTGAAGAGGGAGGTAAGTAGATTTTATCCCTGTACATTTTGAATTCAATTTTGATGCATAAACAGGAATGGTAAAGCTTTTTGCTTGAGATTTCTGAAATTTTATAAAAATATAGATTGTTGGACAAAAATTTTGCTTCAATCATCCACCGTTTTCTTGAAATTTTTATTTTCTGAAAGAGTATATATCTTTCTAAAATTATATTTTAAAATCTGCTGCCACACGTTGCCCATATGAAAGATATTATTAATTTACTAAAAAGGGATTTCTTGAAGAAAAAGTTATATATAAGCAGTCTTAACAAAAGTGCTTGTTTCTTTTTTTTAAACACTTTAGGCTAACTTAAACAAATAAAAATAAAAAAATTATATATTATAATAAAAAATGCAAATAATGTAAAGAATATTCAAAATGTTAAAAATAAAAAAAATTAAACTAAAAAATCTCAAAAACCAAAAATTACAGGTGAAATTAACTTTAACAGGTGGATGGTCTATTGGATAAGGATTTAGGGTCCGCCGTGCTAGTTTTGTTTGTTTGAGTAAAAAATTATAATAAGCGACGTTAAACACCGTAGAGTTCCCAATTTATTACATATCGGTTCATAAATGTAAAAATATTGTGACAAAACCTATTTTTCTAATTTTGGTTAAAAATTAGGTCCGGGAGCCCATTGTGCAGGTCTATGAGTTGAACAGCAATAAAAAAATTAGCTGTGCTTTAAAAAGAGATGCAAATGAGTATGTTCCAAAATTACAATTTATGTCGGGGTGCAGTTTTTTAGTGACGTCACGAGTCAGCGCCTAATTACTGGAGATCAGAACTTGCATCAAACCCAGAAATATTCGAACACTCAATCAATTCCCATATGAGTAAAGCTATACTAAGTGTAGAATTTAGTTGTACTTTAGTTACAGTTTTAGTCAAAAGTTTCCTTCGCTCTTTATAAATGTTTTGTCTAATATTCATATGGTTTATCGCCATTGTTGTAAAACATTTCTACAGTAATAAAGTTGTTTCTGAACCTGAACCCAAAAATACACACTAAACTACTGCTTACAGGCACAAGTGTTCAGATGTTAAGTTACACGATTTCGTTTATTCTTTTAGTCTTGGTTTTTATCCCTCATTTATCTCCCATTTACAAAAGTGCATAACTCGTATTTATTTTATCTTCTCCTCATCAAATTAATAACGATATCAAAGGGGCGGGGCCTCGGTTGTTACTGGTCAACCCAAATATGTTTTCGTACTATCAAAACTAGTTAATCCGTGAAGGATATGAGGTTCGGATTGTCCCAATATCCTCGAAAATAAACGTAAGGGAATGAAATGTTCATCTAAATGTTTCCTTCCTGTTACTGAAACCATTTGTGATGCGGCAACGCCGCTATTCCCCAGCATAACAGCTGTTTAACTTTATGAACGTCAAGTAAACGACGAAACTACAGAAATAAACAAAACAAACAAAAGTTTTAATGTGATTTTCCCGAAACCTGTGATCTTAAATTCCAATTACGATGTCCAGATAATGCGATGTGCGTAGTGTCCACAGTAATTCGATGGAATGTCTCCTTTATAAGGTAACATTTTGGACACTATATAACCTCCAAACCTAGCTCTATAAAATACCCTTAATTTGTGTACAGAAAGACGAGTCAAGGAGCCTTGATTATTTACCTAAATAAACAAATATGTAACGTTGCCTTAAACGCAAAAATGACACGTTACATAATCCCCCCCCAACTTCAAGACGATTAACCTAAAAAGGTTAATCGGAGAGGTCCGCTGCCGACTTAAGGTCTTTGGCATGCCAGCTCCCTGGTAGTACTTTACCCGATGGTTCCTGAAGCTCAAATATCCAAGGAGAAATTTTATTCCTAATCACATAAGGACCAACAAATTTCGGTGCTAACTTCTTCGAGAAAAACTTCGCAGCATCTGACAACACATAATTCTTCTTCCAAACACGCTGACCCACAACAAAGTTGGGTACCCTTGTACGCAAATTATACTGAACTACGTTTTTCTCTCCTGCCACCTCTAACCTTCTCTTAACATCAGCATAGAGCTTCCGGAAACCTTCGTTCTTACTTTCAGCTGCGGATTGTACACCATTCTCTTCAGATAACAAAACTGGGTTGGAGTAATCTTTTCCTGATAAACACATATTCCTACCAAAATTAACAAAGAAAGGAGACATCCTGGTTGTCTCATGGGTTGCAGTACGAATCGCGCAGGCAAATTTATGTATTTGTTCGTCCCACTTCCTGTGGTTGTCTTTCACATAACAACATAACATGGTTTTTAACGTACGATTCGTCCTTTCTGTTGGATTCGCTCTGGGGTGATAATACGGATTATACTGAATTTTAACCTGATAACTCTCAGCAAAACGTTTAAACTCGTTACATTTGTACTGAGGGCCATTATCACAAAGTATCAAACGGGGTACTCCGAAGACCATAAATACTTGCTCCTCAAGATGCTTGACAACAGCTTGAGTAGGGGCTGTTCGCATTGGAAAAACTAAGGAAAACTTACTCAAATAGTCCGTAACGACGAGAATCCAGCAATTACCCTTTGTTGAACGAGGTAGAGGTCCACATAAATCAGTCGAAATAATTTCCCAAGGACGAGTTGGTTTTGGGTGAGATATCATCTGATCAGATACACCTTGTGTATCACCTTTATGAGCTGCACAGACAAAGCATTTCTTTACAAAAGTTGCCACGTCCTGGCGCATTTTTGGCCAATAATATTTTTCTGCCATTCTGTGGAAGGTTTTATACACACCCATATGCCCTGCGGTAGGAGGATCGTGAGCTTCTCCAATAATTCTACGCCTATGATCTTTGGGGACTACCTCTTTCCAATATTCGTTAGATGGTGAAAGTTGAGGGTATTCTTGTTTGACATATTTATACAACTTATTATCAGTGTATCTCGAATTCATAAATTTTAACGGTGATTCTACGACCCTCTTTACCATCTTTTGGTACCATCGATCTTTAATTGCTGTTGAAACGTCTCTGGGCTGCGAAATTGTATCAATCATAGGTACTGCACGAGACAACATGTCCGGGACAACTAAATCTTTCCCTTTCCGATGGATTACTTCAAAGTCATATTGCTGCAGTTTTACAGACCAACGAGCAAGTCTCCCTGGGCTCTTTTAAGCTATGAAGCCATTTTAAGCTAAAATGATCTGTAATGACCTTAAATGAGATCCCCTCAATATAAGGCCGGAGCTTCTCTATCGCCCAAACCAATGCCAAACATTCTCGCTCGGTAGTCGTGTAAACACGTTCTTGCTTAGTCAAAGATCGACTCAAATAGCATATGACTTTGTCTCCTTCAGGATAAGGCTGCGTTAAACATGCTCCTATTCCATATCCTGATGCATCTGTTTGAATGACAAATTCTTTGGTATAATCTGGACATGTAAGAATCGGTGCAGTCACTAAAAGTTCCTTAATCTTAATAAATGCTTTTTCGCAGTCTGGAGTCAAATCGAACTTTTGATTCTTCTTAGTTAGAGCTGTAATCGGAGCTATTATCGCTGAAAAATTCTCTATGAAACGTCTATACCAGGATATTGTACCTACAACTCTACGAACTTCTCTGACAGTTCTTGGCCTCTGGAGCTCTAACATGGCTCTAATTTTATTAGGGTCAACTCGGATGCCTCGACGGTCCACTACGAATCCTAAATACGTCATTTCTGGTCTACACAGTTGGCATTTTTCCCAACTTACCGTTATCTTTGCATTCTGCAATCTTCGTAGGACTTCCTCAAGAATTCTAAGATGTTCAGAAAAGCTCTGTGTGACAATTACGAGGTCATCGAGATATACGTACACGTAGGGGTCTAAATCGTTCCCTATGATGCTATCTATGAGTCTCTGCCAAGTCGCAGGTGCATTATGAAGACCAAATGGTAAACGCTTAAATTGGAAGAGACCTCGTCGACAGATGAATGCTGTTAGTGGCTTCGATGATTCTTCCATTGGTACTTGCCAATAAGCGCTTTTGATATCTAAAGTTGACAAGTACTTAGCATCTTTCAACTTGTCAAGAGTCTCGGATACGAGTGGTAGAGGATAACTATCACGCGCCGTCACTGAGTTCAATTTGCGGTAGTCTACACAGAAACGATATTTCTTTGTGTTTTTCTTTTGAACCATTACCACTGGTGAAGCCCATGAACTACTACTACGTTCTATCACATCCATTTTCAGCATTTCGTCGATTTCGTCATCAATAAGTTTCTGAATGACCGGTGAGACCTTATATGAACGTTGTCTTATCGGTGCTGCATCTGTTGTAATCATGCTCTACCCTGTCTGTACATCCTAGTGAGTCACCCATAATAGTCTTATATTTATCGACCAATTCCTCTAGTCGTTCTGATTCATAAGGCGAAAGAGTAGTTTGTTGGTCTCATGTTTCTAAAGAACAAATCACATCTTTATTATCGGCAAAGTGCCACTCATTAGTACTTAAGTTCGGTACTATCCCCATCGAAATCCAAAAATCTAATCCCAAAATCAGAGTGTGTGGCAACTCAGGAACGACGACGACCTCTATTAACCTAAATTTATCTTGAACTCGCATAGGAAGCTGCACTGTCCCAATACTACTCGCGCTTTGACCATTTGCCACAATACAATTCGTCTTCTTCGTCGTATCCAGTGAAAAACCAAACCTCTCGATGATTGACCAACCATGATTCCCTAAAAAGGTACGTGAAGCCCCGGAATCCAACAAACCTAATAACTTATTTCCGAGCACATCCACTTCTAAATAAGGCCTCTCATCTTTACGAGCATGACTTATCACATAATCTAAAACGTACGTTAGCCTATCGGTCGATGCTTGTTCAGGCTGACTCGAAGGTCGACCACCTGGGTCCGTTTCCCTGACGATTACAATTTCGACATTCTCTTACTGTAACCCCTGCCTGTCCACACGAATAGCACTGTTTGCCTCTAGGTAATGCGCACCCGATTGCCATGTGCCCTGTTTGGTTGCATCTGTAACAAACAACGTCCCTGTTCGCCATACCGGACCTAGCACCTTGTGGTGGTTGTCTATCTCTGTCATTTACACTAGCCTGACCACTAGCTGGTTGTTGTCTCTCTCTATCAGCTCTAGCAGCGAAACTGCTTGCTGGCTGCTGCCTATCTCTGTTAAATCTATTATCAGGAATATTCAAATTCTGTTGATTTGATGTCCCGGCACCTGATATTTGAATTGCATCGACCCCTGTTGGAAAATCGTCAAAATCGCTCTCTACGTCAACGTAGGCCAAGTCAGGTTCAATAGATTGGTTTCTTCTAGGAGTAAAGTTCTCCTCCTCTAACCCATATCTCTGGTCTATTCTACGACACAAATCTTTTAAATGTGATAGGCTATTGACCTCAGTAGCAATCAACCCTTTCTTATAAATGTCCGCGATATTTCTGAAGACGATAGCTAATTTCGCCTCTTCGGAAACAGGACAGCCAAGTCTTTGGAAATATGTGTTCATGACAGCAATATAGGTCCCTATAGACTCTCCAGGGCCTTGTTTACGTTTTTGGATCTCCTTCAATAGCTTCTCGCCATATGAGGAAGGAAGATACTCTGCCATGAGCCTCTGTTCCAGCTGTTCCCATGTATGGACTTCTCTACGTACATCTTTGTAAAAAGTATAAGCTGACTTTTTAAAAAGATCAATGCCCGAATTCAGTAAAACCTTTTTGCTGACTCCTCTAGCCTGACTCAACTCGTCCACTCTCTCGAAAAATGCGGTGACGGAGATTGTACCCCTCTCACCTGTAAATTTTAAGTTCCACTTATGCGGAGGTACAGGTGCAACATGATATGAAGTACCAGGATCACTTGACATTGGTACTGGCGACGTAGGCGACAAAAAATGAAGTGGCCGGAAACCGTTTTGTAAATGACAGTAAAACGACACGACTGAAAGAAAAGACCCGCGGTTTTCAAACTAACCAATGAGGAAATACAGCAATAGTTCCATACCGGTATATAGGGGCCAGCACCGACCAAGGGGACATTGAAATGAGGTAAAACGCACATTGAGGTGTTGTCGGATCTATTTCCACGGTTGAAATTTTTACAACAAGGACGTCGAGACACCCTCCATACATAGACCGAACATTTGCTTACCGGGCCCTTGCCGACATAGCAAGTAGAAGGAAAATAACCAGACGGACTATAAGAAGCTCAGCATTGAAACCATCAACTGTAAAATTAATTACTGGAGATCAGAACTTGCATCAAACCCAGAAATATTCGAACACTCAATCAATTCCCATATGAGTAAAGCTATACTAAGTGTAGAATTTAGTTGTACTTTAGTTACAGTTTTAGTCAAAAGTTTCCTTCGCTCTTTATAAATGTTTTGTCTAATATTCATATGGTTTAACGCCATTGTTGTAAAACATTTCTACAGTAATAAAGTTGTTTCTGAACCTGAACCCAAAAATACACACTGAACTACTGCTTACAGGCACAAGTGTTCAGATGTTAAGTTACACGATTTCGTTTATTCTTTTAGTCTTGGTTTTTATCCCTCGTTTATCTCCCATTTACAAAAGTGCATAACTCGTATTTATTTTATCTTCTCCTCATCAAATTAATAACGATATCAAAGGGGCGAGGCCTCGGTTGTTACTGGTCAACCCAAATATGTTTTCGTACTATCAAAACTAGTTAATCCGTGAAGGATATGAGGTTCGGATTGTCCCAATATCCTCGAAAATAAACGTAAGGGAATGAAATGTTCATCTAAATGTTTCCTTCCTGTTACTGAAACCATTTGTGATGCGGCAACGCCGCCATTCCCCAGCATAACAGCTGTTTAACTTTATGAACGTCAAGTAAACGACGAAACTACAAAAATAAACAAAACAAACAAAAGTTTTAATGTGATTTTCCCGAAACCTGTGATCTTAAATTCCAATTACGATGTCCAGATAATGCGATGTGCGTAGTGTCCACAGTAATTCGATGGAATGTCTCCTTTATAAGGTAACTTTTTGGACACTATATAACCTCCAAACCTAGCTCTATAAAATACCCTTAATTTGTGTACAGAAAGACGAGTCAAGGAGCCTTGATTATTTACCTAAATAAACAAATATGTAACGTTGCCTTAAACGCAAAAATGACACGTTACAACAGTGTTTTGACAATTAAAAAATTTCAAAAATGCAAACTTTTTATTGAATGGAGCGTCGTATCAATATGCGGTTTTCGGAATATAGTAGACTGCATTTTGCTCAATAATTTGTGTTATAACTAAAAACTTCGTAAGAGCTTTAGTTTCTGAGATATTTACAAAAAACTTTTCAAGGCTGACATATCTTGGCTTCCCTTGAAGTGTGCTAATAATCAGGTATCAGATCCGTCATGGATCCATTTATTTTTTATTTTAAGGCGGCTGTTTTAGAGAGGTTTGCTTAACTAACTAACTAGTTAAATGTGTAACTGTATACAATGGACTTTTGGCTAAAAATACTTCTTTGGGAAATACAATATACAATAAGTTAAGAATAAATATGACCAAAGAAAAAACGAAAATTAAAATTCTGATAATTTCCCCTTTTTTCGTACGATGGTGGAACCTGTACCACTGCTTCTAGGAGGGACTGCTTCAAAAATGATGTCTAGAAGATTTTCACAGTTTTCCAGTTATTGGCAAAAACTGTTAAAAAGCACATTTAAGGAGGGAACCAGCTCCCGTCAGCCCCCAGGGGTGGTTTCCCCTTGTAAAATGTTCGGGGGAGTCCCATATCTATCTATGCCAAATATGTTGCTTTTCTCATTAAATACAGTAGGGTCAACTGGTGAAAAAGTGAGACACCCAAAATTCCGTTGAAAAATGAGACACTTAAATAAAAAATACTAATAATAGCTTTGTTTGTGTTATAAAACGTTCAAAAACGTTACCGAAACTTTTGTCGTCTGAATTCGTAGATCGCTTTTTCCTATAAGTAAATATGTTTGCACTTATTTGTTGTATTTAAGTAAAAAAAAAAACAAAAACTATGTCTCAATTTTACCCTGAATGTCTTATTTTTGGTTTAGACGGCGATCCGACTATTTATACGTGAATTTTATCACTGTCTCATATTCCGTCTGACCTGACCTCATTTTTGAACTTTTTTAAGGTAAAATATAAGACACACAATTTTTTTCTCATATTATAGGTCAAAGGAGGAGGCACTAAATACATTGTTTACCGGGACGCGTTAGATGAGCTGAATTTGAGATATGTTGAAGGCCAAACCTTCCTGATATTTTTACCAAAAAAAAATGGGGGGGTCATAGGATTCGTTTTCGAGCTATACTTATTTAAATGCGCGCCACTGAAATATGGAAAAATATGACCTTTTGTCATATTTTTTAAACCAAAAAATTATATTAATCTTATTTTATTGACAAAAGAGTCCTTTTAGGCGCACTTCACTTGCTTTCATGTGAGTCGTTTTAACTATTGTAGAGTGATGTTTGCATAATAGGGGATGTTATAAGCTAACAGGGTATTTCAAAATTTGGGTTCTGCCAAAAATTTTCAGAAAGCCTGTGAACAAACTTAATTGATAAAAGTTTAAATATCAACTTTTTATCCCTATAAAGAGATAGAAGTTGTAGCGAAAATCCATAAGAGTATAGCTCAAAAACGAAACCGATGACCCCCTCCCCCAATTTTTGTGAGCAAGCGAAAATCCATAAGAGTATAGCTCAAAAACGAAACCGATGACCCCCTCCCCCAATTTTTTTGAACAAGTTTTAGGATGACTCGGGCTCTAACATATCTGAAATTCACCTGATCTGACGCATCCCGTTAAACACACTATTCCGCTACACAGTTAGTACACCTATTATTTGTTTAATTTAAAAAATGTTTGATTAACCCTGTAGGTTCGGTTCGGTTCGGTTCGGTTACTACATAAACCATTATGTATGTAAATGTTACTTTACAATAATTACAACGACTCACATTGAAGCAAATGAATTTATTTTGACTATGCATTTTTAATTTTACCCCTTTAAGTATATTTAACAAATCCCAGTTGTTATTCCTGTATTTCTGTTATTCATATTTTGAGCCACTCTGTACATATGTGACGAAAACTATAAAAAAATTTAAAACATACTTAAAAAGAGTTTTTTTTTTCAACTAAATAAAATTAATATTGGATTTCTATTTGACGAGAAGTTATAGCAAAAACACTACGAAAAGTCACATTTTTCTTTCTTCCAGTGGCGGATTTAAATAATTACAGCTCGAAAACGAAACCGACGACCCCCAATTTCTTTGAGACGAGTATTTAGACGGCTTGGGCCCTAACATATCATAAATTCACCTCATTTAACGCATCCCGGTAAACACACTATTCCGTAGACAATTAGTAAACGTGTAATGCGTTGAATTAATTTTTTTTTGAAATACCCTGTTAGCTTGTAACATAACCTATTATGCAAACATCACTCTAGAATAGTTAAAGCGACTTACATGAAAGCAAGTGAAGTTAATTTTGACCATGCATTTTTAGTTTCCTTTCTTTATATTTAATAAATCTCAGGTATTTTTCCTGTATTTTTTTTTAATTATTTTGAGCCACTCTGTAGGTATGTGACAGAAAATATATGTCAAAAACTGATAAAATTCTTAAAAGAACTCTTTTACCAATAAAGTAAAGCTAATATCAGTTTTTTATTTTTACATGGCTATAAGTTATTACAAAAAAACTACAAATGGTCATATTTTTCCATATTTCAGTGGCGCACATTTAAATAAGTATAGCTCGAAAACGAATCCTATGACCCCCCTAATTTTTTTTGGTAAAAATATCAGGAAGGTTTGTTCTTCAACATATCTCAAATTCAGCTCATCTGACGCGTCCCGGTAAACAATATATTTAGTGCCTCCTCCTTTCTAAGTTTTTACATTTGCATAATTTTTCTGATTATCGCTTAGATCCTAAAAAAAAATTCAAGTCCTACAGAGGAGTCTAAAATCTTAAAAATATAAAAGTGTCTTATTTTTACACCACTTGACCCTATATCGTTCAAATCTCGAAAGAAGGGCCTGAACTATAATTAATTTACCAAATTTTTTACTTTTTACATAGGTATGGGTACCAGTGCCGATCGTTCCTCAGCAAGTACCGAATACTACACTCGTGGGGACTACGTTCCCGGCATTTGGGTTGACGGTATGGACGTCCTGGCCGTAAGGGAAGCGACCAAACTTGCTGTGGACCACTGCGCTACTGGTAAAGGACCCATTGTTATGGAAGCGGCCACCTACAGGTAATTTGCTACTATTCTTCTTCTTCAAGCAGAGCCCACCATTCTGCTCTCTCTGGTACGATTCTTCGCCACCTTTTTTCCATATTCTTGATGTTATCTTCGACATCGTCTATCCACTTTTTCGTGGTCTCCCTCTAACTCTCCTCCCTGCAGGTCTCCAGTTCATTATTTTTCGTGGTATTCTTGTCATCCATTCTCTGTACATGTCCCAACCAAGCTAATCTTCTACTTTCGATAAATATCACGATGTTTGCGCCATCTATTAGCCGGTCTAATTCGTAATTATACGTCAATAACCACCTTTTGTTTGCAGTGGTCCAAAGATCTTGCGAATGATTTTTGTTTCAAATATTTTTAGCTGTTCTTTATTCACTTTTGTCCATGATTCGCATCAACATTTTAATACCGGCCTAATTTTTGTAGTGTAGATTTTTGTTTAAGAGATCTCGTTAGAATCTTTGACGAGCAGTTTTTGATAAGCATAAAAGACTTTGTTTCCGTTGATTATTCTCAGTTTTATTTCGTCTGTTCCTCTGTTTTTTCTTCAGATTTCATTTATAAGATTATGTATACGTCGCCATAGAGTATAAGTGAAGGGCATATCCATGCATTCTGAAGCGAACCCAGAACCCCCTGTAATTTTTAACGTTGCTTTTTCGGGTAGACAGGATTCCGGTAATTGCGCATGCATGAGTTTTGGTCGTTTTGGAACATAATCCGTTATGTTACTACATTATTTGACATTTGTCAAAAATTTAAGGTTATGTCTGTGTTTTGTGTTGATCGGGTAAAAATTTATCAAATTGCGAATTAGTTTTGTAGTTTCATCTATAAACCACTCTTAACTTTATTAACAAATTATAAAGAAAAATACCAGTACTGACACATTAAATGGAACTCCCTTACTTCTCCCGGACATTTTTCCACAAATCGAACATGTTTACATGACAAACGCAAAACACAGCAGAATGTAAATAAATAAAAAATATGGCGTCCACACACACCGGAGCTGTGTTTCTGCGTGCGAAAACACACACATGCGCACCTGAAGATTTTTGTTTCCAAAGCAGGCTGATTGCTTTACGATTTTATATACCAGTATTTATGCTCCAAGGTATTTGACGTCGCCATAAATTTTTATTGGCTCAGCGGGTATGTTGGAGCTTTTGAATTTTTTAAACATTTAACTGCAATAACAACCTCTTCGTAACTTATCGGTTCATTATTTGATTCTGTAACCAGTAACCAGTACTCTAAGTAGATTGTACGGTCGGATTCTTAGAGATCTAATAGAGAATGATTTTCATGAACAAGAAGAAGAAGAGCAAAGTGGGTCTCGTGCAGGCAGATCTTGTAGTGATAATGTTTTTTGTCTTAAACAAGTAATTAAGAAAAGAAGCACCAGAAATATAGAAACTCATGTTACCTTTGTGGACCTATAAAAAGCATATGATACCGTTCCAGTAGAAAAATTATGGACAGTGTTAGATCAGACTAATATCAATCATACATTAAGTAAAAAGCGATAAAAGAACTATACAAAGGGTCAAAATCTAAAATTAAAATTGGAAATCGACTTTCAATAGAATTCCTGGTAACGAAAGGCTTAAGACAGGGATATTGTATCTCTCCAACTCTTTTTAAAATATATATCGCAGTAGCTCTAAAAAACTGAAAACTCAAAGTACACGGCATGGGAATACAACCTAACGACCGATTTACCATATACACACTACCGTTTGCTGACGACCAAGTAATTGTAGCTAATGATAAAAAAGACATGGAGTATATGATGAGAAAGTTAACGGAAGAATACCAAAAGTGGGGGTTAACAGTGAACGTGGACAAGACACAGTACTTATGTATTAGAACTAGAAAATGGACAAACAATATCTCCATGTAATGAGTATGTATACTTGGGTGTCACATTTGATAAGACGGGAACAGACTGTAAAGAACTGGAAAAAAGAATAGTAAAAGCAAAAAAGGTTATTGGTTGTCTTAACAGTATTTTATGGAGCAGAGAGATAAAAAAGAATGTAAAATTTAACATATATGAAACAATGGTGAAAAGCACGCTGTTGTATGGAATAGAGACTTGTCGCGTAACAGAAAAATACAAAGCAAAAATGGAAAGTGTCAAAATGAATGCAATAAGAAGATCAATGAGAATATCTAGAACAGATCATATAAGAAATGAGATCATAAAGGAAAGAATGGGAATCGAGGGAAGCATAACGGATGACATCACTAAAAGGCAACTGATATGGTACGGCCATGTACAACAGATGAGCGATGAAAGATTACCAAAGCAGGTCCTAGTATGGCAACCAATAGGGCGCAGAAAAAGAGGGCGTCCTAAACTGGAATGGCAACAGTCAATCCAAAAATCAATGAGTCGAAAAAAACCTGACGGAAGATGGCTGTCAGGATGGAAGAAGGTGGAGAATAGGCGTCGGACAACGTAGAAAAACGTTCTAAACCGAGATAGTAGTAGTAGTATTTGATTCTGCAGTGTAATACACTATGGGTTCTACACTACCCGTTTCTGTTCATTGTAAGCAAATCTGGAAATCTTTGAAATTTGATACTCTAAGAATTTAAAATATTATATTTAAGATATGTTCTTGTAGGGTATTCCTAGGGCAAAGGTACTATTCGGCGCGGCCGACTCGATGCAGCAGTACAACTCGGTGAACATACATAAATATTTCATGTCAAAGTCACAAAAGTGTAACTGCCTATGGCAAGGACTATATTAAAACAACTACTCCAAAAATAAAAACAAGGGTGGGTTTACATGCCCTGGTTATCTAGGAAGAGAAACTCGTCAAAAATATATTTTTAAAAAATATTGTTCTGCTAACTAGCTTTTTTTCGTGTTCAATAGCAGGCGCAGGTTTACTTTGATAAGTTTATTGTTTTCATATGATGTTTAGACATTTCCTCATTGTCACGGTTAAGATATGTTGGCTATCAATTGACAATGGTTAGCTTTCACATTCTCTAGGATTCCGGGAAAGAGGTCAGGAGAGTATGTGTTAAGAAATACAATATTAGGATGAAAGCACTTGCTTCCTCGCAGGTGTTAGGACATATACATTGGGAATTTACGAATTTGATGTCGCCATCAATTTTAACTGCCATTTTTATTAGCTGAGCGGGTATGTGGTCAATTCCAGGAGCTTTTGAATTCATCAACATTTAATTGCAGTAACAACATCTTCATAACTTATTGGTTCAATATTTGATTCTGCTGTGTAGTACACATTAACTTCTATACCCTAAGGGTAGACCCGGCATGGGCCAAAATTGCCATTATATCAATCTTTTATCGCAATTGCCCAAATACAAGTAATAATTTAATGAGCAAGATAGGGATGAAAATAGAATTTTGGTTTGGTGAGTCCGGACACATGCAACATCGCAGAAATATTCTATTTGCTTGTCTTGGATAAAAAAGGGCAGTGTGAATTCCACTAGAATTTTTTTATCAACAATCTTCTGTTTGAATAATAAATAATTCATGAATACTTACTTGTGTATACTGTGCTTACAAAATTCTCTTCAGTAAAAAAAAAGAGAATTTCTAAGCATGCTAAGTGCAGTGGATGTATTAAAATTATTGTTTTCATCTTAGAACTTTACAAATGTTGTACCTTCCAGGTAAAATATTTTCTTTCTTTGAACAAGGGTCTTCTTCAACTCTTCTCTTCTTGGGTGGACTACAAGTTATGCTCGAGTCAGCCAACAGGGCGCCACGCCGGGCCTAATGGGCGCCGGGCCAACTCAGCGCCGGACTATTTTTTTTTCGATAAAATGTGCAGATAAAAAACGAAATAAATATGTTATTTATACAAAAATTTCAACATCTATTAAGTCGAGTGTTGAAATTTGGTAGGTGTAGTGTTCTGCGACTTGAAACACCGCCAAGTTCCATATTCGATACATATCGATGCATAAATAAGAAAGTCCGCCATTTTGGATCCGCCATTTTAATTTTTTTAAGTTTGTTTTTCATCTGCACATTTTAACAAGAAAAAATATTTTAGTCCGGCGCCCAGTTGGCTCGGCGTCCAGTTGGCCCGGCGCCCAGTTGGCCTGCCGCCCAGTTGGTGGCGCCGAGTTGGCGGTGCCCAGTTGTCCTGAACTGCAACACATTTCAGGGGTCTGGTACGTTTTACCACCTTTCTTAAAACTACGAATTTTTTTGAAAAATGATAATTTTAGACCATTTTATAGTGATTTCTAAAAAAAAAAATTGCGGAAAATCGTTGATTTTGTTAAAAAAATTGAAATTGAAAAATTCTTAAAACCCCATTAAAACCCATACAAATTGCTAGCATTTTCTCATTTCAAACTAAAACAAAACGGTCCCGGACGTCTATCAGCTGTTAACTTAAACTTGAAATAACTAAGGTCACTGATCGAAATCGGGTCAGTTTTTTTGGTCCTTTTGTGAAAATGCACAATTTTTAAAAAAGCATGAAATTCAAAACAAAATCAAAAAAATTATGATTCCTACATTTTTACAATTAAAAATTAGTTTAATTGAACATTATATCAATTTTTATTCCTTAAAACATTAAAAATTAATAATTATTTACTTTTTTTAAATTTATCGAAGGTCTAACGAACAAAACCAAACTGAACCGATCCGTATCGAAATGAACCAAATCAAACCGAATCTAACGGTTCGGTTTGGTTCGGTTCGATTTGGTTAAACTAAACCGTACCTAACTGAATGTAGCTAAACCTAACCGAAACAAACTGAACCTAGCGGAACCTAACCAAACATAATCAAACTGAACCAAACCTAGCCGAAGAAAACTGAACCTAACCGAACCGATTCGAAATGAACCGAACCAAACCAGACCGAATCTGGCTGAACCTAACCAAAACAAATTAAACCTAGCCGAACCTAACCGAACATAATCAAACTAAACCAAACCTACCCGAACCAAACCGAACCGAACCGAGTCGAACCAACCAAAACCAAACCAAACCGAACCGTTAGATTCGGTTTGGTTCGGTTCGATTTGGTTAAACTAAACCGAACCTAACCGAATATAGCTAAACCTAACCTAAACAATCCTAGCGGAACCTAACCGAACATAATCAAACTGAACCAACCTAACCCAACCTAACCCAACCCAACCCAACCTAACTCAACCTAACGCAACTTAACCCAACCTAACCCAACCTAACCCAACCTAACCCAACCTAACCCAACCTAACCCAACCTAACCCAACCTAACCCAACCTAACCCAACCTAACCCAACCTAACCCAACCTAACCCAACCTAACCCAACCTAACCCAACCTAACCCAACCTAACCCAACCTAACCCAACCTAACCCAACCTAACCCAACCTAACCCAACCTAACCCAACCCTACCCAACCTAACCCAACCTAACCCAACCTAACCCAACCTAACCCAACCTAACCCAACCTAACCCAACCTAACCCAACCTAACCCAACCTAACCCAACCTAACCCAACCTAACCCAACCTAACCCAACCTAACCCAACCTAACCCAACCTAACCCAACCTAACCCAACCTAACCCAACCTAACCCAACCTAACCCAACCTAACCCAACCTAACCCAACCTAACCCAACCTAACCCAACCTAACCCAACCTAACCCAACCTAACCCAACCTAACCCAACCTAACCCAACCTAACCCAACCTAACCCAACCTAACCCAACCTAACCCAACCTAACCCAACCTAACCCAACCTAACCCAACCTAACCCAACCTAACCCAACCTAACCCAACCTAACCCAACCTAACCCAACCTAACCCAACCTAACCCAACCTAACCCAACCTAACCCAACCTAACCCAACCTAACCCAACCTAACCCAACCTAACCCAACCTAACCCAACCTAACCCAACCTAACCCAACCTAACCCAACCTAACCCAACCTAACCCAACCTAACCCAACCTAACCCAACCTAACCCAACCTAACCCAACCTAACCCAACCTAACCCAACCTAACCCAACCTAACCCAACCTAACCCAACCTAACCCAACCTAACCCAACCTAACCCAACCTAACCCAACCTAACCCAACCTAACCCAACCTAACCCAACCTAACCCAACCTAACCCAACCTAACCCAACCTAACCCAACCTAACCCAACCTAACCCAACCTAACCCAACCTAACCCAACCTAACCCAACCTAACCCAACCTAACCCAACCTAACCCAACCTAACCCAACCTAACCCAACCTAACCCAACCTAACCCAACCTAACCCAACCTAACCCAACCTAACCCAACCTAACCCAACCTAACCCAACCTAACCCAACCTAACCCAACCTAACCCAACCTAACCCAACCTAACCCAACCTAACCCAACCTAACCCAACCTAACCCAACCTAACCCAACCTAACCCAACCTAACCCAACCTAACCCAACCTAACCCAACCTAACCCAACCTAACCCAACCTAACCCAACCTAACCCAACCTAACCCAACCTAACCCAACCTAACCCAACCTAACCCAACCTAACCCAACCTAACCCAACCTAACCCAACCTAACCCAACCTAACCCAACCTAACCCAACCTAACCCAACCTAACCCAACCTAACCCAACCTAACCCAACCTAACCCAACCTAACCCAACCTAACCCAACCTAACCCAACCTAACCCAACCTAACCCAACCTAACCCAACCTAACCCAACCTAACCCAACCTAACCCAACCTAACCCAACCTAACCCAACCTAACCCAACCTAACCCAACCTAACCCAACCTAACCCAACCTAACCCAACCTAACCCAACCTAACCCAACCTAACCCAACCTAACCCAACCTAACCCAACCTAACCCAACCTAACCCAACCTAACCCAACCTAACCCAACCTAACCCAACCTAACCTAACTCAACCTAACCCAACCTAACCCAACCTAACCCAACCTAACCCAACCTAACCCAACCTAACCCAACCTAACCCAACCTAACCCAACCTAACCCAACCTAACCCAACCTAACCCAACCTAACCCAACCTAACCCAACCTAACCCAACCTAACCCAACCTAACCCAACTTAACCCAACCTAACCCAACCTAACCCAACCTAACCCAACCTAACCCAACCCAACCTAACCCAACCTAACCCAACCTAACCCAACCTAACCCAACCTAACCCAACTTAACCCAACCTAACCAAACCTAACCAAACTTAACGCAACCTAACCCAACCTAACCCAACCTAACCCAACCTAACCAAGCCTAACCTACCTAGTTGTTAATAAATATAGTAAAAGTTGTTAGGTTTATGTCCAGGGGGTAACCATTGTCTATAATCGTCGGAAATCGAGTTAGGATTAGTGTATGCGACCATAAACATTGAGTGGCGCGTGAGTGTTTGGTCTTCAAATTTTTTTAGGGAAATGAACCCTAATAAACCGTAATCTGGTCACCCTAATCCATCGCAATCAAAGAAAATCGGTAATCAAAGTGTCACAAATTTTTTGTTGGTTTCTATTCTTCTTTTATATTATGTAGGACAAAATTATTAATTAAACTAAGTGACCTTATTAAGTAAGACAGCAAGATGGTCAAATGACATTAGAAGGACATACACATATGATACCGGCCTGTAGACCGGTCGCGGTGGTCATATAATAATAAATATATACTTTCGCGATGAAAGACCAAAATTTAACTTAAAATTACTGTAAAGTCCGCAAAAAACATTAAATTTATCGAAATTTATAAAAACATAGATCAGTGTGTGTAACAATTCATCAAGATGTATGAAACTCGACCGTGACATGTCAAAAGTTTGGTTCGAAAAAAATAAACAACTGGATAAAAATCGGTATGTAAGCATTTAAAAAAAAATCATTTTTAAGAAAATCAAATACTTTTTGTTAATTTTCATGCAATGCAAAAAAAAGTGCGGGGAAGTGACACTTTCTGAATCAAAATGTGTGAGGGTAAAATCGCACGGTCGCAGAAAAAACTATCTATCGTGACGCTACTGAACTTTCTCGTGTTTTAGCAAAAACTATCCATCAAGACGACTTACCCATGAAATGTTGTTTTTTTATGGATTTTTTTTCTTCTTTTGCACAAAAAACAATTTTGGACCATGTTTGAACTCAAATAGTTACTTCTAAACTTGTTTTTACACGTTTTAAGATTTCTTTTTGTAATATTCCCGCACAAAATTCAAAAAAATTCATTTCCGTACTTAGACAACATTGTCTATCAGTCTTCCCTGTATAAACCGACTAGCAGGTAGAATCACTCAAAATAAGGCAGGTGGATTAAAGGTAGCCAGCTGCTTTTCTGTCGCACTTATGCCGTCAGTGTTAAAGAGATAAAAGTACCCATATATTATCTAGGGTATTATTAGCATGCAAAATCACCCTATCTTTGTCCGTTTCACATGTTCAATAATGTCTATCTCTGTTTTTATTGTAAAAGAAATACCCGCCCATAGGAACCAAATTGGATAGGGTCAATAAAAAATGCCTTGTCTTTCCGTCTCTAACGCCCTTTCAGGGCGTTATACAACTCAATGGTAGTACACTATAAGTTGTAATTAAACGTTTGAAGTTTTGGATTTTTTGGACAAAAAACTTTAAACGTTTAATTAAACCAGAAAGTGGACGTGATCACACGGTAAAAAAAATTGTCTTAGATCAAAGCAAATTTCTTTGAAGTAAAATATTTTGTGCTTTCCTATTCACTAAGAGAATATTTTTTTGATTTAGAATAAAAAATGTCTTGTCTTTTATTTTAATGTGAAACAAAAATTGTTTTATTATAAATTGGAATTGAATTAATTTAAGGCACCGTTTTATCTGGAACCAAAATAATACTTACATGAAGACAATAGACAATTTGCTTTGTTACAAAATGGAGTATACTGAAACAAAACAATTGAAGAAGAAAAATAAAGTCTCATTTCAAGATTAAACGCTGCGTTAAACTAAAGAAAAATATTTTATTTCAAAACAAATTGTTTTAACGTAAATAAATTTATTCAAGAAAAAAACGTGTTTTCATTGTAGACAAAATTTTTTACCGTGCAAAACATTTTACTATAGGTTCTGTTCATTATCAGCAAATCTGCAAATCTTTGAAATTTGATATTTAGGAATTTAATATATGCCAAGATATTATGTTTTTGTAGTGTATTCCTAGGGGAAAGGTACTATTCGGCGCAGCGGTACAACTCGGTGAACATACATAAATGTTTCATGTCAAAGTCACAAAAGTGTAACTGCCTATGGCAAGGAATTAAAACAACTACTCCAAAAATAAAAACAAGGGTGGGTGCGTCAAAAATATATATTTAACAAATATTATTCTGCTAACTAGCATTTTTTTTTGTGTTTGCGGCGCGAGCAATTCGGCGCCTAATACCTGCCGCAGGTTTACTCTGATAAGTTTATTGTTTTCATATAATGTTTAGAAATTTCTTCATTGACACGATTAGTATATGTTGGCTATCAATTGACAACGGTTAGCTTTCACATTCTCTAGGATTCCGGGAAAGAGGTCAGGAGAGTATGTTTAAAAAAATAGATATATTAGGACGAGACCATTACTTGCTTTCTCGCAGGCATTAGGACATATAAATTGGGAATTAACGAATTCCCTCTTATACTTGTGAACCGAACCAACCGAACCGATTTTGTTGAGTTGGTGCACGCCAAAGAGTACTAGATCCATTCCTACGGGCACTTTTTCGAGACATTAGCATAAACCATTTTTTTAACTTGGTTCCAAGAGAACAAGATTGTTAGGAAAAACTTAAAAATTTTTTAAAACGATTACGCTTATTATTTTAAGATATTAACATCCTGTACAGGATGATCCAAATTGGTCATTTTTGGGGGGGTTTAAGGTACTTTCAGGGGAGATATGGAAAAACCTGACCCTCGTTTGAGGCACTAAAATTTTAAGAGGAGTTAAAGAGTGAAAACTGTATCTTAATACATCAAGATGTTTTCGAATTACTGGTTTTTGTTATTTAAATTAAATTTTCAGTTTGATGTGTAACTTTTAGGTTTTAAGATATTACATAAAGTTGGTATTTATCTGCTCAAAATTTTCTTTAAACTGACGTATCACACTCAATACAGTTTTATTTATTTATTTTTAATTATTTTCTTTAGAAAAATTATATTATAAAAGAAAAACGAAAAATATAAAAGAATACATAGAAATAATAAAGAAATAAAATATTAGGTGTAACATATCAACTAAAAGTAATAGATGAAATTCTATTTTTAGTTGGATTGTTTATAAAAAAAACTATTAAAAAAAAAGTTAAATTTAGTCCAAAAATAAAGAAGTTATAGGCCGGCTTCTAAAATAAATGAAAACTTTTGAAAATGACCCTTGAAAATGATACGGTTTTTACCTTTTATTTTCTCTTGAAATTTGAGCATTGCAAAGGAAAGTCATTTTACTCTATGTCCCCTAGAAGTACATACCGTAAACCCCCCAACAGTGCCCAATTTGAATCAGTCTGTCCAGTGATTGTCCAAAATCAAGAATAGAAAATGTTTTTTTTTAAATCTACTGATTACTACTACTACTAAATCTATGATATTTAGAAAAGTTAAAAAAAAAACGTCAAAAAGTGTTATGTACAGGGTGTCTCATTATATTTTTCCCACCCTTTTAGACCATTAATAATTGATATAGGAATATAAAAGAAATTGTGTTCCAATTCGCGAAATATTTACTTTTAAATTGCATCTTGACTTTATTCCTGATGCTTACCGTATTTGACAGGCGCTCAAATTTATAGTTTTTTAAAATTGGATGCTCCTTATATTATTTAATTAGTAGATAAGGCTTGAAATATACTTTCCAAAAATACCCCATGTGTTTTGATAAATAGTTTCTGAAATATTAGCGATAATTTTTTTCATTATAAACAAATAACATTATCATTTTTGTGTTAATTTCAGTGCCCTTATTTCGAACTATGTTAGTCCCCATGTATCAAAAGTGACAATGACAAATATGTATTTTTTTAAATGACGCTTAAATGACAAGCGGTAACGACAACAAAATTTATTTGTCGTGTCACATCATGTCATTGTCACTGTTGATACATAGACACTAACATAATTTGGAATAAGGATACTAAAATTAACACAAGAGCGGTACTGTTATCTTTTTATCATTTTAAAAAATATTTGCTAATATTTCAGAAACTATGGCTCTAAACTACGGCATATGGGGTATTTTTGGAAAATATGTTCCAAGCCTAATCCATTAATTAAATAATATAAGAAGCATCCAATTTACAAAAACTATAAATTTGAGCGCCTGTCAAATATGGTAAGCATCAGGAATAAAGTCAAGATGCAATTTAAAAGTAAAAATTTCGTGAATTCGAACACAATTTCTTTTATATTTCTATATCAATTATTAATGGTTTAAAAGAGTGGGAAAAAATATAATGAGACACCCTGTACAGGGTGGTTCGGTTCGGTTACTTAACAGCTATCTCCGTAAATATTGACCATAGAATGAAGTTTAAATGAGTTTTGACATACATATTTTTAGGGAACACAAATGATTGACTTATGCAGCAAAAATCCTACAGCATTGCAATTTATATTTTATAATATGATCAATATTAACGTAGATAGCTAAAAGTACAATTATATTACAGACAAATAACTGTAAAAGTAATTGACTTCTACTAGGTACCATGGTCACTCAATGTCCGACCCTGGTACCAGCTACAGGACTCGTGAGGAAATCCAAGAGGTCCGCCAAACCAGGGACCCTATCACATCGTTTAAGGAAAAAATTTTAAACGCTAACCTAGTAACTGCCGATGAACTTAAGGTATGTACATAGGGTTTATTTTGCATATACTATGGAAATACACCGGAAACGGGTGTACTGCTAACACTTGAGGGTTCGTATCTCAGTAAAGATACTACCCAGAGAACTCAGTGATGACTTATTTTCTAGGCTATTACTTGTGCTTTGTTTTATGTTATTACAGATTTTCTCAAAAATAAGCTGTTTCGAAGTTAAAGGCCACTAAATAAAAAAATTGGCCAAATCCAAAATGGCGCCGAAATGTTTAGCGTTCGTTCTGACAAAAAAATGTACAGTAGCGTTTTTGTAGTAAATTTTATTTTCTTCAACTTTTATCTTAAACTTTCAAGGTCCAAGTAATTTAAAAAAAAATCTTTTCGTGCACACTAAATCCAAGATGAAGGGGATAATCCCCCCCCCCCCAAGGTCGAAAACTCAATTTTTTTTTAGGACTCCAATATATACAACCAAACCGCACCGAACAACATAATATGTCAAAATCGCGACTACTACACCACCTTTTGAAAGCAGTTGGACGAACAACATGAGGCGGAAATCAAATAAGCTTTTAGTGTGGAAGTACATATGCAAAAGTGTGTGAAAAGTAGCTACTTCACACTTGCTCCTAGAATTTTTTAAAAATAATATTTTCTGATGTCAGGATGTGCTTGTATTTTTTTTTATACCTAATCTGTCACTTTAATCAAAATTTTACTTTTTATCCCTGATCTGTCACCTTTTGTCCCCCCCCCTCCCATTTTTACTTTTTATCCCTGATCTGTTACTTTTCATGCCGGGGATAAAAAGTGACACTTTTGTCGCTAAAATAAGAGATCAAAAGTGCACTTGTTATCTCTCAAGTGCGAAATAGTACATTAATTTACCCAGGCGCTAAAATGGTACTTTTTTATCACGAGGCGAAAAATTTATAGCCCGAGCCTAACAAGAGCTACAATGCGTCGAGGCATTAAAAATCACGTGGTAGATATTTCATTTCTTACACTTGGGACTGTATTTTAGTTCCTCACATTTTATAACCCAAATTTTATTTTAGTCTGCGGATTTACTTTAGTTTCTGAAAGGAGGGGCTAATATTCGTTTTTAGTCTCCGGAGTGTAAAAAAAAATGGTCGGCTCTCAGCTATATACTAACCTTCAGTATGCAGATGAGTCAAAGGGCTGACACGAGCTGACCCAAATTATGTACAGGGTATATTTTTTAAAAGTTCACATGCATTTTAAAGTGTTGGTGATCAACAATTTCCTTTGATAATAGTTCGTGATGTAGCGTCAGAGAGGCAAAATTCCATTCTTATCAGAGGTCTAAGTTTTTTAAATTTTTAGATGGTATTCCTACCAAATTTCCTGACTGTCCAAAATATATGAACAAAGAAGAACATTTCAGGGAAAGTCCAGAATCTAAGAAAAAGCGGTTGGAATATGATTCAATACGCCAAGCTGTTAAAGAGAGCCTGGAGACTTCAGCTGCTTATTTGCAAGAGCAAGAACTTACAAATTTTAATGACAACTTTAAAATTCATACCAAAGAAAAACCTTCCAACCTGGACGTTTCTCCAAACCACGAACTTTATAACCTTTATGACAATTACTTAGTGCATATATATTATCTTCATTGTTTTCTTAAGTTTAAAAAACTATAAAAACCCTCGCCTTTAATTCCGAACTGAACCCTCGCCTTTAATTCCACCTCCCTCTTTTTTCCCTTATCCTGGTATTAAGAGAAAAAATGTCTTTCCATTAATAAATAACTTATTATTTATGAATAGCTACATATATGGATATAGTAATTACTAAAAATCCATTAAATTTCAAGCGTTTAAATATTCTTGCCACTACAAAATACATTATTTGTATTTATTTGCAGTTTAAATCCTATAAATTCATCAATTTCAACAAATTATACCTAACTGAACGTGTGGCGGAATTGCCCTCATCGGCATCAAGATGGCGATCTTGGATTCGATATCAAGCTTATGTCGAGAGGGTGGTGTGCAAGCAACTAAATACAGAACTTTGAAGGCGCTGACTGTGACGTAGCACGGCACCCCGACACAAAATATGATTCTTGAACGTACCCCCATCTAATCTAATCGTGTCACTGACTGTACTTACACATTATTATCCGATTATTTACCATCTCCTTTTAAACTAATGTATTAGTAAGGGCGCATAATAATCTTGAGCACATATGAGTTTAGTAACTAAACAGTGGTCTACTCGTTTTATTTACTAAACTCACACATTGTCATCCAGCTACTTACTATCTTTTTAACTCAAAGTAGTGGGACGGGCGCACCCAATCTAAAATAGTCTGGGGGTTATTTTGCAAAACGACGTGTTTATAAGAACGTCATTTTGACAATCAATGTCAATCGACTTTCTTCCATCACCCACAGTGGGCTCTTGAACCTGATTTTTTGCCAACAAGGTTTAAATTAAAAACATCCTGAAACTTCTGGATACTTTTACTAAAAAAGAGTAGATAGTCTAGTAGGCCTTGAAAAAACTACGATTTGATTGACGCAAATTTCAGTTATTTTTTAGAAGTTTTCCTTTCAAAGGAACGCCTTAAAATACCATATTTGTATGGCGGTTTGATCCAGATTTAAAGCCATTTTGTGACAGAATTTTATGTTGTATAAAATTCTCATAAAATAAATCTTGTAGAGGGAGCTAAGTAGATTTTATACCTGTACATTCCAATTTTGATGTGTAGACAGTTCAGATAATGGTTTTTACTTGGCATTTCTGAATTCTTTAAAAATAAAGATTTCTTATAAATGTTAGACAAAAATTTTGCTTCCGTCATGAACCGTTTTCTTGAAATTTTTATTTTCTTTAAGAGTAAATATCTTATGAAAGTAATGATTTAAAATCTGCTGCTATAAGTTGCCCATATAAAAGATATTATTAATTTACTAAAAAGGGCTTTTTTTTCAAGAAAAACGAGTTTTATATCAATCGTATACAACAAAGCATGTCAATCTTAACAAAAGTGCTTGTCTATTATTTTTAAAGCCCTTTAGGCTAAATTAAACAAATAAAAATAGACAAAATATATATTAATAAAAATACAATAATGTTAAAAATAAAAAAATTATAAAATGTTCAGTATATCAAATAAAAAGAAGGTAACTTTATAAGAAATACCAACTGCAATATATCAAAACCCAAAAATTACAGATAAAGTTAACTTTGACAGGATTGTTTATAAACATAAAAAACTTGAAAACATATTTTTCTAGAAAAATCATTCTTATATTTTAAATATGCAGTCGTTAAACTTGCAGGTTCTTATCCGCTACAAAGTCAGGGTTACGTTCATATTATTTTCTCCGGTTGTACCAAAAAATAATACCGTTTAACTGTTTAATATTTTTAATTTTTATTTTGGTTTTAGCTTATATTATTCTGCAAACTCCTAATCCTTTTCATCGCAGCTTTGTTTAGCCTTAATAGAATAGTCTATAGGATAAAGATTTTGGGTCCGCTAGTTTTTTGTTTGAGTAAAAAATTATAATAAGCGAGGTGAAGCACCGCAGAATTCCAGATTTAACATAAATATGAAAGTTCCGAGATATATGTTTTTAGGTTTGAGTCAGAAATCTTTATTATCGGCTATATACACCCCATTTTAAAGCCCAAAGTTCCAATTTTAATACATATCGGTTCATAAATAGAAAACTCTGCCCTTTTGATTCCGTCATGTATCTTTTTTAAAATTTGAGTTTATGATTATAATCAACGACTTTAGACATGAAAAAATCATCTTTAGCGTCTTTTAACACTCCAAAGTTGTAAAGTTGATACTTATCGGTTCATAAATAGAAAACTTCGCCACTTTTGAGCCGCTATTTTTTTTATAAATACTTTTTTCTCATTTTAAAAAGAAAATATTGTTACAAAACCTATTTTTCTAATTTTGGTCATAAATAGTCCATAGTGCAGCGCTATGAGTTGGACAGCAATAAAAAATTAGCTGTGCTTTAAAGAGAGATGCAAATGAGTATGTTCCAAAATTACAATTTATGTCGGGGCGCAAATTTAAAGCTACGTCACGAGTCAGCGCCTTATTGATGAAAGGCGCTGGACAGTTGTTTTACACCAGACATCAGTCAAATGTCGCCAGGGCGTCTAACACCTGTATTTTTTAAGGTCACTTATCGTAAACCAAGCTTTACAGGTAGCGAAGCCTGACTTTCTATTTTCGGGTTATAATTCTTGACATGTTTCCTCGGTTTCGTTCTTATTTTAAAAATGTGGTTTTAACACAGTCTAAAGATCTATTGAATAATAATAGAGTTTCAAGATAATTTGTTGCAGCATAACTTTATTTCTAAATACATAAATTTATATAATTTAGGTTATTGTCCATATCATTATTTTTGGGAAAACTTTTGACGATTTTTTTTTGCTGGCCTATGCTATTTGTTATGGTAACAGCTGATTACTATCAAAAAGTTATCTCAAAAATTATGGAATAAACTATACCTTCAGACTGTGTAAACAACATCTTTAAAATAAAACCGAGCTGCCAATGCAAAACCTTTCCTCGGTTTTGCATTCGCATGTCAAAAATTATAACCAAAAAATAGAAAATTCAGACCTCGCTCCCTATAAAGCTTGCCTTTACGATGAGTGTCCTTTTTAATGGTGCTTGAACGTTTACATACTGTAAGTTTATTATTAAAAACCATATAAAGTGATAATGCGAAAGTATTCTAGCGACATCTCTGCGAAATAGCTTCGAACTGATCTTATTAATATGATAAAACCACGGATCATTTCTTAGGTGATCCGTGCTAAAACCATATAAATAAGCCTTACGCTTACCGCTTTTAAACAAAGATAATAGGCACTGGATACACACTTTGAATCGCGTTAGTCAGTCTTCTCCGATGCAAGATCCAGGCTTAAGAATCTGTATATAATCGGAATTTTTTTCAGGAAATTGAATCGAAAATCAAAGCCGAAGTCGATGAAGCAACGAAAAAAGCGAAGGCCAACCCTGAAGTCGGCTTGGACGAACTTCCAGCCGACATTTACGCACATGCTGTACAACCCACCATCAGGGGCGTATCCCTCCTAGCCCCACTAAAACACAAGAGAATTGGCCCTGCTATCAACCTGAATTAAATATTATGTATATGAAAAATTCATCAAGAAAATATCCGCCTTACTTTTGCAAAAGCTAGTAACTCGAGTTACTAGGTTTTAAAAAATTATGGATTTTTAAACACCAGCGGAAAAAACTGCATATATTTTTACGGTTTCGCGATAACAACCTACGCGTTATACATTTTGTCATTAGGTAAATGTTAAAACATTTTAGAAAAAACGCTCTCATAAAAAGTTGCCAAATATCTCTAGATACTAGGTTTTGCAAAAGTAGTGCACAAAAGCCGATTTTCAGCGGTTATGGGTTATTCTTTCGGTAAAAACCGCAGTTATTGTTTTTGTTGACAACCTTGACAGCTTAATGTGACATAATTTTCCATACAACCCAAGAAATATAACCAAAGAAACTAGTCGCTGAAATGGTTAAAACAATTTTCGGAATTTCCTTTCAAAATTAATAAAACTTTTAATGGTATTTATATGTCTTATTAAAATGTATCACATTTTGTTCTAAATCATAACTAGGCAAACAAATACAAATTAAGGGATAAATCTTAGGGTAATACCTATGTGGTAAATACCAAAAGTTAAACAGCTGATATATTGTGGCCAATTAAAATGCGTCGGGTGACATTTGTGGCAAACTAAATACGTTGCCGCCATTTTGTGACACTGTAAATAGAATAATAACGCTGTGCCAATTTGTGACACTAAAAAAAATTACTGAGTAATTAGACAAATATCTGGAAGCAGAACACCAATGTTTTACAAAGAAGATCTTAAATAAAATACAGTTCAACTCAAACGTTGTAGCCAAACAATGAAAATCTACCTACTTTCGAGGCTTCCAGGGTATTTGTGTAATTAAAAAAACAAAAAATTGACTAATAAACAAAATAAAATTCTAAAAGATTCCTAAATGAATCAAAATGATACAAATAGAAAGTTCCTTATAGGTAGATGCACATTTCCAACAGGTCACAGTGTACCTACATTTGAGTCAGCAGTGTAAGACTCACATATATAAATGATTGTTAAAAAAATATATATACTTCCAAAATCATTCCGTCACAGGGGAGATCTGGACCAAATATCTGCTGTCATCATTCTACGTTGGGTAGAATGAGACAGACAGCAACCCAGTCCGAGATCTACCCCATGAGGAACAACAATGTAAGGAAACCGCTAAAAAATATAACCTCATCTCTCTTTTGTCTCTGCAAAGTTGGTTCATTGGATTGTACAAATAACACAAAAATTTAGTTCATCTTGTATATTTTAATGGTAAACCGGACAATGTTACCAAAAACATGAATTAGGAAAAAAAAATGAATGAAATGAAATGGAACAAGTCAGGGCCAAAATAGCAAGACACTCCAATTGTACAGTAAAAATTATAAATGAATAGTTATGCCGCAAAATTTTGGTTATGACGTCATACCCTACCTTGCGTTTACAAGCAATGTTGAAATTGTACAAAAAAAAATTATTATTTAAAAAAAGAATTAAGTCTAAAGCTTGCTCCTACTTTGGTCCTGGATTATTGTTTGATTAAATAAGAGGGTGTTTTGTTTTGTAAACCTGGATGTGTTGTACCAGACATCTTCCGCTACTCCACCGGTCCCAGTTCTGCCCGAGCCTCCCCTAGTGCTCGCCTGGGCAACACAGGGTCTTAGATCTGTTGCTGGATCCTTGACCGAGCATAAAACCCTGTGGAAAATGAAATGTTTCAGTTTCCTGGAATTCGTCTATTTTGCACGAAGTTCCCCTACACCGAGTAACTTAAATCGAGAACCCCATGTCGACTCAATAAAATAATGTAGGTTTAAACAGATGAACTAAAATAATCCTAACGTACCTTTCCCAGGGTTACAATGCTACACCCGGCTTCACACCAGCGTCCAGCACAACTGTCCCAGTGATGGATTGGACAGGGCTGTAGACAAAGAAGAAAAACAATATATAGTTTTTATCCAAAACGTGGTTTAAAAAAATATAAAAAAACTCCAAAAATTCCCCACGTCTTTTGTCGAAAAAGTACATTTCACACGAAAAATAATTACAATTTGGGAGGCAAATATTATCTTGAAGAATCCTCAAATAATAAAAAAAAAATAAAATCGAACTTACCACTGCTCTTTCCGTAGGAATGGCGTAGGTCGCCTTTTAGTCCCTCTCAAAGGGTGTGAGCGTCACTTAAGATTCGCCTAAACAACGACGGCTCACAGTTATACCGTCTTTGGTATAATATGCAACTACTGCAGTGTCATTAAGTGCCAATAACCACAAAAACAATGGCGACACCAATAGACGGCCACCAGCCCCGCCAAAATTCTTTAGGAAAGAGACAAGGCACTTTGTCGAGAACACAAAAAAAATGAAGTTGCCGGAAACCGTTCGTAGATCTGGTGAGGACAGCACACAGTCCCAACCAAATTTTCCCGGTTACATTCAAATAAGAATGCAAACGCATTTATAAAAAAATGCTCTCGCCGAAAAATCACTAACTCCGGTTTGCGAGACTGGAGAAAAAAACCCGCGGTTTTCAGACTAACCAATGATGAAATACATTAATAATCAAACAAGTTTCGTGGCTAATCGGGCAAAAAGGAGTTTTTTTGTTTCCCTTATATTTTTCCGTGGGTAGCCTGAAAGCTTAACCTCACGGGGGTCCAAGATCTAATGGACACCTAATAAGTGTTGACAGTTAACCGTTTCGTCCTTATGGGACTCCTCAGAACACTGCTGGTCAATGTGACAAATCTTGCGAAGTTAATCAGACGGTTTTGTCTCTAATTAAATGTAATTAGTGAGCGAACTATAGCAAGAGGCGCCATCAACCGAGATACGAGAGAAACAAAAAAACTAGAAGCAGGCGAAAACACTGCTTTACAATATGGATCAATGAAAAGATCGAATGCAAATAAAAGAAAACAACTATAGTCCGTGACCTACGTCAGCTCTTTGTCTTTCAGGCCGGATCAACACAGATTGCATTTTTACCCGTCTTCTAGACAGTGAGCGTGAATCAACGGAATTTTTAAGCCAAATAATACTAACAAACGTGGAATTTCGTACTCGTGAATTTAAAAATCAAACAAGTTTCGTGGCTAATCGGGCAAAAAGGATATATAAGGGAAACAAAAAAACTCCTTTTTGCCCGATTAGCCACGAAACTTGTTTGATTTTTAAATTCACGGGTACGAAATTCCACGTTTGTTACATTAATACTGCCGTACCGGTCTACAGGGGGCAGCACCGACCAAGGGGATATCGAAAATACGTAAAACGCACATTGAGGTGTTGTCGGATCTATATCCACGGTTGAAATTTTTTTAACAAGGACATCGATACACCCTCCATACATAGACCGAACATTTGCCTACCTAACCCCTGCCAGCATAGCAAGTAGGAGGAAAATAACCAGCCGGACTATAAGAAGCTCAGCATTGAAACCATCAACTGTAAATTCAATTACTGGAGATCAGAGCATGCAGCAAACCCAGGAATATTCGAACACTCAACCAATTCCCATATGAGTAAAGCTATACTAAGTGTAGAATTTAGTTGTATTTTAGTTACAGTTTTAGTCAAAAGTTTCCTTTGCTCTTTATATATGTTTTCTTTAAGATTCATATGGTTTGACGCCATTTTTGTAAAACATTTCTACATTAATAAAGTTGTTTCTGAACTTGAACCTAAAATACACATTGAACTACTGCTCAAACCCGGCCTAAGAGTGTTCAGATGTTAAGTTTGCTCCCCACTAGCTAGCCCTACACAACCCCTCAATCCGACTGAGTTAGTTATTAACTTTATTTAACTATGATTATATATAAATTTATATAATATAAAAATACGATTTTGTTTATTCTTTTAGTCCTGGTTTTTATTCCTCCTTTATCTCCCAGTTACAAAAGTGCATAACTCGTATTTATTTTATCTTCTCCTTATCAAATTAATAAAGATATCAAAGTGGGCCAATATCCTCCAAAATAAACATAAGCGAATGGAATGTTCATCTAAATGTTTTCTTCCTGTTACTGAAATCATTTGTGATGCGGCAACGCCGCAATATTGCAGCAGAACAGCTGTTTATTTTCATGAACGTCAAAGAAAACCACGAAATTCCACAGATAAACAAACGATCGAAAGTTTTTATGTGATTTTTCCCGAAACCTGTGATCTCAAGTTCCAATTACGATGCCCAAATAATACGATGTGCGCAGTGTCCACAGTAATTCGATGGAATGCCTCCTGTATCAGGTAACTTTGTATACACTATAAAACCTCCAAACCTAGCTCTATAAAATACCCTTAATTTGTGTACAGAAAGACGAGTCGAAGAGCCTTGATTATTTACCTAAATAAACAAATATGTAACGTTGCCTTAAACGTAAAAATGACACGTTACATAATCCCTCCCCAACTTCAAGACGATTAACCTAAAAAGGTTAATCGGAGAGATCCGCTGCCGACTTAAGGTCTTTGGCATGCCAGCTCCCTGGTAGTACTTTACCCGATGGTTCCTGAAGCTCAAATATCCATAGAGAAATTTTATTCCTAATTACATAAGGACCAACGAATTTCTAACTAACTAACTTCTTCGAGAAAAACTTCGCAGCATCTGACAACACATAATTCTTCTTCCAAACACGCTGACCCACAACAAAGGTGGGTACCCTTGTACGCAAATTATACTGAACTACGTTTTTCTCTCCTGCCACCTCTAACCTTCTCTTAACATCAGCATAGAGCTTCCGGAAACTTTCGTTCTTACTTTCAGCTGCGGATTGTACACCATTCTCTTCAGATAACAAAACTGGGTTGGAGTAATCTTTTCCTGATAAACACGTATTCCTACCAAAATTAACAAAGTTGTTGTCTCATGGGTAGCAGTACGAATCGCGCAGGCATGTTTATGTATTTGTTCGTCCCACTTCCTGTGGTTGTCTTTCACATAACCACATAACATGGTTTTTAACGTACGATTCGTCTTTTCTGTTAATTTCGCTCTGGGGTGATAATACGGATTATACTGAATTTTAACCTGATAACTCTCAGCAAAACGCTTAAACTCGTTACTTTTGTACTGAGGGCCATTATCACAAAGTATCAAATGGGGTACTCGGAAGACCATAAATACTTGTTCCTCAAGATGCTTGACCACTGCTTGAGTAGGAGCTGTTATTGGAAAAACTAAGGAAAACTTACTCAAATGGTCCGTAATGACGAGAATCCAGCAATTACCCTTTGTCGAACGAGGTAGAGGTCCACATAAATCCGTTGAAATAATTTCCCAAGGACGAGTTGGTTTTGGGTGAGATATCATCTGATCAGATACACCTTGTGTTTCACCTTTATGAGCTGCACAGACAAAGCATTTCTTTACAAAAGTTGCCACGTCCTGGAGCATTTTTGGCCAATAATATTTTTCTGCCAGTCTGTGGAAGGTTTTATACACACCCATATGTCCTGCGGTAGAAGGATCGTGAGCTTCTCCAATAATTCTACGCCTATGATCTTTGGGAACTACCTCTTTCCACTATTCGTTAGATGGTGAAAGTTGAGGGTATTTTTGTTTGACATATTTATACAACTTATTATCAGTTGTTATGCCCGCAGTAAGAAAAACGATAAATGCAATGGACTATATATAATGTATATATTTTAATTAATGAAAGCGCGAACAAACATAAATATATTGATATAAAATTACGAAATAATTAAAAGGTCCATAGGTTAATTGTGGGTACCACACAATGGAAATCAGAGACAAAGCACTCACCAGTTTGCAGCCAATTTCTCCACTTCCAAGGGGCCCCTGTCTGGATCTAATGATGTCACCACGTAGCTGAAGGGCTGAAGTTTCTAGTTCTATGCTTCAGTACACCAAAATCGAGCACTTTCAAGTGTAGAAATTTGAAATAGTTGGAGAAAGTAAATTAACACGCCATTTCTCGAGGTGGTCGAAAAAGGATCTCACTGATTCTTAGTGCGCATGTCCAAAATGCGCGAAAATGCACTCTGTCTGTCATTTAATTGTGTGGTTTTAAAATTTACAAACACCGCGAAATTTAGCGGGAGCTAACATAACTGCCCCTCCAAAACACACAATTTTAGAATATCAGCCGGACAGATATAGAAAAAAAAATGATCGACCGATAAATATAAATGAATGAAAAACAGATAAGTAGCGTAAGTTTATTTAGAGATAACGAAAACCCGAAAAAGTCAAAACAAACAAACAAAATTAAAAAAAAAATAATAAAGAATTACCTATTGTAATAATTGACTTCCATAGGTAGAAAAAATTAAAATTACTTTAATTCGGCAAGAGGCACAGTTCTACAACTGGCCGCTTGTAAACACCGGTAGCCGTTTGTACCGTCGCAACACGCACCTGACCGTCTCCGCCGGGATGCAGTTCGATGACACGACCGACTGGCCATTTCAAAGGTGACTGAATGTGATCACTCGTTATGATAACCAAATCATTTAATTTGATATTTGGGGACGAATCAGCCCACTTGTGTCGCTGTTGTAGCGTATGCAAATACTCTACAGAATACCTTTTCCAAAAATCATTATGTAGTTTTTGGATTAGTTGCCATCTCGAGAGCCGATTTAAGGGAACCTCGGACAAATCTGACTCCGGAATTTCTGAATTAAGGGGTTCAATGGTCAAAAAATGCCCAGGGGTAAGAGGTTGAAGATTGTGTGGGTCTGAAGAGGCAGGAGATAAAGGGCGACTATTAAGTACGGCTTCTATGCGACATGTAAGGGTGGACATTTCCATGATGACAACTTCTGGTCGCCGACAACTCGAACAAAGTGAGTTTTAAAACTTTTGACGCCAGCTTCTGCCAGGCCATTGAAATGTGGACTGAGAGGAGGTCCCAGATGCCAACGAATAGAAAGTCTGGTGGACGCACTTCTTGCGTAATCAAGTAATTGGTTACGAAACCCTATAAAATTTCTGTCTTGATCTGACCAGCATTGCGTCACGCTTCCACGTCTGGAAATGAATCGATGGAATGCACCTACGAACCCTTCGGTGGACAGTTCCATGGTTAATTCCAAATGCACGCAATGTGTGGCCGTACAGACAAACACACAGACATACGATTTGAAAGCTTTACAACCACGGTAACGATGAGGAATCACAAAGAAAGGTCCACAAAAGTCGAAGCTCCACTCGAAAAAGGTATAAGTTGATTGATTCGATGAGCAGGAAGTGAACTCATTATGGGCGGTCTATAGGGTTTAGGGTTGATTCTAAAACATTGCAAACACTTGGATATGGTTCTTTGAATTGCCCGTCTGGCAGATAATATCCAAAATTGCTGTAAAAGCAGATTATGTAATATTTTAAACCCAGGATGAAGGTATTGTCGATGAGTGGACTCGATAAGAAGAGTAGTTAAACGATGGTTACTCGAAAGTAAGACGGGGTGTTTTGCAGAATAAGACAAAAGGTCAGATTTTTGTAATCTGCCACCGACTCTAATGATATTATTTTCATCAAGAAAAAGTGAAAGTTTTCGAAAAGGTTTCGGTATTGGTTTATCCTTAGATAACGCAGAAAAAAGCTCAGAAAAGCAAGAATCTTGAACGCGTTTGCTAAGAAGGTATAACGCACTTTGCATCTCACCGGTGGTAGGAAAAACAATATTTTCAAAAATAATTTTTTGGTCCGGTGGCTTAGTGGGTTTTTGATAGGAATGGTTTTGAAAAAGGTTAAATATTCGACGGACATAACAAATGATACGTTGAATTTTTGATATAGATGAATATTTGATAAGAAACTGATCTAAGAAGTTAACGTCAATTATCGCATGGCAACAGACCTTTTGCTTTTCCTCCAGATTATTATCTTCGAAATCAATCGGCATTTTTGATTTATGAAAATCGGGCCATTCGTTTTCGGGGGACCACAAAAACGACGGTGCGTTCCACCACATGTCATGTGACATGAGCTGTGAAGGGGTGGCCCCTCGTGACGCAATATCGGCTGCATTTAAACATAGAGTAAGTAATACGTACAGAGGTCCGAAGCTTACGGAGCGCGAGGCGAACCGGTTTGATCACAGGCTTTTGTCTTCACGCAAAACTCTGAAATCAAATTGGGTTTCCCCTCGGGAAGTTGCCGGTGTTACCAAGAAGGATGTATTTCTCTGTAAAAATATGCTGTCCATCGATCGATTGGTGACCTTGAACAGAAAGTATATAACGCTATGTACTTTGTGCCTCGAGCCTTCGCGCGTCGCCTTGATTCAGACTCAGTCTTGATTCAGTCGACGTCTGGCTTTCAGCGGTATTACATCTGTTATAAAAGACTTTGCGCGGCAATGAAAGTTTTCTTCTCTCACGAAGTAAATAGCCTATCGATGGTCTAACTGCAATACCCCGTATCTAACATTTTGATCATTTTTAGATTATTTGTGATTTAGGCCAAATGAGCTGCCTACTTTCATAGTGTATAATACTATAAGACATTATATGCGTGGGAAATGACAAATATAGCAAATATATTTTTTTATACCCAATAACCCTAACCGAACCTATATGTGTTACCTAAACTGTTTTTCGCTATATAGCAAATAAATTTTTTTATACCCAATAACCCTAACCGAACCTATATGTGTTACCTAAACTGTTTTTCGCTTCCCCTGTAAAGTTTCATTTTTTCAGATACGGGATATTGCAGTTAGGCCATCGCTATACTGCCGTCAAAAGAAAAAACCACGTATTCAACAAAATCGCTATTTTCAGAAAATGAAGGGTAAAGTTTTGGATGCAAATAAAACCCAAATTTATTTTCCGGAATAAAACTGCACTTGATAGAGAATTAATCAGAGTTTTAACCAAATATATATTTTTGTCCGATGTCTCAAAATCCAAGATGGCGGACTTAATTAAAATGTACCCTTCAAAGATGCTCGTTTATTTTTGTGTTGCGAACATGTTTTAATCACTTTTTTAAATTAGTTAAAAGGCTGCATTCTTGCCACGCACAGCAAGGTATGAACTAGCAAAATCGGTTCGGTGGTTCTAAAAAAATATATTTTTGTTTCAACCATTGTTTTGCATATTATGCGATATCCTTGCCAATCATGTCTGCATTTATTTCCTTATGACTTCATTACTACTAAACCGATTTTGATGAAGTAAAAAACATCCTGTTGAGAATTGATTGCTTTTTAAAGATCATGATCAAAATTTATCGCCATCTTAAAATTTAAGATGGCGGACACTGCGGACAGAATCATACTTGATTCTTCAAAATGGCGTGTTGATTCTTATTCTCCGAAAATATTTTAGTTTTTTTTTTAATTTGTAGAAAACCACTACTTTTCCCTCACACAACGACGTACAAATTAGTAAAATATCTGTGTGGTGGTTCTCAAAAAATCTATTTTTGCTTCAACCATTGTTTTACAGATTCTACGATTGCATTGACAATCCTTCTGCATTCATTTCCTTATAAATTCGTTATTACTAAACCAATTTTAGCGAAATAAAAAAAATTGTGGTGAGAATTGATTGCTCTTTAAAGATTCTTATCGAAATTTTCCGCCATCTTGGAAATTAAGATGTCGACCAGAATCATACTTGATTCTTCAAAATGGCGTGTTTATTCTTATTTTGCGAAAATGTTTTAGTTTTTTTTTATTTATAGAAAAACACTATTTTCATCCCGCATAAAGAGGTACAAATTAATAAAATCGGTGTAGCGGTTCTTACAAAATCGGATTTTTTTTAACCATTGTTTTACAAATTATACTTGTCTGCATTTTATAAATTCATTATTACTGAACCGATTTTAGTGAAATAAAAAACATCATGCTGCAAACTTTAAAGATCAATCAGTTTGCGCCATGATGTTATTTATTTCACTAAAATCGGCTTAGTAATAATGAATTTATAAAGAACTGAATGCAGACAGGATTGGCCATGCAATCGTATAATTTGTAAAACAATGGTTAAAACAAAATCAGATTTTGTGAGAACCAACCAAGCTTGTTTTTATTTTAAGGATGTGGTGATACATTAGTTAGAGCAAAAAATTTAAAAAGGCTCTCCGTTTTCGGTCTAGAAGATAATCAAAAAGTGACGCCTTATATTTGAAAAAATTAGTTGCTTTGTATAACTTAAACCATATATAGGGCGGCTCAAAAATATATTGTGTTTTACAAAAATATATTTTTTTAAAATGCCCATAACTTTACTTAACTATCACCTAATTTTTTCTTATTAGTTTTTTTGGAAAGGAGGAGCTTTAAGTTTTATTAGAAAAAAATATTTTTTTATAAATTAAAATGAGTCTTTGACAATTTATCATTTCTTAAAAAAATATTGTGCAATTTTTATAATTGTGGTCATTTTGAGAAGCCACAATACTTAACAAATAATTTAACTTTACAACTGACATTTCATAAATATTCAAGATGATGGACAAATTATAATGTAAGGTTATTTTGCAACAAGTTTGATATGGTCCTGCGGGTATTCTGTGAGGTACTCGGTTTTTCTTCTTTTCACGACGATCAGATAAATTTAAAAATAATCGTGAAATAGAAGGCAATGGATCTTCCAAGCACCATTGACCCCAATAACGTATTTAAAAAAATAATAAAAGGCCTATAAAGTTTTGTGTTACATAAGTTATAATATAGTATAAATTTTCCTTTTCTGTTTTTCTGTTTTTTAGGAACTCTTTATTTTCACCCTGTATAATAATTGCCTGGACAAAAATTTTCAAAAAACTTTCTTAGAACGAAATAAAGCAACTATTTACAAATGCAACACTATAATTCTTATCACAGGAAAATGATTATAATTTTGTACCCAATGTCCAACATGTAACACAGAGCCATTCCCCCGTGCGTCAGCGTCGGTGAAGAGAGCAAACATGGAGGTGTCAAAAAGCGCATCAATTTGTTGTAACAAATTAAAGTTTTAAAAAAAATCGATTTTTTGATTTTTTTATTAGATCCTGTTTTACCGGCCTATGCAGGTGTACTGAGAAATAACCTTAGTGTCAGTTTAAAAAGCAAACATGAGAGTATCAAAAAAGCGCATCAATTTGGGTAACAAATTTAAGTTAAAAAAAAATCGATTATTAATTTTTTTGTTAGATCCGGTTTTACCGGCCCATACAGGTATACTGACAAATAACCTTTATGTCAATCAGAAGAGCAAATAAGGGAGTGTCGATAAAGGGAATCGATTTGGTGTAACAATTTAAAGTTTTAAAAAAAATGGATTTTTTAATTTTTCTATTAGATCCTCTTTTACCGGCCTATGCACGTACTCTGCCAACTAACATTAATGTAAATCAAAAGGGCAAATGCAGGAATGTCCAAAAGGCAAATCAACTTGGTGTAACAAAAAAAAATCTATTAAATTCTGTTTTACCGTCCCATATGACGTATTAGTTCAGGCACTACATCCCAGATTCAAGCGATATGCTGCTTTTAATGATAGAAGCAACACAGTTGGTATGGATAGACATAAGACTCGCCCGAACATTTTACGAAAGGAAATCATCCCCCCAACCCTAGCAGGGGGGTGGTTCCCCACCTCAAACGTACTTTTTGATAGATTTTTGCCAACTTTTTCAAAAATCTTTGGGAGATACAATTTCCTTTTTAATAATGTACGGCAGTGGTGCACGTTCCATTAGCGTACAAAAAAAGGGGAAAATTAAAAAAGAAGAAAAAACTTGTTTTTTGTGGAATTTTTTATCTTTAACACTATTTTTTTTTCAAATAAATATTTTTGGTTAAAAGCCCATTATATACAGTTAAATACTTATTAAGCTAGACATATGTTTTTTTAAATAGCCGCCTTGAAATAAAAATAAATATGTTTATAGAAATCCTTATATCAAACAAAAATGTTGAACAGTCATCTTTGTAACTCAGTAAATAAATATGAGATTAAGTAAAAAATTATTTTTGGTTAGTAATAACTTTAAACTGACTTTTTCTAGCTGACCTTTCCTAAAGTAGGTGTGGGGGGCATCCCTCCTTTCACCCCTCTGAAAAGTGCTCTCTTACAGTATTTTCCCAACTTTTAACTTAGCAAAAAACAACTAAGTAACAATTATTAAGGCTGATAAAAAGTACTCTCTAACGATGTATAACACGCCGCCCTTACATCAGTGGCGCTTTTATAGGCATTTAAATAAATAAGAAGTGTGGAAAAAACTTTTTTTTTAATTTTCTTAAATTTTACTGTCCTACATATTTGGTTTTAAAACATTTTTAAAGCCAAAGAAATTTCCTTTCCAACGATGTACATCACTTTCCCTTCAACGCAGCTGTAGATCTTAAAAAATATCGAAAAAAACATTTAGGGGGGGATCCACCCCCCACCAACAGTGGGCGGATGGTTTCCCCACCAAGTGTGTTGTTTTTCTCATTGAACGCAGTGTGTATTAGTACTGTTCCACCATGGTTGTCTTAAATAAAGATTAAAGTGTATACCAAATTTGATCATTTTTGGTGCGTTTATGCTAGATCTACCGCTGCCTTAAGGGGGGAGTGATATACATCGTCGGAAGAAAATTTCTTCAGCTTTCAAAATAAGTTTTACAACCAGTATGTAGGACAATAAAATTTAAGAAAATTAAAAAAATATTGTTTTTTCCACACCTCTTATTTATTTAAATACCTATAAAAGGTGCGCCACTGAGGTAAGGGGGTCGTGTTATACATCGTTAGAGGACTTTTGGTCAGCCTCAATAACTATTACTTAGTTGTTTTTGACCAAGTTAAAAGTTTTCAAATAATTAGAAATATTGTGTAAAAGATCACTTTTGAGGTGGGCGAGAGGATAGTCACAGCATATTATTTTAAAAGGCTTTCCGTTTTCTGTCTAGAAGCGAATCATATTACTTTTTGGCAACAGACCATTTCCCCCTAATTTGACCCCGCTGAATCCGAATATCTCTGTTGCCAACTCGAAAAATCGACAGAGACGGAGAAAATCCCCCCCCCAAACCCCCAAAAACCTGTTTTTTTTCAGTTTTATGCAATTTTCTCGAAAACTTTTTTTTAATCAAAAATTGCAAAGAACAGTTTTTTGTGGAGAATAAAATTCCCTTTCCTACGAAGTATTGGTCAATAAGGTTAGGAGAAGCAACTAGCTCTTCAGTGGCGTACGTAAATTGAGATTATTTAGAAAAAACATGTTTATTATAGGTTTTTCAAAATTTTCTCAAAAACTACACTTTTTAGGAAGAAATATGTAGTATACTTTATTGTAGAACATAACATTTTCTTTTAAAAACTTTATTAAAATGTCGGGTTGTTGCCATATTTAAGGCTTCAGGGGCGTACTAATATAAACTTAGTTTCAAAAATAACTGAAATAATCAGTTTCTCTTGCATATTTAAATATCTTGTCTAACTAAGATAGATAAGACAATTTCTTTTTAAATGATGTATTACAAAGTGAGGTTAATGTTATGATAAATACTTCAAAAAGGTTCGTAATTTATACCTACTAAAATAAAATGTTTCCAAATTAAAATAAACTGTTTTTTGATTAGATTAGATATTTTGATTTATCTAAAAAAGTTCTTTAAAGCAAAAAACAGCGGTGGTTATAAGGGGAGGGGGCATAGGGGCCATGCCACCCCCCCCCCTAAGCAATATTTTTGTGCAGAAAGTAACAGTAGTAACTTTGACACAGGTGTTTTTGGATATTTTTTTAAGCATATGGAACTAAAAATAAAGTGGTGAATCTTATGCAACGGTTTGGGGGGGGGGGGGGGCATAATCATAATTAGGTACTCATTGAAATTGAAATTGAAATTGAGATTTTGATGGAAATTGAATGAAACCCGTAACAAAAATAATATTTTTTAGTCATTTTTGCAATTTACGGACGCCCCTGGAGAGTTTTCTATACTATGGGTTTACATTTTGTGACACACTGTTTAAAAGGACATTTTATTATTGGGTCCGCCGCCGAAGCCATAAAAGGTCGAAAGTACAAAAGGTCGAAAAAAAATCGACAAAACAAAATATTAAAAATACAAGTTTACCGTATCAAGTCGAATTGACCTGTCCAGTCGATGTGGACCCGCGGCCGTACTTTCGATCTTTTGTACTTTCGATCTTTTGTACTTTCGACCTTTTGTACTTTCAACCTTTTGAACTTTCGACCTTTTGTTTTTTGATCTTTTGTACTTCGACCTTTTGTACTTTTGACCTTTTGTATTTTCGACCTTTTGTACTTTCGACCTTTTGTACTTTCGACCTTTTATCCGCGGCTCTTTATTATCCACCGAAAACCTAATAAGACACAAAATTGATTAATTTGGATTGATCTTAAATAATTACTTTAAATTAAGAACACCACTGGAGCGGTAAATATAAAATAACTTCCACTTTGTTATACATCGTTTGAAAGAAATTTATTGACTATGACGAAGTATAAAACACATTTTTTGATAAAGACCTTGGTTTTTAAGAAAACTGAATAAAACGTATGAAAAACATGTTTTTTTAATGATTTGTTGAAATCATCCCCATTGACGGACGTCGCTGGAGAGTTTGCTATAAGTCAAACCCCACCAAGTTTCACATTTTTAAAAAGGGAATTTCCCTGTCTACAAAAAAGTGTAGAACAAGTTTTTTCATGTTAATCTTAGTTTTTGAGAAAATTAGATAAAACTTGTAACAAAAATGGTTTATTTTCTGTTTTTTCAAAATTAATTTAATTTACGGATGCCCCTGAAGTTTTATTTATAAAACCGATTTAATCATGTTATACGTCATTTTGAAGGAAATTTTATTGAGTATACCAAAATGTATTACACGGTTTTCTGTAGTTATAAGTTTTTTTAAAAAATTAAATAAATCTTGGAAAAAAACAGATATTTTTTCAACTTTTTTTAATAACTTCAATTAACGGACGCCGCTGGAGAGCTTGTTATTAGTCTAACTTTATTAAGTTATACCATGTTGACACGAGAATTTTATTGTCCACAATAAAGTATATTTTACATTTTTCTCTTAGAAGCTTAGTTTTTAAGAAAATTTGAAAAAACCTCAAACTTTCAGATTTTGGGGGGTCTGGGGGGGTTTTTAGAGGTTTTTGCAGCCATTTAAAAAAATAATAATATGTTATTATTTTTTAATTATACAAATATATGTTTTGAATGTACACCTGTGACAATTTGGGCTTTCCAGCGGCAATTTAAAATTCCACCGCCATTTTCGCCGCCATCTTGAATATCTCAGCCCCTGTCAATATTTCGAGTTGGCAACAGGGATATTCGGATTCAGCGGGGTCAAAATTGGGGGAATTGCCCATTTGCTAAAAAGTAATATAAAATGCTTCTAGAAAGTGGGCCCGAATCTTGCCTGAACTAGGAGGAATGCCCCCTCGCCCCAATTTAAATGAATTCAACTTGAAAAATTAAGTTTTAAGTTAATACTAATCAAAAATATTTCTTTACTCACCTTGAGTATTGTTTACTTAATTACAAAAATTAATGTTCAACATTTTTGTTTTAAAGCGGCTACTTTCAAAAGTTATATCTAACTTATTAAATATTTGTATACAATGGGTGTTTGAACAAAAATATTTTTTTGAAAAAAACAATGTGTTAAGGATACAAAATGCGACAAGAAAAATTTAAAAAAACATATAAACATTTTTCCTTTTTTTCGTAGGTCTATAGAACGTGCACCACTGCCTTTAGAGGGTACTAAGGTACCTACATGGTCAAAAAGGAAATTTTATCCGCTTGCAAAATAATATTTAGAATAATTTTAGAAAAGTTGACCGTTTTCGAGTTATTAGCAAAAACCGTCAAAAAGCACTTTTAAGGGGGGAACCACCCCCCTGCCAGGGTTGGGGGGGTTCCCTTTCGTAAAATGTTCGGGCGAGTCTATCCATACCAAATGTGTTGCTTCTATCATTAAACGCAGTATCGCACCCCGTAGGGCCTGAACTATACAGGGTGTCCCATAACTTAGGGGCCATAGGCCAACAGGTGATAGAGGAGATCATGCCTGATAAAAAAGTTTCTATGATGCATGGGTCAAAACACTTTCTTTGTCGAGATACAGAGCATCAAAGATGGCGATTTTTTAAACTTTTTTGATAATAACTTTTTAAAAAACGCTGTAAAAATATGAAATTGGGTAAAGTCGTGTATTAGAACAAGAGCAATAAGTTGAAATACAAATTATTTTTAACAAAATTAGTCGGTAAATTTTTTTTAGAAAAAACTATTTTTTGGTATAAACTTTTATGAATAAAATATTAAACGCAATTTTTTTTAAATATTTTTTGTTAATAACTACAAGTCCCTAGCGAGACATAATAATAAAATATTATTAATATTTTTTAAAAGAATAAGTAAGCAAAAATTAATTTTTTCAAAAAATTATTATTTTTTTATATGGTTATTTTGACAGCCTGTATCTCAATCTCAACTTGTTTTTGTAACAAAAAAAGAAATACCACATTTTTGAATCCCAATGGCTGTGACAAATTTTAAAAATCCTATATCTTAAAAACAGATGTGTGACCCTTATGTTATATAAACTTTTTTCTTGGAAATAACCTCCTCTATCACCTGCTGCACTATGGCCCCTAAGTTATGAGACACTCTGTATAAAGTTGTAAGGACTAACAACCTCCCACAATATATTTTTTCAATGCTTAATGTATTTCTCAAATTTAGGTTTTTTGCAAGGGGTGGGTCGATCGCCGATTTTTGTACACCAAAGGGAAATACCTACGGTATAATACTTACAGTATTTCCTCCAATTTCAATGGTATTTTCTAGTATTTCCCAAGCACTTCCCGGTATTTCCTAGTATATTTCCCAGAACTCCCCAAGTATTTCCTGGTATTTACCCTAACCTGTACACCAAAAGGAAATACCGACCCACCACTCGATTTTTTACAAATGCCTGACATTTGCAAAAGAGTAGTTATTTAGTTTTATTTTTGTTTGATTAAAATAAATAAATCGATCCATGACGGATCTGATACCTTCCTAGCTAGCCTATTAGCACAAGTGAAGCTATGATAATCAGCTTTGAATGCACTTTTTTGTAATGCTTCTACATAGTTTTTTTTATTGAGCAAAATCTAGTCTACTATATTCTGAAAACCGCATATTGATGCGATGCTCCTTTAAAAATTTTAATTGTCAAAAAACTGTCATTAGCGTTATTGGATTTTGAAAAACTAATCAGCTCGTTAGAGTGTCGAATACGATTTTACCTTAAAATTTTATGAAAACCGGTTCAGCGGTTTAGGAGCTATCGTGTTACGGACAGACACACACATAGACAGACATCACGACGATATTAATAGGATAGGTCAAAATACACCCAAATAACACATTTTCGGCGTTATCACAAAAAAAAATTTTTCGTCGAAAACAATACCTTTATTAGCCATTGCTGTGCGGGCTAGTAAGGTCAAAATACTTAAGGTATTAAGGACTCTTATTTACCACAATTTCTTATCCACTTCTTGCACAGCTCCACATTTCTGGGAAATGTAAATTGCCTCACACCAGCAGAACAACCATATTTAGACTTTCCACAATTAAAATACATACATTTGTTTCCGGAATATTTAATATTATCCATATCGCACCCTTAAATCTAAAGAGACGCAACTCAAAAGTTTTGAAAATGAGTTTATGTAACAAAAATGCATTCAAATGTGCTTTTTAACTAAAGATCACCAAAATTTACTTTGTTTACAATTTTTCGGGAAATTATGGAAAACTTTTGTTTATAAGCACAAAGTTAAAATATGAGCTAAAAAGACACGGAATGGGACAACTGGGCGCCGCCAACTCGGCGCCGCCAACTGGGCGCCGGCCAACTCGGCGCCGGACTAAAATTTTTTTTTTGGATAAAATGTGTGGATGAAAAATAAAATATATTATTTATATAATAACATCTTTAAAATTTCCCTTACGCAATTTTTTACAAGCTTTTATATTTAGCTTCAGATGTTCTGTCTAACTAACTATCTATCAAATCTTGTGAAGCGTTTTTGACACACTTCCCATTATCCGATTTGGATGAAATTTGGTACACACGTAGTGGTCCCATAACAATACAACACTAAGAAAAAAATATCCTCCCACCCCTAGCCCCACCCTTTCTATAGAAAAATGTGTTTTTGATACACTTCCCGTTATCCGATTTGGATAAAATTTGGTATACATATAGTGATCCGATGACAATACAATAATAAGAAAAAAATATCCTCCCACCCCTACCCCCACCCCCTTCCATAAAAAAATTTGTTTTTGATACACATCCCGTTATCCGATTTAGATGAAATTTGGTATATATATAGTGAGTGATCCGATGACAATATAATATTAAGAAAAAAATATCCTCCCACCCCTACCCCCACCCCCTTTCATACAAAAATGTTTTTGACACACTTCCCATTATCCGATTTGGATGAAATTTGGTATTCACATAGTGGTCCGATGACAATACATTAAAAAAAATATCCTCCCACCTCTACCACCACCCCTTCCATAGAAAATGCGTTTTTGACACCCTTCCCATTATCCGATTTGGATGAAATTTGGTATACATATAGTGATCCGATGACAATACAATATTAAAAAAAAAATATCCTCCCACCTCTACCCCCACCCCCTTTCATAGAAAAATGAGTTTTTGACACACTTCCCATTATCCGATTTGGATGAAATTTGGTATACATATAGTGATCCGATGACAATACAATATTAAGAAAAAAATATCCTCCCACCTCTATCCCCACCCCCTTTCATAGAAAAATGAGTTTTTGATACACTTCCCATTATCCGATTTGGATGAAATTTGGTACACACGTAGTGGTCCCATGACAATACAACATTAAGAAAAAAATATCCTACCACCCCTACCCCCACCCCTTCTATAGAAAAATGTGTTTTTGACACACTTCCCGTTATCCGATTTGGATAAACTTTGGTATACACATAGTGGTCCGATGATAATACAATAAGAAAAAAATATCCTCACACCCCTACCCCCACCACCTTCCATAGAAAAATTTGTTTTTGACACACATCGCGTTTTCCGATTTGGATGAAATTTGGTATACATATGGTGATTTAGATTTAAAAAGATCTACAGAGTAGGTAAAATTTTTTTTAATAAATTCGTGGCTAAGCGGGTATAGAAAGGTTTTGTTTCTCTTGTATTTTCCGTGGGCAACTCGAAAGCTGTAAACCGACAGGGGTCCACGACCTAATGATGTGATCTTGGACCTCCGTAAGTGGACAGCTTTCGAGCTGCCTACGGAAAAAGACAAGAGAAACAAAATATTTCTACACCCGCTTAGCCACGAACAATTTTTGTTTTCTTCATTCACGAGTACTAAACTTTACGTTTATAAAAAATTTAATTTTTGTCATTTCTGAACTAACGAAATACTTTTGAATCTTAATAATTTTTAAAAAACATGGTACCTACCTACTATTTTTTTAAAAGCTTTGTATAATTTTTTTTTTAAATTACCAACTTATTGTTCTCAAAAAAATGCAATATTCTGTCTCATAAAACATTTTCGTATAATTTCAAATCAATGATTAATAAATAAAAAAGTCCGCCATTTTGGATCCGCCATTTTGTTTTTTTAAAGTTTGAGTTAAAAATTGTGTTAAATGTCCTCAAGCAATGTAATATTTCAAGTTTGAGACAAATCGGTTGGTAAATAAGAAAATCCGCCATTTTGGATCCGCCATTTTGATTTTTGGATCCGCCATTGTTGTAATAAACAACGTAAATTGTAGTATTACCAGGTCACCAAACACGACAACTACCAAGATTCAACAGTCGACTTAATGGATTTAACTTTACTTAACAAAAACAAATTTTTAATTATTGTTGTATTGTTATCGGACCACTATATGTATACCAAATTTCATCCAAATCGGATAATGGGAAGGGTGTCAAAAACGCATTTTCTATGGAAGGGGTGGGGGTAGGGTGGGAGGATATTTTTTTTAAATGTTGTCTTGTCATCGGACCACTATGTGAATACCAAATTTCATCCAAACCGGATAATGGGAAGTGTGTCAAAAACTCATTTTTCTATGAAAGGGGGTGGGGGTAGAGGTGGGAGGATATTTTTTTCTTAATATTGTATTGTCATCGGATCACTATATGTATACCAAATTTCATCCAAATCGGATTACGGGATGTGTGTCTGTCAAAAACAAATTTTTCTATAGAAGGGGGTGGTGGTAGGGGTGGGAGGATATTTTTTCTTATTGTTGTATTATCATCGGACCACTATGTGTATACCAAATTTTATCCAAATCGGATAACGGGAAGTGTGTCAAAAACACATTTTTCTATAGAAGGGGTGGGAGTAGGGTGGTAGGATTTTTTTATCAATGTTGTTTTGTCATCGGACCACTATATGTATACCAAATTTCATCCAAATCGGATAATGGGAAGGGTGTCAAAAACGCATTTTCTATGGAAGGGGTGGGGGTAGGGTGGGAGGATATTTTTTTTAATGTTGTATTGTCATCCGACCACTATGTGAATACCAAATTTCATCCAAACCGGATAATGGGAAGTGTGTCAAAAACTCATTTTTCTATGAAAGGGGGTGGGGGTAGAGGTGCGAGGATATTTTTTCTTATTATTGTATTCTCATCGGATCACTATATGTATACCAAATTTCATACAAATCGGATTACGGGATGTGTGTCAAAAACAAATTTTTCTATAGAAGGGGGTGGGGGTAGGGGTGGGAGGATATTTTTTCTTATTGTTGTATTATCATCGGACCACTATGTGTATACCAAATTTTATCCAAATCGGATAACGGGAAGTGTCTCAAAAACACATTTTTCTATAGAAGGGGTGGGGGTAGGGTGGGAGGATATTTTTTTCTTAATGTTGTATTGTCATGGGACCACTACGTGTGTCAAAAACGCTTCACAAGATTTGATAGATAGTTAGTTAGACAGAACATCTGAAGCTAAATAAAAGCTTGTAAAAAATATTGCGTAAAGGATTTTTTAAAGATGTTTTTATATAAATAATATATTTTATTTTTCATCTACATATTTTATCCCAGTTGGCGGCGCCCAGTTGTCCTAGACCGAAAAAGACACGTTGTAAGTATTTTTATTGCAGGGACACATTTTTAAATTTTTGAGTTATGTCTTTTTAGTTTTACGTGTGGGATATTTTGCATCACGCCAACAAAATACTGAATTGATCTGATATTGATGTGTACCGCTTGCTTGAGATTGATAGAATGACCTCTTGACTTCGCGGAAGGGAAAAGGTGAAGCGGCTCGAGCACGAAGTAGGTATATAGTCTATTATATACTCATACACATTTATTTTTATTTCAAGGCCACATATCTATGTACTTTTTGGGTCTATTGAGTCACGACAAGAGATCGCACAACAAAGCACAGTCAAAGAGCGAGCATTTACCAGAAAATTTTAAATTTAATATAATTCGGCAGCTAGCGCTGGCTAGGTAAACTAAAAGATCCGTAAGCCGGGACCGTGCCTCTGCTGCCATAGGCTATCTTACTCTATGATTTAAAGCAGAAGGAATGTAGCGCCACGAGTTTGAGGGAATGATTTCTTGGATTCTACTGACTCGATTTCCAACAAAGGTTTGCCAGCGATTAGGAGGGGATGAAAGCCAATGCAATACGACTTGCGAATCGCAGAAAGTAACGATATTTGTAAAAGTTATTTTTCCTTCATAGCTAGATAAAACGAAGTCAATTAATTCGCTTAAAAGAAATGCGCCTAGGAGTTCTAGCCTAGCCAAAGTTTGTGACTTTATAGGCGCGACCCTAGATTTTGCAGATATGAGAGAAACAGAGATATTGTTTTCCTCTTCTACACGAAAATATACGACGCCTGCGTAGCCTCGAATTGAAGCGTCACAGAAGCCGATGATTTGACAGGTATTGATTTTTGACAGTTTGATTTGTCGGGGTAATTGAAAATTGGAAAGAAGCGGGAATTCAGAACGAAGTTTGTTCCAAGAGTCGATGATAGAAGAATCTGGTTCTTCGTCCCAGCCTATTTTTGATATCCACAACTGTTGCAAAATAAATTTTGCATGTAGCAACAAGGGACAAAGAAAACCTAAGGGATCGAAGATTGTTCCTATGATAGATAAAATAGAACGTTTGGTTGGGGGTTTGTCCTTCATTCGGCATTGATAAGAAAAAATGTCGTTTTTTGGATGCCATTGAAGTCCTAAAACTTTGATAAAGTGTGGTTCCTCCTTGTCAAAAGAGAGAGGCATTTGACGATCGGATTCTGGCAATGTTGCCAATAACTCAGGACAATTGCTTGCCCATTTTTTAAGTTCAAATCCTCCCGACTTCAACAAATCATTGAGTTCCGTTTGAAGGGAAAGAGCTTCAGAAAGCGAAGGGCTAGTTCCCAAGATATCGTCGATGTAGATTGACGTTTTTAGAACAGTACTAGCCATAGGAAAACGTTCCTTTTCTCTCTCTGCCAGCTCATTTAATGTACGCATGGCTAGAAAAGGTGAGCATGTCATGCCAAAAGTGACAGTAGAAAGTTCCCACTCTGAAAGTGGGTCCTGTGGAGAAAACCTCCACAATATCCTTTGATAAGGACGGTGATAAGGATTGATAAGGACTTGACGAAACATCGGTTTAATATCAGCAATGTAGGCAATAGGATTAAGACGAAACTTAAGGAGTAAAGAAGCAATATCTTTTTGAAGTTTCGGTCCCGATAACAACGTGTCATTGAGACTAATATTTTTTGGGGTGACTGCCGAACAATCCCAGACTACCCTTAATTTTGTACTTAAGCTTTCCGGCTTTAGTACGCAATGATGTGCTAAAAAACATGATACGTCGACTTTTGGTTGATTAGATAAAACTAGACTCATATGATTAGAATCGATATAGTCTTGCATGAAACCTGAATAGGCAGTGTACAGATCAGGATTTTTGAGTAATCTATTTTCTAGAAGTAAAAATCTACGATAAGCTTGCGGATAAGTATTTCCTAGGTCAGGGTTTATTTTATCTTTAAACGGAAGATCTACCATGAATCTACCGCTCGGTTGCCGTACTACACTCGCAGTAAAAATTGATTCTGCTTGTTTTTCTTCCTTTGATAAGATTTGTTTTTAGGTAAATGTTCGATTTCCCAAAACCTAGAGAGAATGACCTCTAAAGGAGGTGAATGACTCGTTAAAAAACAACTGGTTCGTTCCGTAAGACTACCTACTTCGTCAACTTTTCCCATGACGGCCCAGCCAAAGATAGTTTCAAGGGCTGAAGGTTGCCCTATTTGTCCAAGAACCCTGCCCTCCTTGAATATCTGTGCGAATAGCTCGCAACCAATAACTAGGTCCACAGGTCTAGATTTGAAATAAGATGGGTCGGCAAGTTTAACGTTTTCCAAGTGTTTCCACTGATTATCGTTCAAAGTGAATGTAGGCATATTGGAACATAATTGCGGAACGACAATTGCTTCGAAATTAAGTAAAGGAGTGACCTGTCCTTGTGGCTTAATGTGACATTAAACGAGCCCTTTGGAAGTAAAAGAAGACATCTGATTTAATCCGAATATTTCAGTGGTGTAACTTCGCCTAGGAAGATTAAGACGCTGAATACACTTTTCACTGATGAATCCTGTCTGTGATCCAGAATCAAGCAGTGCCCTTACAGGTTGAAAATTTCCGCAACCGTCCATAATATCTATTATGGCGGTGCATAAAAGAAAGGTACCTGAAGGTCCTGAGGTATTTAATGACACATGAAGATTATTGACAGGTGGTGTGTGAATGACAGGACTAGTATCTTGGCTTCCAGACTCTTGATTAGTTTCTAAGATATCAGTTAAAATGTGGTGCCTTTTACTATTGTGGCCTATTAAAATGCGTTGTGTGACATTTGTGGCAGCTTAAAGACGTTGCCGCCATTTTGTGACACTATAATTAGAATAATAACAATTTGCCAATTTGTGACACTAAAAAAACCACTGAATAATTAAACAAATATCTGGAAGCAGAACTGTATTTTCCAGCTAGGTAAAACATTGATATGCCCGGTAACTTTTATACAGTGGAGAAGGGGGGGGTTCAGAAATTCGAAAATTTTAAGTGCGCCACAGTGTTTAATACCAATGTTTTACAAAGAAGATCTTAAATGAAATACAGTTCAACCGAAACGTTGTAGCCAAACAATGAAATTCTACCTACTTCCGAGGCTTCCAGAATATTTGTGTAATTAAAAAACCAAAAAAAATTGACTAATAAACAAAATAAAATTCTAAAAGATTGGATTAAGATGACAAAACTAGAAGCACTTTACAGGTAGATGGACTCCTTTAACAGGTCATAGTGTACCTACATCTGAGTCAGTAGTGTGAGACTCAGTTATATAAACGATTGAAAAAAATAAATATACTTCCAAAATTATTCTGTCATAGGGGAGATCTGGACCAAATATCTGTTGTCATCATTCTACGTTGGGTAGAATGAGACAGACAGCAACCCGGTCCGAGATCTACCCCATGAGGCAAAACAATGTAAGGAAACACTAAAAAAAATATAACCTCATCTCTCTTTTGTCTCTGCAAAGTCGGTCATTGGGTTGTCCAAATAACGCAAAGATTTAGTTCATCTTGTTTATTCTAAAGGTTGAAGTTGAAGTTAATATTGGAAACATGCTTAAAATAAATGAGTGTAACAAGGAAACCAAGTCAGAGCCAGAATGGCACGCAATAGCAATTTAAACTTAGCTTAATTATGCCGCAAAACTGGGGCTATGACGTCACACCTTATCTTGCGTTTACAAAAATGTTGAAATTATATGGTGGAAATTATATATATATAAAAACAAATATTATATCTAAGGGTGTACTTGCTCCTACCTTGGTCCTGGTTTATTGTATGAGTAAATAAAAAAAAATATTTTATTTTGTAAACCTGGAGTTCTGTTGTCCAGACATCTCCTCACCACTGCACCGGGTCCTGTCCTGTTCACGCCCACCCTGAGGATCTCCTAGCACATGATGCTAGGGCAGCACATAGTCAAAAATGGTTGCTGGATTCTTGCCCGAGCGTAAATCCCTGTGGAAAATGAAATGTTTCAGTTTCCTGGAATTCGTCTATTTTGCACGAAGTTCCCCGACACCGAGTAATTTAAATCAAACCCCATGTCGACCCAATAAAATAAAGCAGATTTAAACAGATGAACTAAAATAATCCTAACGTACCTTTCCCAGGGTTACAAGGCTACACCCGGCTTCACACCAGCGCCCAGCACAACTGTCGATGGAATGGACAGGCTGTAGACAAAGGAGAAAAACAATATATAGTTCTTATCCAAAACATGGTTTCAAAAAAAATAAAAAAACTCCAAAAATTCCCCACGTCTCCCGTCGAAAAGAGTACATTTCACACGAAAAACAATTGCAATCTGGGAGGCAAATACCGTCTTGAAAAACTCAAAAAAAAATAATAAAAAAATCGAACTTACCGCTCTTATTTCCCGTACAAATGGCGTAGGCCGACTTAAATCCCCTTCAAAAGGGTGTGAGCGTCACTTTAGATTCGCCTAAAACAACGACGGCTCACAGTAAACCGTCTGTGGTATAATCCGCAACTACTGCAGTGCCAATAACCACCAAGAACAATGGCGGCACCAACAGACGGCCACCAGCCCAGCCAAAATTCGTTAGGAAAGAGGGAAGGCGCTCCGTCGAGAACCCAAAAAAAATGAAGCCGCCGGAAACCGCTTCGTAAATGTGGTGGGGACAGTAAAACGCACAGTACCAACCTAATTTTCCCGGTTAAATTCAAATAAGGATGCAAACCTATTTATAAAAAAAACGCTCGCACCGAAAAATCACTAAATGCGGTTTGCGAAACTGGAGGAAAAACCCGCGGTTTTCAAACTAACCAATGAGGAAACACACCAATACTTTCGTACCGGTATATAGGGGGCAGCATCGACCAAGCATTGAAAATACGTAAAACGCACACTGAGGTGTTGTCGGATCTATTTCCACGGTTGAAATTTTTATAACAAGGACATCGAGACATCCTCCATACATAGACCGAACATCTGCCTACCGGACCCCTGCCGACAAAGCAAGTAGGAGGAAAATAACCAGACGGACTATAAGAAGCTCAGCCTTGAAACCATCAACTGTAAATTCAATTACTGGAGATCAGAGCATGCAGCAAACCCCGGAATATTCGAACACTCAACCAATTCCCATATGAGTAAAGCTATACTAAGTGTAGAATTTAGTTGTATTTTAGTTACAGTTTTCGTCAAAAGTTTCCTTTGCTCTTTATATATGTTTTCTCTAAGATTCATATGGTTTGACGCCATTTTTGTAAAACATTTCTACATTAATAAAGTTGTTTCTAAACTTAAACCTAAAATACACATTGAACTACTGCTCAAACGCGGCCTAAGAGTGTTCAGATGTTAAGTTTGCTCCCCACTAGCTAGCCCTACACAACCCTTCAATCCGACTGAGTTAGTTATTAAATTTATTTAACTATGATTATATATATAAATTTATATAATATAAAAATACGATTTTGTTTATTCTTTTAGTCCTGGTTTTTATTCCTCGTTTATCTCCCATTTACAAAAGTACATAACTCGTATTTATTTTATCTTCTCCTTATCAAATTAATAAAGATATCAAAGTGGGCCAATATCCTCCAAAATAAACATAAGCGAATGGAATGTTCACCTAAATGTTTCCTTCCTGTTACTGAAACCATTTGTGATGCGGCAACGCCGCTATTCCCCAGCATAACAGCTGTTTAACTTTATGAACGTCAAGTAAACGACGAAACTACAGAAATAAACAAAACAAACAAAAGTTTTAATGTGATTTTCCCGAAACCTGTGATCCTAAATTCCAATTACGATGTCCAGATAATACGGTGTGCGTAGTGTCCACAGTAATTCGATGGAATGTCTCCTTTATAAGGTAACTTTTTGGACACTATATAACCTCCAAACCTAGCTCTATAAAATACCCTTAATTTGTGTACAGAAAGACGAGTCGAAGAGCCTTGATTATTTACCTGAATAAACAAATATGTAACGTTGCCTTAAACGTAAAAATGACACGTTACATAATCCCCCCCCAACTTCAAGACGATTAACCTAAAAAGGTTAATCGGAGAGGTCCGCTGCCGACTTAAGGTCTTTGGCATGCCAGCTCCCTGGTAGTACTTTACCCGATGGTTCCTGAAGCTCAAATATCCATGGAGAAATTTTATTCCTAATCACATAGGGACCAACGAATTTCGGTGCTAACTTCTTCGAGAAAAACTTCGCAGCATCTGACAACACATAATTCTTCTTCCAAACACGCTGACCCACAACAAAGTTGGGTACCCTTGTGCGCAAATTATTCTGAACTACGTTTTTCTCTCCTGCCACCTCTAACCTTCCCTTAACATCAGCATAGAGCTTCCGGAAACCTTCGTTCTTACTTTCAGCTGCGGATTGTACACCATTCTCTTCAGATAACAAAACTGGGTTGGAGTAATCTTTTCCTGATAAACACATATTCCTACCAAAATTAACAAAGAAAGGAGACATCCTGGTTGTCTCATGGGTTGCAGTACGAATCGCGCAGGCAAGTTTATGTATTTGTTCGTCCCATTTCCTGTGGTTGTCTTTCACATAACAACATAACATGGTTTTTAACGTACGATTCGTCCTTTCTGTTGGATTCGCTCTGGGGTGATAATACGGATTATACTGAATTTTAACCTGATAACTCTCAGCAAAACGCTTAAACTCGTTACTTTTGTATTGAGGGCCATTATCACAAAGTATCAAACGGGGTACTCCGAAGACCATAAATACTTGTTCCTCAAGATGTTTGACAACAGCTTGAGTAGGGGCTGTTCGCATTGGAAAAACTAAGGAAAACTTACTCAAATAGTCCGTAACGAGAATCCAGCAATTACCCTTTGTCGAACGAGGTAGAGGTCCACATAAATCTGTTGAAATAATTTCCCAAGGACGAGTTGGTTTTGGGTGAGATATCATCTGATCAGATACACCTTGTGTATCACCTTTATGAGCCGCACAGACAAAGCATTTCTTTACAAAAGTTTTACAAACACAACTTTTTCTGGGTATTACGCCACTAGTAAGGAAAAATTACTTTAAAAAATTATAAAAAACCACTGCGTTTCTCCTAGAAAAATAAAAATCACTAATTTGTCAGTGGCTTTCTATAAAAATAAATAGTTGCCTAGTAAAACCTAAACCACTTATCTTTTAATTGAATTTGAATACGCTACGTTTCGATTGCCAATCTACAATCGTTTTCAAGCTTTTTATTTATATTTTGTCTCAAAATCTTAAATGTTTCTTGTTCAAATATATTTTTTATTATAATGTCGTTGACAAATTGTCAATATTTTGAAGTTTATCAAAAACAATTGACCAATCTAAACAAAACACAAGGTAACATGATACTATTTCAAGACATTATGTCAGTCAATGTTGTTTTCAAATTTAAAAATAAACAGAACAGGGTGACTCATTAAAATTAGAATCAATAAGGTCTCTTTTTTATAACCATTTAGAAATTTTTACAAAATTATGATCATTGTGGGATTATATTACTATTATATCAAAATCTATTTAAAAAAAAAAAAAAAAAAAAAAAAAACAGTAATCAGAATTTCATTACAGTATTAATTAATTTTGAAAAAACCTTTTTGCAAATCTTGTCTGAGAATAGGAAGCCAAGCTTTACTTATATCTATAGAAATACTTGAAAGACAGTTATCTTCATTTAAATAAATACATGCTGATTCTTTTAATTTTCTTTTAATGTCATTAGATTCTTTTTGTAAAATTATTGTTTCTCCCCATTTAATTCTATGATTACTCTCAAAAGAATGCTGACAAACTCTGATTTAGATACTAAAAAATTATTGATTCCTTTTATACCAGGTATATCAGACAAAATTAGGAGAATAGCAAATAATTATAATATAAAAACAGTTTTTAAGACAGAAAATAAACTTAGATCTATTCTAACAAAAACAAAACCAATAAATGAAGAGCAGAATTCAAAAAATGTAATTTATAAAATACCTTGTGAATGTGGTAAAATTTATATAGGTGAAACTTCTAGGCCACTTGAAGTAAGAGTTAATGATCATAAATATAATTTGAGAAGGGGTGATTACGAGAAATCCAGAGTTTGTCAGCATTCTTTTGAGAGTAATCATAGAATTAAATGGGGAGAAACAATAATTTTACAAAAAGAATCTAATGACATTAAAAGAAAATTAAAAGAATCAGCATGTATTTATTTAAATGAAGATAACTGTCTTTCAAGTATTTCTATAGATATAAGTAAAGCTTGGCTTCCTATTCTCAGACAAGATTTGCAAAAAGGTTTTTTCAAAATTAATTAATACTGTAATGAAATTCTGATTACTGTTTTTTTTTTTTTTTTTTTTTTTTGTTTTTTTTTTTTTTTGTTTTTTTTTTAAATAGATTTTGATATAATAGTAATATAATCCCACAATGATCATAATTTTGTAAAAATTTCTAAATGGTTATAAAAAAGAGACCTTATTGATTCTAATTTTAATGAGTCACCCTGTTCTGTTTATTTTTAAATTTGAAAACAACATTGACTGACATAATGTCTTGAAATAGTATCATGTTACCTTGTGTTTTGTTTAGATTGGTCAATTGTTTTTGATAAACTTCAAAATATTGACAATTTGTCAACGACATTATAATAAAAAATATATTTGAACAAGAAACATTTAAGATTTTGAGACAAAATATAAATAAAAAGCTTGAAAACGATTGTAGATTGGCAATCGAAACGTAGCGTATTCAAATTCAATTAAAAGATAAGTGGTTTAGGTTTTACTAGGCAACTATTTATTTTTATAGAAAGCCACTGACAAATTAGTGATTTTTATTTTTCTAGGAGAAACGCAGTGGTTTTTTATAATTTTTTAAAGTAATTTTTCCTTACTAGTGGCGTAATACCCAGAAAAAGTTGTGTTTGTAAAATGAATCCGCCACAAACATATAGATTTTATTTACAAAAGTTGCCACGTCCTGGCGCATTTTTGGCCAATAATATTTTTCTGCCAGTCTGTGGAAGGTTTTATACACACCCATATGTCCTGCGGTAGGAGGATCGTGAGCTTCTCCAATAATTCTACGCCTATGATCTTTGGGGACTACCTCTTTCCAATATTCGTTAGATGGCGAAAGTTGAGGGTATTCTTGTTTGACATATTTATACAACTTATTATCAGTGTATCTCCAATTCATGAATTTTAGTGGTGATTCTACGACCCTCTTTACCATCTTTTGGTACCATCGATCTTTAAATGTTGTTGAAACGTCTCTGGGCTGCGAAATTGTATCAATCATGGGTACTGCATGAGATAACAAGTCCGGGACAACTAAATCTTTCCCTTTCCGATGGATTACTTCAAAGTCATATTGCTGCAGTTTTACAGACCAACGAGCAAGTCTTCCACTGGCCTCTTTCAAGCTATGAAGCCATTCTAAACTAAAATGATCTGTTGTGACCTTAAATGAGATCCCCTCAATATATGGCCGGAGCTTCTCTATCGCCCAAACCAATGCCAAACATTCTCGCTCGGTGGTCGTGTAAACACGTTCTTGCTTAGTCAAAGTTCGACTCAAATAGCATATGACTTTGTCTCCTTCAGGATAAGGCTGCGTTAAACATGCTCCTATTCCATATCCTGATGCGTCTGTTTGAATGACAAATTCCTTGGTATAATCTGGACATGTAAGAATCGGTGCAGTCACTAAAAGTTCCTTAATCTTAATAAATGCTTTTTCGCAGTCTGGAGTCGAATCGAACTTTTGATTTTTCTTAGTTAGAGCTGTAATTGGAGCTATTATCGCTGAAAAATTCTCTATGAAACGTCTATACCAGGAAATTGTACCTACAACTCTACGAACTTCTCTGACAGTTCTTGGCCTCTGGAGCTCTAACATGGCTCTAATTTTATTAGGGTCAACTCGGATGCCTCGACGGTCCACTACGAAACCTAAATAAGTCATTTCTGGCCTACACAATTGGCATTTTTCCCAACTTACCGTTATCTTTGCATTCTGCAATCTTCGTAGGACTTCCTCAAGAATTCTAAGATGTTCAGAAAAGCTCTGTGTGACAATTACAAGGTCATCGAGATATACGTACACGTAGGGGTCTAAATCGTTTCCTATGATGCTATCTATGAGTCTCTGCCAAGTTGCAGGTGCATTATGAAGACCAAAAGGTAAACGCTTAAATTGGAAGATACCTCGTCGACAGATGAATGCTGTTAGTGGCTTCGATGATTCTTCCATTGGTACTTGCCAATAAGCGCTTTTGATATCTAAAGTTGACAAGAGTCTCGGATACGAGTGGTAAAGGATAACTATCACGCGCCGTCACTGAGTTCAAATTGCGGTAGTCAACGCAGAACCGATATTTCTTTGTGTTTTTCTTTTGTACCATTACCACTGGTGAAGCCCATGAACTACTACTCCGTTCTATTACATCCATTTTCAGCATTTCGTCGATCTCGTCATCAATAAGTTTTTGAATGACCGGTGAGACCTTATATGAACGTTGCCTTATCGCTGCTGCATCTGTTGTAATCTTATGCTCTACTCTGTCTGTACATCCCAGTGAGTCACCCATAATAGTCTTATATTTAACGACCAATTCCTCTAGTCGTTCTGATTCATAAGGTGTAAGAGTTGTTTGTTGGTCTGATGTTTCTAAAGAACAAATCACATCTTTATTATCGGCAAAGTGCCACTCATTAGTACTTAAGTTCGGTACTATACCCATCGAAATCCAAAAATCTAATCCTAAAATCAAAGTGTGCGGCAACTCATGAACGACGACGACCTCTATTAACCTAAATTTATCCTGAACTCGCATAGGAAGCTGCACTGTCCCAATACTACTCGTGCTTTGACCATTTGCCACAATACAACTCGTCTTCTTTGTCGTATCAAGTGAAAAACCAAACCTCCCGATGATTGACCAACCATGATTCCCTAAAAAGGTACGTGAAGCCCCGGAATCCAACAAACCTAATAACTTATTTCCGAGTACATCCACTTCTAAATAAGGCCTCTCACCTTTACGAGCATGACTTATCACATAATCTAAGACGTACGTTAGCCTATCGGTCGATGCTTGTTCAGGCTGACTCGAAGGTCGACCACCTACGAGCGCCTGGGTCCGTTTCCCTGACGATTACAATTTCGACATTCTCTTACTATTACCCCTGCTTGACCACACGAATAGCACTGCTTGCCTCTAGGTAATGCGCACCCGATTGCCATGTGCCCTGTTTGGTTGCATCTGTAACAAACAACGTCCCTGTTCGCCATACCAGACCTAGCACCTTGTGGTGGTTGTCTATCTCTGTCATTTACAATAGCCTGACCACTAGCTGGTTGTTGTCTCTCTCTATCAGCCCTAGCAGAGAAACTGCTTGCTGGCTGCTGCCTATTTCTGTCGAATCTATTAGCAGGATGATTTAAATTATGTTGGTTCGATGTCCCGGCACCTGATATTTGAATTGCATCAACCCCTGTTGAAAAATCGTCACTGTCGCTCTCTACGTCAACGTAGGCCAAGTCAGGTTCGATTGATTGGTTTCTTCTAGGTGTAAAATTTTCTTCCTCTAAACCATATCTCTGGTCTCTTCTACGACACAGATCCTTTAAATGTGATAGGCTATTGACCTCAGTAGCAATTAACCCATTTTTATAGATGTCCGCGATATTTCTGAAGCTCACAGCTAATTTCGCCTCTTCAGAAACAGAACAGCCAAGTCTTTGGAAATACGTATTCATGACAGCAATATAGGTACCTATAGACTCTCCAGGGCCTTGTTTACGTTTTTGAATTTCCTTCAATAGCTTCTCGCCATATGAAGAAGGAAGATACTCTGCCATGAACCTCTGTTCCAGCTGTTCCCATGTATGGACTTCTCTACGAACATCTTTATAGAAAGTATAGGCTGACTTTTCAAAAAGATCAATGCCTGAGTTCAGTAGAACCTTTTTACTAACTCCTCTCGCCTGACTTAACTCGTCCACTCTCTCAAAAAATGCGGTGATGGAGAACGTACCCCTCTCGCCTGTAAACTTTAAGTTCCACGTATGCGGAGGTACAGGTGCAACGTGATATGAGGTACCAGGATCACTTGACATTGGTACTGGCGACGAACATGAAAATGGTCATGACTGAGCAATTGGTGCAATGCTACTTTGGAGGGCAGCTAGACTCAAAGGAACGGTAGACGGTTGTTGATAATGAAAAGCTGATGCACCGTAATTCTCAATCGGCATAGGGAGTGGTGCTTGTACTGATGTTTGAGGTGGGGTGTAAGCACTTGCATTTGCAATGGAGCAATGACAGACGGTTGATTGGTGGGCTGTTGAGCTGTTCTTTGTGTGCTCGAGTGCTGTGGTTGCGGGAGTTGAGACTGGCTGGGAATGTTGCCAACATTTGTCGAGTGATCTGAGCTTCGACTTGTTGATTGGGTTTCAGATGCTTCATCATCATCTGACGTAACGCCAACTCTTAGTAAATCTGTTGCTTGGCTCTGCAATCTCCCAATCAAACTCAAGGTTTCCGCAACCAGTATGCCTTTTGTTTGACTTTCTTCGAAGTTGGACGGATTCATGTTGTTAATCCTGGCTAACACGTGTTCCAACCTTACAGCGATTTTCCTAAACTCTCCCCCTTTACTCGTACCAGAGAACTTCTCTACCAGCGGTACCAGACTATCAAGCTTCTTCATGCAGCTAAAAGCATCCTGGCCAAACGTAAAGGGATACGGAGGGTATCTCATACTTGCATCAGTCTTTTCTCTTTGCTTGCTGTTGCTTCATTTCTTCCACCGATCCAATGGCTATGCCTCTCCATGTTAATTCATAGATTAACTCGTCCTTGACTAAGTTCCTTATGTCCGACAACCGACTCAAAGAAATAGCCATGGTGCCTTTTATATTAAAACTTTATACTTTAAAACTCTTAATTATACCTCCCAATTATAAAAACTAAACCACGCAATAACAAACACAAAGTTCACTTTAAACTCACTAGTGAAAATCACTATAAATTTTCTCACAAATGTAGAAAATATAAAACTTAAATACGGGCAGACGCGAACAAAACCGAATAACACCGGAGCAGTAAGAAAATAAAATTTATTTGCATTTAAAAATGTAAGCATAGTTTATGTTAAGTATTTGTACAACCAACTATGACGTCCAACCTTGCAGAGAGAAATAGCTACTTAAATCCTAAATTAGAATTGACAAGTAGCCATAACAAAAGTTAAAAAAAAATACAAGAGAGACAAGAGCTTTGGCAGTGTTCAGGTCTTATGCTCCACTCCTGCGTGAGTAAAACCCAAAAAAAAAATAATTGCGCTTATCCTAGCTGAACTGGATTAAAATTAAAGTTAAGTGATGTTTGTTTACCTCAGCAACCGAATAGGTACATTTATCCCTAAATGGAACGTACAACAGACTACCTATAACAAAAAATCCCAAAGCTGTTGTACACAGTTACAGCTAGTGTATACTCCTGCTATTGCAGAACGGCTCCACAACTAAACTCCTCAAAAAAAACCCAAATCGCCGTATACAATGATTTTTCTAAAAAGAAAAAATCAAATCCCACTTTAACCTGCTTACCTACTCTGAGTTTACACGAAACATGCATTGCTTAAGGCCACATCATCCCTTAATATATAAGTGAACGCAATAAACATCGGAACAGATGTTCGTGTTATAGAAATCGTAAAATTTGCTCAATTAAAAAAAATCCACTCGCTGAAATTGCGTCGAATTAGACTAGTAAGGATGTTGTGTGTAATTAAAAAAAGTTAAAAGAAAATTTTAAAAAAAAATTTTTATATAGAAATAACGTCTTGGTAGGACTGCAACTCTCTAATAATCATTAAAATGAAATTCCCAAAATTTAAACCAAAATTGATGCAAACCATGGTCAAAAAGACCCTAGGATCGTACCGGAAGGTGTCCAAAAAAAAATTTTTTTTTTAATTTTTGGTGTCGACCACAGTAGCCCAATAATAAAAAATTAATTAGTGGCTCACTAAAATTTTCAAAATATTACTCTACCCTAATAGGTGGTTTGGAGTAGGGAGAAAAAAAATTAAAACAAATGATGATAGGTTGTTAAAACGCGAGGGTTCCAAATGAAATTATATTTTAATTCAGAAAAAAAATATTTAAATAAACTGGTAAAACCATTGTAGGGCAAGGTACTATTATGCACCAAAAAGAAAATTTTCCAACAAGAAAATCAAGTTTCCTTCCTTAAAAAAAAATATTTAAAAAATATTTTCAAAAAAAATTAAAAATGTTTAAGTGGGTTTGCAGCTCCTATTAGTGAACCTTAAAAAAAAAATTTAATAAAATCAACACCAGAAAAATGTTATTCGAGTTGTCATGCAACAGTTTTTGTTATTTTCCTAAAAAAACAGTTGTAGATTTCCTTTCCTCTCCCAAAACTGTGTGAATGTGAAAAGTGAATAAGCTAGAAAAATTAATTTACTATACAAAAAAAAATCATTGAAAATAAAATTTACTTAAGAACCATAAGGTATAAAAATCGTAATTGCAAAAAAAACCAATCAGTTTAGGAAAAGTAAAAAAATATTTATGTTCCAAAAAAACAAACGATGTTAGTATATTTGTTTAAAATTATTACTAAAGGAAATAAACAACGTGAGTACTTATTTACTGTACCACTATAATAATGTGAACCTAAGTTTTAAACTTTGCACTCAACCCCGTAAAGAATTATCTTGTGCGCACTTTCACAAAAACAAATATGAAAACAATTTCAAGGTTCACCTATAAGAACGTTGTAAAACTAAATCTGCCTACTCAAGTGTCTTTACACACAACATCTAATCAAAAAAAATTTTTACTGCTTAATGCATTCTCAGATCCCTATTCCTGGTGTTTACGAGATATAAAATTAAGTTGGGCCCTTTCCACAACTATTAGTCAAAGCAAAATTACCAAATGTCCAAGGGCTAATGAGACCCTATCACCCACAAATGATATTTTGAAATGAAACAGTTGGGAATAATCCTGCGTAAAAACCAGACAACAAAAATCAAGACGCCAAAACTATTACATTAATTTAAAAGAGCATAATAACCTCCCGGCCCCAAATAAACTTTTGTTATACTTAACAAAACTCGGCCTAAACCCAAAAAAACTTTTTATTAGACATTTCCCCTATTTCCTAAGTATAATAAACCCAAAAACTTGTGATTTCCATTCCAATCCCATCTGGACCCTATATATTTTTCAAACGGTTAAACGCCCACAGGCGAAACAATATCTTATTTCAAAGAAAGGGTGAAAAGATCTCGAAGTACCCTGTGAAAATAGGACACTACTATGGAAAATTGTTCAGGTCAGTGTTAACTCACTAATTTTTAACCTAAATATATCTAGTTCCCTCATATGCATGTTACTATTTTAATTCCTATCATAATTAAATAGATCACAAAATTTGTCTTTCTCCGCAAGTCTGCAAGGTCCTGGAAGATTTGAGACTCAGTCTGTAGGCCAAATTTGGATGTATTTTAAAAAGATTAGCAGGAAGTCTTCGTTCCTCGATTTCTACACTCCTAACCAAACATTCCTTCCATTTCCACCCAGCTCGCGGGAGAAAAAAAACCTAATTATTGCAATATAAAAGATAGCCAGCTCCTTTATCCCCTCTACAACTATCAGCTTAAAAAAATATATATGTCTTCCTCAATGTTTAGTCGCATCAAAGAAAACCTATTGTTTTTAAATTTATTAGGTTAAAATCTTTTTTTTTTTAAATCAATGATCTTAAATAAATTTATTGTTTAACCTAAACACTTTCCCATTTATTCCACAAAATTTGCTTCATTATTTGAGGTCACCAGTATGAAATTATTTTAAAATTCAAAAAATGAAATAAAAAAAATTATTTCCCAATTGTCCACAACTTCCAAGTTTTCATCCCTAATTACCTAGGTACTTTCTCAGTCTAACACCATCCATCGTTATCCAACCTAACGCTTTAATTTCAGAAGCAACAAAACGAAGATAACGTGAAAAAGCTAAGCAAGTAAGTTGGAAGTTGAGTTACAATTGGCGCAGATGACAGGCCCCTTTAGGTACACGCCACTGTCCTGAAATGCAAACTATCAAAAAAACTGAAGACTAGCATATCTGCCGTCAAACAACATTTGGCATGAAATAAAAATAATTCCATATCATACCAGTATCCTCAAAAACAAAACGTTTTTCATTATATAAGACCCAAACACCTAACCAATAAATCTTGTTATTTAAAATTATGATTTGGAAGTAAAAGATTTATTTATTCCTGCCTGATCAACTAAGACAAAAAAGTTCACCTTTTGTTGTAACTCAAGAAATTCCTGTTTGGTCCCCTAAAAAAAATATAACCTGTCTGGTCACCCTTTAAAACTACGACCACTATACAAACCGTTTTGACCAAAACAAGAATTCGAGAAGTTATGTTTACAGAATGAAAATAATCTTTTACGAAAAATTAAATTATTTAAAAAAGAAGCAAAATGTGGCATGAATATTTTGATTTGCACGTATCTACCCCATGCGAGGGATGAAAACACGCTAGACATAATTTTTTCTGCTTGACGAAAGATAGGCGATCGATAGGTAGAGATCAAGAAATGTTTGACATTTCGAAAGCACGTGACCTTGATTACACCGGAAACATTTTATTCCCGTACTTAAATTAGTTGAGGTGCCAGCCAGTCCTATAAAAGGCGAATTGGATGATTTATAGGTAGGCTTTTGCCCAAACTGATTTTGCATAGAATTTGAATTTTGATAGGTAGGCTTTTGCCCAAACTGATTTTGCATAGAATTTGATTTTTGATAGGTAGGCACCTTTTTGGGTGCTGTTGATTGAGGAAGTGATTCCAAAACTTTACATCTTTTTTCTAGAAATTGGAAAAGTGACTGAAAAGTGGGAATTTCGGTATTAGTATTGGCGTGACTCATTTCGAAATTTGAACGCGTCGGAATATCCAATTTTTCTAGCAAAATGAAAAAAATAATAAAGTCCCAACTGTCAACGTCAAAGCTAAGTGATTTTAAAATTTCTAGGGATTCAGAAAAGGTGTCAATTAAATTACGCAATTCTTTAGCTGACTCGTTTTTTAAGGTGGAGTTCATAATTGTGCTTAAAGCATCATTGGCGAGGTCTCGCTTGTTTTGATATCTATTGACTAATTTCTCGTAAGCAATTTTATAATTTTGATCAGATAAGCTAATCCCTGATATCAATTTTAAAGGCTCATCCTCAAGTGTCCCTATAAAAATGTCGAAAATAAAAATGTCGAACCGTAATTTGGTCGAAAATAAAACAATCAAAAATAGAATTGACGAAAATAATTTAAACGAAACGTAATTTTGTAGATCCGTAAAATTGTCGAAAATAATATAGTCGAAAATAATTTAGAGGAATCGTAATTTTGTCGATCCGTAAAAGTGTCGAAATGTAAAAGCATCGAATCGTAAAATGATGGAAACGGAGTTAAGATGAAACGTAAAAAGCTCGAACCGTAAAAAAGTCGAATCGCAAAAAAGCCGAACCGTAAAAAAGTCGAAAAATAAAAAAATCGAAAAATAAAAGAATAGAAAGCAATTCAAGCGAAACGTAATTTTTTCGAACCGTAAAATTGTCGAAAATAATTTAAACGAATCGTAATATCGTCGATCCGTAACAATGTCGAAACGTAAAAAAGTCGAAAATTAAACGCTCGATACGCAATTGAGAAGAGACGCAAAATCATCGAAACGTAATTATGTCGAAACGTAAAAAGCTCGAACCGTAAAAAAGTCGAACGGGGTCCATAGTCCACCAAATAAATGACAAATCACTGCCCACTATATTATTATATACCGGGGGTTGATATGTTAAAACTCGGTTAGTGGTTTAATATTTATTTTATGATTATTATTATTATTTATTTATAAACCTTGGCCTTGCCTTTTAGTTACTTAGCAGAATATATAGCCGTCCTTCCTGTCGGGCTTGAAAATTCTCGTCGCGGGATTAAAAGTAAATACTGTCGTCCCCAGGTTTATAATATGCCTACCATTATTTTATTACGGTTTAAGAGGGTAAAAGTACAAAAGGTCGAAAATACAAAAGGTCGAGAACATCAGGGCGACACTACAAAAAGTCGAAAAACAAAAAGCCGAAACTACAAGAGGTCGAAAATACAAAAGCCGAAAGTTCAAAAGATCAAAAATATAAAAATTCGAAAATACAAAAGGTCAAAAAACAAAAGATTGAAAAACAAAGGGTCCCAATAAAAAATCGAAAGTAGCTACACTCTAATGATTAAAAAAAGGCTTTACTACATACACATAGGCACAAACACACACACACTCACAAACGCACAAATAGTACTTTTTTACAGTTTTTCCTGACGGAAATTTGTTTCAAAACATTTTTTTCAAACGAAAATTTGTTTAAAAACCATTTCTTTAAACGGAAATTTCTTCGAAAACATTTTCTTTAATCAAAATATTGTTCGAAAACAGTTGTTTTGAATGGAAATTTATTCGAAAGTAATAGTTCGAAAACATTTCCCTCGAATAGAAATTTGTTTAAAAATATATTCATTGTAAAAAAAGCTTTGTGAAAAAAAAAGTTCTAACCTGGATTGCCAAACTTTACACAACTCGTATAGTTCGACTTTCTAACATATTTTTTCATAAGAAAACTTCCCTGACTTCTTTCCCCGGATCTTAGAGAGTGTGAAACCAAACCGAACCAAACCGACACATATTTTGGAAAAATTATTTTCTTGAATTAGCTCCACTGTCCTCCTTTTAGGAGGTCGAAATTGGTGTTTTCCTAACCTTTGTCAATTAATCACAAACATTTCCTTACAAGTTCGGATACCCCCTGCATGACTTTTTTCAACCAAAAAACTGTCCCCAAGTAACAGGTTTGCGCTCAAAAGAGAACCTCCCACAATGAGGACCGGAGAGCTTACGCCCATATATGTACGTCGCGTCGTAGGGATTTGTACGTACTATGGACGTACTATCTACTAACATTCGACGTATTTTCGATGAATGTACCTACTATGTACGTAAAAAACTCGTACTAGATACTAACATGGTACGTCCAGTTAAACGTAAAATGTACATACTCCAGATGTACATGCTACGTATATAGTACTGAAAATGTACGTACCTCAGACGTATATGGTACGTACATAGGACATCAAATTAAAATAAAGAAAGTGTAGCATTAGGGCTAGGTACCATTAAAAATTATTCTTGCTTCCTAAACATTCCTACTTTAGACTGATCGTCCAGGTTTACCTCGAGGCTCGAAGTCCCGATGGGTTTGAAGTTTGTTTTGCTTGATTTAATATTTAAGTAATATATCTCTAACAATGCCGTTAAATGATCGCGAGTCTAACAAACTTTAAAGATACTGTGTGTTATTTTAAAACAAATTGATGTAAAACAATATCGATGTAAAATACAAAACTAAAAGGTTTGGATTTTTTTTTTTAAATCTTGTTTTTGCACAGAGTCTACCTGATTGGAAGCACGGCAGAATCACAGGAATATGACTCTAGAAACTATAACCATTTTAACCAAAAAGGGCAAAATTTAGAGTAATCCCACAGAAATATTATTTTTTTTACCATTGTAGGTAAGTACTATAACTAATATTATATCTAATAGGATATATCTTCCAGGATGCAGTGACCCTAAATATGTTTGCTTAGTTAAGCCATCCAGCGGCCAGGTATGAAAGCTTGCGAGAGAGCAACGATTATAATAATCGTTGGCGAGAGAGATCACTGCATACAACATAAGTTTACATGATGTACGATTAGAAATAATACGTTGAATAATAATATTAAATAAATATAAAGCTTAAATTTGGAAAAGCTAGCGGACCTGGAGGAATATTTGCTAAAATGCTCAAATATGGATCAGAGAAACTAATCGAAAATCTCACATATATTATCAATCAATGCATAAACGGACATCCAGTATCTGATGATTGGAAAATTGCATTCATCTACTTAATACATAAAAAAGGAAACATGCTGGATTGCAACAATTACAGAGGAATTTCAGTAACCATTACTCTAAGTAGATTGTACGGTAGGATTCTTAGAGATCTAATAGAGAATGATTTTCATGAGCAAGAAGAAGAAGAGCAAAGTGGGTTTCGTGCAGGCAGATCTTGTAGTGATAATGTTTTTTGTCTTAAATAAGAGATATAGAGACTCATGTTGCCTTTGTGGACCTACAAAAAGCATATGATACCGTTCCAGTAGAAGAACTATGGACAGTGTTAGAGCAGACTAATATCAGCCATATACATACATAAAAGCGATGAAAGAACTATACAATGGGTAAAACTCTGGAATTAAAATTGGAAATCGACTTTCAAAAGAATTCCTGGTAACCGAAGGCTTAAGACAGGGATGTTGTATTTCTCCAACTCTTTTTAAAATATATATCGCAGTAGCTCTAAAAAACTGGAAACGAAAAGTGCCCGGCATGGGAATACAACTTAACGACCGATTTACCATATACACACTACAGTTTGCTGACGACCAAGTAATAGCTAATGATAAAGAAGACATGAAGTATATGATGAGAAAGTTAATGGAAGAATACCAAAAGTGGGGATTAACAGTGAACGTGGACAAGACACAGTACTTATGTAGTGGAAACGAATCCAGTGAGTTAGAACTAGACAATGGACAAGTAATATCTCCATGCAATGAGTATGTATACTTGGGTGTCCCATTTGATAAGACAGGAACAGACTGTAAAGAACTGGAAAAAAGAATAGTAAAAGCAAAAAAGGTTATTGGTTGTCTTAACAGTATTTTATGGAGCAGAGTGATAAAAAAGAATGTTAAATTTAACATATATGAAACAATGGTAAAAAGCACGCTGTTGTATGGAATAGGGACTTGTCGCGTAACAGAAAAATACAAAACAAAAATGGAAAGAGGCAGCGAAGGAGGCATAATGGATGCAATAAGAAGATCAATGAGAATATCTAGAACAGATCACATAGGAAATGAGACCATAAAAGAAAGAATGGGAATCGAAGGAGGCATAACGGATGACATCATTAAAAGATAGATGGTACGGCCATGTACAACGGATGAACGACGAAAGATTACCAAAGCAGGTCCTAGAATGGCAACCAATAGGGCGCAGAAAAAGAGGGCGTTCTAAACTAGAATGGCAACAGTCAATCCAAAGATCAATGAGTCAAAAAAATCTGACAGAAGATGATTGTCAGGATCGAAGGAGGTGGAGAATAGGCGTCGGACAACGTAGAAAAACGTTCTAAACCGACTAAATAATAATAATAAGTACAATACAGTCTCAGAATTTCCCTCACACGCTATATCTCTGTTAATAGTGAATATAAAATATTTTAAAACACGGGGTTTTTAATGATGCCTACTAGCCCTTATAGCATCAAGTCGTCAATAGCTATTTTCCTATCGAGTGTGGAAAATCCACTTTTTCCGCACGAGACTGTCTAGTTGACCGTTAAAAAAGATTTTCCACAAGAGTTAGGAAAAATTGTTTTTCTACAAGCGTCAGAAAAACATAAAAAAATTAAATGATATAGAAAAATACAGTGTTATAGTCACGCGACTTTTTCCAAAAAACAAGTGTTTTATAGAAATTTGACATCTTACCTTTTCACCATAGCAACCAAGGCATTTTGTTGGCATTATTGTTAATAGAAACTTCAAATCTATACAGGTTTTTTTTTTAATTTGACATTTCTCTGCGGAAGTATTTTCGGCACTAGTGCGGCAAAGTAAAATTTTTTGCACTAAAAATAGTGTGGAAAATCAAATTTTCCACACGCTTGTAGAAACAATATTTTTTCATGCATCAACCCCTAAGTAGCCACCACCAAGTTTTTTTCTGAAATGGCAGCTCCTATTTTTTTTATTAAAATACAGGTACATAATTTAGATGGCTACGATTATCATTTTTTAACAAGTGGAAACAGTGTAACTACAAAAATAAAAAGTGGGCCAATTTTTAATGACATTACAGAAAATGACAATAAAAGTATAAAATTTAAAAGGACCTAAAACAATTATTTAATAACACGCGTGTATACACGGTGTCCCCGAATTTCCTTTACACGCTATATCTCCGTTAGTGTAGCGGCCAAAGGAGCAGAATTTTAACATTGTAATGGGTCATAATAAAAAATAGTATTTGTCTATATATATTTTATAAATACTTTTTTACTTAAAGCAAAATACCTATTTTAAATAAAAACAAAACATACGGGGTTGTATTTAGAATTGGCAGTAGATTTAAGAGTGCAATTTGAAAAAAAAGTCGGTAGTGGCTACTTAGGGGTTAATGTAAATAAGGTACTTATTTGGGTTTTTAAGAAGAAAAAACAAAAACACGTCAGCTTCATTTTTTTACGGGCTTTTTCTCAGATGCAAAAAAAATTAAGTCTGTTAATAGGATTAGGTGGGATCTAATCGAAAAAAAAAGTTGTGTGCTAGCAAAAGGAAATCGACCCAGATTGGCTCAATCTAGTCTTATGTCAATATACCAGCGCAAATACTAGAAATTTCTTCATTTTTTTCCAGAAAAATTTTGGTTTAGATTCCATGGGCTAGCTACTGGCGTATAAGATTTAATTAATACTTAGGTGCCTACATGTGTATTTTATTTATAATATTAAAGTATTTTCTAATAATGTAAGAGTTTTAGAAAACTATACCTATTATTTAATAATAAAATATAATAAGAACTGAAATTATACTACTGGAGAACATGCTAAAAACAATTTTGATTATCTCAGCTAATTCATAAGCCGGCCCCTTCGTTCTTTGAGATGACCTCAGGTGCCATCTAACCATATATAGTGAAACTTTCAGCGTAAGTTCAACGAATTCAGTCAAGAAATTTTGCAAAATAAGGCAACATTGCACCCGCATTTTCGACTTTTTTACGGTTCGAGCTTTTTACGTTTCGACATAATTACGTTTCGATGATTTTGCGTCTCTTCTCCATTGCGTACCGCGCGTTTAATTTTCGACTTTTTTACGTTTCGACATTTTTACGGATCGACGAAATTACGATTCGTTTAAATTATTTTCTTCTACATTATTTTCGACAATTTTACGGATCGACAAAATTACGTTTTGCTTAAATTGCTTTCTTCTCTTTTATTTTTCGATTTTATTATTTTTCGACTTTTTTACGGTTCGACCTTTTTATGATTCGATTTTTTTACGGTTCGATCATTCTGCGAATCGACTTAACTACGTTTCGATGATTTTACGTTTCGATGCTTTTACGTTTCGACATTTTTACGGGTCGACAAAATAACGCTTCGTCTAAATTATTTTCTACTATATTATTTTCGACAATTTTACGGATCGACAAAACTACGTTTCGTTTAAATTATTTTCGTCTATTTTACTTTCGATTTTTTTATTTTTGACCAAATTACGGTTCGGCATTTTTTTTTCGACCTTTTTACGTTTCGACAAAACTTTTTTCGATGTTTTTGTGGCGAGCCATCCTCGAGATATGAAAATAAATATTGAAGTTTTCGAACGTTATTTAGACTTTGATTTTGATCTATAATGTTATTAAAAAGATCGAAAAAGCTTGGCCATAATTTTTTGTCACCTCGAAATATTGGAATACCTAACTCTTTGAGTTTTGGAGTTTCGTTTTGTCGAACATATGATCCCGAAAAGGATGGGGCCTCAACCGGAAATATTTTAGAGTAAACCCCCTTACACGCATAAAAATATTTACGAGCTTCTGAAAGGATCGCATCCTGCGTTTTAAACTCCTCGTCGTCCGAGTCGTCTACCAACATAATGACATCATTATGTGCCAGCATGCATTTATCGAAGGTTTCATCCAAATCGGAATACCTCACTTGAAACTCGTTTCTCGCTTTTTCGTCCGATGCCGCGGTCTGTGAAAACACATAACACTCGGTGATCGCAGATAAAAAATCCTTGCGTTTTTGCACGGCTTTTTTGACAGACATGATTTTACCTTTGAAATGACGAAATTGTCGGTAAATAAACAATTAACGCTAAATTAATGCTTCTGAAATAGAAAAATGACGAATTGTCGAAAATATGCACTAATTTATCGCAATTGATGAAAATTGTTTTAAATATCGAAATGATATGGAACACATCTAATCACAGAAATGTCAGTAAATATACAATTAACGCTAAATTAATGCTTCTGAAATAGAAAAATGACGAATTGTCGAAAATATGCACTAATTTATCGCAATTAATGAAAATTGTTTTAAATATCGAAATGATATGGAACACACCTAACACACTGAACATGTGCTTGTTTGTTTTGATTGCTTCGATTTGTTTACTGAATGACCACGGTACGTTACCATAGCAGCGGACCGAAAAACAGGTGACCTGCGCCGCTACCGAAGGTCGAGCGAAAATCTCTCTCGTTTCAATACGATTGGCAAAATTCAAGGCCTTGATCTCGGCTTGTGAAAAAATGGCCGACTTATTAATACCGTCGTATGGAGTAAATTTTAAATAATTCGGTCGAAGGAACACTTAGGTTATGCCCGCAGTAAGAAAAACGATAAATGCAATGTACTGTATATATTTTAATTAATGAAAGCGCGAACAAACATAAATATATTGATATGAAATTACGAAATAATTAAAAGGTCCATAGGTTAATTGTGGGTACCACACAACGGAAATCAGAGACAAAGCACTCACCAGTTTGCAGCCAATTTCTCCACTTCCAAGGGGCCCCTGTCTGGATCTAATGATGTCACCACGTAGCTGAAGGGCTGACGTTTCTAGTTATATGCTTCAGTACACCAAAATCGAGCACTTTCAAGTGTAGAAATTTGAAATAGTTGGAGAAAGTAAATTAACACGCCATTTCTCGAGGTGGTCGAAAAAGGATCTCACTGATTCTTGGTGCGCATGTCCAATTGTGTTGTTTTAAAATTTACAAACACCGCGAAATTTAGCGGGAGCTAACATCAGTGTATCTCCAATTCATGAATTTTAGTGGTGATTCTACGACCCTCTTTACCATCTTTTGGTACCATCGATCTTTAATTGCTGTTGAAACTTCTCAAGGCTGCGAAATTGTATCAATCATGGGTACTGCGCGAGACAACATGTCCGGGACAACTAAATCTTTCCCTTTCCGATGGATTACTTCAAAGTCATATTGCTGCAGTTTTACAGACCAACGAGCAAGTCTTCCACTGGGCTCTTTCAAGCTATGAAGCCATTTTAAGCTAAAATGATCTGTTATGACCTTAAATGAGATCCCCTCAATATAAGGCCGGAGCTTCTCTATCGCCCAAACCAATGCCAAACATGCTCGCTCGGTGGTCGTGTAAACACGTTCTTGCTTAGTCAAAGATCGACTCAAATAGCATATGACTTTGTCTCCCTCAGGATAAGGTTGCGTTAAACATGCTCCTATTCCATATCCTAATGCATCTGTTTGAATGACAAATTCTTTGGTATAATCTGGACATGTAAGAATCGGTGCAGTCACTAAAAGTTCCTTAATCTTAATAAATGCTTTTTCGCAGTCTGGAGTCCAATCGAACTTTTGATTTTTCTTAGTTAGAGCTGTAATTGGAGCTATTATCGCTGAAAAATTCTTTATGAAACGTCTATACCAGGAAATTATACCTACAACTCTACAGACTTCTCTGACAGTTCTTGGCCTCTGGAGCTCTAACATGGCTTTAATTTTATTAGGGTCAACTCGGACGCCTCGACGGTCCACTACGAATCCTAAATAAGTCATTTCTGGCCTACACAGTTGGCATTTCTCCCAACTTACCGTTATCTTTGCATTCTGCAATCTTCGTAGGACTTCCTCAAGAATTCTAAGATGTTCAGAAAAGCTCTGTGTGACAGTTACGAGGTCATCGAGATATACGTACACGTAGGGGTCTAAGTCGTTTCCTATGATGCTATCTATGAGTCTCTGCCAAGTTGCAGGTGCATTATGAAGACCAAAAGGTAAACGCTTAAATTGGAAGAGACCTCGTCGACAGATGAATGCTGTTAGTGGCTTCGATGATTCTTCCATTGGTACTTGCCAATAAGCGCTTTTGATATCTAAAGTTGACAAGTATTTAGCATCTTTCAACTTGTCAAGAGTCTCGGATACGAGTGGTAAAGGATAACTATCACGCGCCGTCACTGAGTTCAATTTGCGGTAGTCTACACAGAAACGATATTTCTTTGTGTTTTTCTTTTGTACCATTACCACTGGTGAAGCCTATGAACTACTACTCCGTTCTATTACATCTAGTTTTAGCATTTCGTCGATTTCGTCATCAATAAGTTTTTGAATGACCGGTGAGACCTTATATGAACGCTGTCTTATCGGCGCTGCATCTGTTGTATCTTGTGTTCTACCCTGTCTGTACATCCTAGTGAGTCATCCATAATAGTCTTATATTTATCGACCAATTCCTCTAGTCGTTCTGATTCATAAGGCGTAAGAGTAGTTTGTTGGTCTGATGTTTCTAAAGAACAAATCACATCTTTATTATCGGCAAAGTGCCACTCATTAGTACTTAAGTTCGGTACTATCCCCATCAAAATCCAAAAATCTAATCCCAAAATCAAAGTGTGCGGCAACTCAGGAACGACGACGACCTCTATTAACCTAAATTTATCCTGAACTCGCATAGGAAGCTGTACTGTCCCAATACTACTAGTGCTTTGACCATTTGCCACAATACAACTCGTCTTCTTTGTCGTATCAAGTGAAAAACCAAACCTCTCGATGATTGACCAACCATGATTCCCTAAAAACGTACGTGAAGCCCCGGAATCCAACAAACCTAATAACTTATTTCCGAGCACATCCACTTCTAAATAAGGCCTCTCATCTTTACGAGCATGACTTATCACATAATCTAAAACGTACGTTAGCCTATCGGTCGATGCTTGTTCAGGCTGACTCGAAGGTCGACCGCCTACGAGCGCCTGGGTCCGTTTCCCTGACGATTACAATTACGACATTCTCTGACTGTTACCCCTGCCTGACCACACGAATAACACTGCTTACCTCTAGGTAATGCGCACCCGATTGCCATGTGCCCTGTTTGGTTGCATCTATAACAAACAACGTCCCTGTTCGCCCTACCAGACCTAGCACCTTGTGGTGGTTGTACATCCCTGTCACTTACGCTAGACTGACCACTAGGTGGTTGTTGTCTCACTCTATCAGCTCTAGCAGCGAAATTACTTGCTGGCTGTTGCCTATCTCTGTCAAATCTATCAGCATGATGATTTGAATTCCGATGGTTAGATGTCGCGGTACTTGATATTTGAATTGCACTGACTTCTGTTGGAAAATCGTCACTGTCGCTCTCTACGTCAACGTAGGCCAAGTCAGGTTCGATTGATTGGTTTTTCCTAGGAGTAAAATTCTCCTCCTCTAACCCATATCTCTGGTCTATTCTACGACACAAATCTTTTAGATGGCTATTGACCTCAGTAGCAATCAACCCATTCTTATAGATGTCTACTATATTTCTGAAGATGATAGCTAATTTTGCCTCTTCAGAAACAGGACAGCCAAGTCTTTGGAAGTATGTGTTCATGACAGCAATGTAGGTACCTATAGACTCTCCAGGGCCTTGTTTACGTTTTTGTATTTCCTTCAATAGCTTTTCGCCATATGAAGAAGGAAGATATTCTGCCATGAACCATTGTTCCAGCTGTTCCCATGTATGGACTTCTCTACGAACATCTTTATAAAATGTATAGGCTGGCTTTTCAAAAAGATCAATGCCTGAGTTCAGTAGAATCTTTTTGCTAACTCCTCTAGCCTGACTCAACTCGTCCACTCTCTCAAAAAATGCGGTGACGGAGATTGTACCCTTCTCGCCTGTAAACTTAAGGTTCCATTTATGCGGAGGTACAGGTGCAACGTGATATGAAGTACCAGGATCACTTGACATGGGTATTGGCGACGAACATGAAAATAGTCGTGACTGAGCAATCGGTGCTATGCTACTTTGGAGGGCAGCTAAACTCAAAGGAACGGTGGACGGTTGTTGATAATGAAAAGCTGATGTACCGTCATTCTGAATTAGCATTGGGGGTGGTGCCTGTATTGGTGCTTGAGTTGGGTTCGTTAGCACTTGCATTTGCACTGGAGCAATGACCGACGGTTGGTTCGTAGGCTGTTGAGCTGTTCTTTGTATGCTCGAGTGCTGTGGTTGCGGGAGTTGAGACTGGCTGGGAATGTTGCCAACATTTGTCGAGTGATCTGAGCTTCGACTCGTTGATTGGGTTTCAGATGCTTTATCATCATCTGAGGTAACGCCAACTCTTAGTAAATCTGTTGCTTGGCTTTGCAACCTCCCAATCAAACTCAAGGTTTCCGCAACCAGTATGCCTTTCGTTTGGCTTTCTTCAAAGTTAGACGGATTCATGTTATTTATCCTGGCTAACACGTGTTCCAACCTTACACCGATTTTCCTAAACTCTCCCCCTTTGCTCGTCCCAGAGAACTTCTCTACCAGCGATACCAGACTATCTAGCTTCTTCATGCAGCTAAAAGCATCCTGGCCATTAAAATTTAAAGGGATACGGAGGGTATCTGATACTTCCATCAGTCTAATCAGTATGGGCTGTTGCTTCATCTCTTCCACCGATCCAATGGCTATGCCTCTCCATGTTAATTCGTAGATTAACTCGTCCTTGACTAAGTACCTTATGTCCGACAACCGATTCAAAGAAATAGCCATGGTGCCTTTTATATTAAAACTTTAAACTTTAAAACTCTTAATTATACCTCCCAATTATAAAACTAAACCACGCAATAACAAACACAAAGTTCACTTTAAACTCACTAGTGAAAATCGCTATAAATTTTCTCACAAATGTAGAAAATATAAAACTTAAATACGGGCAGACGCGAACAAAACCGAAAAACACCGGAGCAGAAAAATTGATTTGTATTTAAAAATGTAATCATAGTTTATATTAATTATTTGTACAACCAACTATGACGTCCAACCTTGCAGAGAAAAATAACTACTTAAATCCTAAATTAGAATTAACAAGTAGCCATAACAAAAGTTAAAAAAAAATAAAAGAGAGACAAAAGCTTTGGCAGGTATTCAGGTCTTATGTTCCACTCCTGCGTGAGTAAAACCAAAAAAAAAATTATTGCGCTTATCCTAGCTGAACTGGATCAAAATTAAAGTTAAGTGATGTTTGTTTACCTCAGCAACCGAATAGGTAAATTTATCCCTAAATGGAACGTACAACAAACTACCTATAACAAAAATCCCAAAGCTGTTGTACACAGTTAACGCTAGGGTATACTCCTGCTATTGCAGAACGACTCCACAATTAAACTCCAAAAAAAACCCAAATCGCCGTATACAATGATTTTTCAAAAAAGAATAAATCAAAACCCACTTTAACCTGCTTACCTATCCTGAGGTTACACGAACCATGCATTGCTTAAGGCAACATCATCCCTTAATATATAAGTGAACGCAATAAACATCGGAACAGATGTTCATGTTATAGAAATCGTAAAATATGCTCAATAAAAAAAATCCGCTCGCTAAACTTGCGTCGAATTAGCCTAGTAAGGATGTTGTGTGTAACTTAAAAAAATTTTAAAAAATTTACCGATGATATTAAAAAATTTATACAAATAACGTCTTGGTAGGACTGCAACTCTCTAATAATCGTTAAAATGAAATTCCCAAAATTTTAACTAAATTGATGCAAACCATGGTCAAGAAGACCCTAGGATCGTACCAGAAGGTGTCCAAAAAAAAAATTAATTAGTGGCTCACTAAAATTTTCAAAATATTACTCTACCCTGGTTTGGAGTAGGGAGAAAAAAAAAATAAAACAAATGATGATAGGTTGTTAAAACGCGAGGGTTCGAAATGAAATCATATTTTAATTCAGAAAAAAAAATATTTAAATAAACTGGTAAAACCATTGTAGGGCAAAGTACTACTATGCAACAAAAAGAAAATTTTCCAACAAGAAAATCAAGTTTCCTTCCTTAAAAAAAAATATTTAAAAAAATATTTAAAAAATATTTTCAAAATTTTTTTTTAAATGTTTAAGTGGGGTTGCAGCTCCTATTAACGATTTTAAAAGAATTAAAATAAAATTAGCACTAGAAAAATCTCAATAGAGTTATGTCATGCAACAGTTTTGTTCTTTTCCTTTAAAAAAACAGTTGTAGATTCCCTTTCCTCTCCCAAAACTGTGTGAATGTGAAAAGTGAATGAGCTAGAAAAATTAATTTATTATCCGGAAGAAAAAATTGTTGGAAATTAAATTTACTTAAAAATCATAAGGTATAAAAAATCGTAATTGAAGAAAAAACAATCAGTTTAGGAAAAGAAAAAAATATTTATGTTCCAAAAAACAAACGATGTTAGTATATTTGTTTAAAATTATTACTTAAGGAAATAAACAGTTAGTTACTTATTTAATGTACCACTATAATAATGTGAACCTAAGTTTTAAACTTTGCACTCAACCCCGTATAGAATTATCTTGTGTGGACTTTCAGAAAAACAACTATGAAAACACTTCCAAGGTTCACCTATAAGAACGTTGTAAAACTAAATCTGCCTAATCAAGTGTCTTTACACACAACATCTAATAAAAAAAAAATTACTGCTTAATGCATTCTCAGATCCTTATTCCTGGTGTTCACGAGATATAAAATTAAGTTGGGCCCTTCCCACAACTATTAGTCAAAGCAAAAATTACCAAATGTGCAAGGGCTAATGAGACCCTATCACCTACAAATGACATTTTGAAATGAAACAAACCAACAAAAATCAAGAAGCCAAAAACTATTACATTAATTTTAAAAGAGGATAATAAACTCCTGGCCCCAAATAAACTTTTGTTATACTCAACAAAACTCGGCCTAAAACCAAAAAAACTTTTTATTAGACATTTCCCCTATTTCCTAAGTATAATGTCAATAAACCCAAAAACTTGTGATTTCCATTCCAATCTCATCTGGACCCTATATATCTTTTAAACGGTCAAACGCCCACAGGCGAAACAATAGCTTATTTCAAAGAAAGGGTGAAAAGATCTCGAAGTACCCTGTGAAAATAGGACACTATTATGGAAAATTGTTCAGGTCAGTGTTCACTCACTAATTTCCAACCTAGATATATCTAGTTCCTTCATGTGCATGTTACTATTTTAATTCCTATCATAACTAAACAGATCACAAAATTTGTCTTTCTCCGCGAATCTGCAAGGTCCTGGAAAATGCGAGATTCAGCCTGTAGGCCAAATTTGGATGTATTTTAATTTAGCGAAAACCGAAGTTGCGAAATCCTAAAAAGATTAGCAGGAAGTCCTCGTTCTTCGATTTCTACACTCCGAACCAAACATTCCTTCCATTTCCACCCAGCTCGCGGGAGGAAAACCCCTAATTATTGCAATACAAAAGGTACTACTATCATATTATGCATAACAAAAAAAAATATATGCCCTCATCATTGTTTAGTCGCATCAAAGAAAACCTATTGTTTTTAAATTTATTCTTAGGTTGAAATCTTTTTTAAAAATCAATCATCTTAAATTTATTGTTTAACCTGAACACTTTCCCATTTATTCCACAACAGTGTATTGTAATTTAAAAATTTGCTTCATTATTTGAGGTCACCAGTATGAACTTATTTTAAAATTAATAAAAAATGAAATAAAAAAAAATTACTTCCCAATTGTTCACAACTTCCAAGTTTTCATCCCTAAATACCTAGGTACTTTCTCAGTCTAACACCATCCATCGTTATCCAACATAACGCTTTAATTTCAGAAGCAACAAAACGAAGATTGAGTGAAAAAACTAAGCAAGTAAGTTGTAAGTTGAGTTACAATGGGCGCAGATGACAGGCCCCTTTAAGTACACGCCACTGTCCTGAAATGCAAACTATCAAAAAAAACTGAAGACTAGCATATCTGCCGTCAAACAACATTTGGCATGAAATAAAAATAATTCCATATCATACCAGTATTCTCAAAAACAGCCGTTTTTTTTATTATAAGACCCAAACACCTAACCAATAAATCTTGTTATTTAAAATTATGTATTCGGATGTAAAAAGATTTATTTATTCCTGCCTGATCAACTAAGACAAAAGAAGTTCCCCTTTTGTAACTCAAGAAGTTCCCGTTTGGTCCCCTAAAAACATATATAACCTGTCTGGTCACCCTTTAAAACTACGACCACTATACAAACCGTTTTGACCAAAACAAGAATTCGAGAAGTTATGTTTACAGAAAAAAAAATAATCTTTTTAAGAAAGATTAAATTATTTAAAAAAGTAAAATTTTGAAATATTTTTACCAATTACCACCGCCTAGCATTTATATCTAGTTGAAAGTCTCTCTTAAATTCACTGACCAATTTTACGGCCTCAAAATGACATTATTTAAAAAAATTACTGAACTTTACAAATGAACTAAAAAAAATCAAAAAACTTATATCTATATCTGTCTCAGTTAAACATTTCTTTTGTGGTATTATATCTAGTTGGGCTTCAAATTTATTTTCTCTGTATTCAATCCGGAGCAGGCAAAACTTCTCAAGGCTGAAACATAAATGTTTGCTCTCCATTGGCCATGACCAAGCTATGACCTGAACGCAGAAAAAAAATACAGAAAGAAATAATTGCGAACCAGAAAAACTTTAATTGATAGAAATACCAGTAGGTCATTTTAAAAAAAATGCACTCCAAAGCCCAACGCTGTATTTTCTACCAAAAAAAATTTGACCAGTCACGAAAACACAACTAGACAACTAAACTGGTAACCAAAGACCTAAAAAAAAACTGCCCCAACAAAAATACCCAAAAAAAAATGTAACTGGACTTTTGGCATTGATCTTCAGGCAATGTGTTGCTCTAGGAATTTTAGCCTTGTGTTCCCTAAAGTTCCGAGCTGACACTATGTCGTAGTAGTACCCTCCTCTGACCCGATGTAACTGAGTGACGTAAGATCTTAATTGTCATCAACAGTTACCACCAAAAAAACAAGAAAAGAAAATGACAAAGCAAAATAAACTCATTTTCCTTTTCTTTCATTACTAATTAATACTTTCAACTAAACAAAGCTACCAGCTGTTAAGCTATATTTACTTTAAAACAACCTAGCCAAGAAAAATTTGTGTGAAACCCTTTAAAAATATTCCAATTTCCAAGTGGTGATATCCCACAAAAAATTAAAATCACCAAAAAAATAACTTGTTGACCTAAATAAATTGACTGCACTAAAAAATAATCGATGAAACAAATCTTATTACAAGCAGGAAATAATAACATATTAGTAGTAGGCAACCTGCAAAAAAATTTGTTAGAAAAAAAACCACACTACTTCTGTCATATATTTAAAACTAAAAAGACCATGTCTGGAGGTCCATCCACCTATAAATCAACAAAAAAATTGAAGTAAATTTACATTGCTGTATTTATTTTTCTTTAAAAAAAATTAAAACAAGTTTTTCCTACAAAAAAACTTTAAAGATTTAAGACATGAATTGGACTCATGTTTTAATTCATGTTTTTCTATCTACTTATTCTTCCTTAATAAATAAAATGAATCCTTTGTTTTCCAAGAAAAAACCTGTGAAGATAAGCTAATAAAAAACTATGAGAACTACTAAAATTCCAAATCAACGCTCAAATATTACCAAAAAATATTTAAAAAGTGTTATTTCCGAAAACCAATGATCTGGTTTTTTATTTAAAAAAATGATTGGGTGTCAAAAAACACCGACAGCCACTGAAAGCCTTTAACCTGGCTTTGGCTGTACCACAAAAAAAATTTCTCTAAAAAAAATTTTTTTTTTTAATTTAAAAATTACATCAGATGTTAAAAAACTAGCCAAAACTCACGTTGGGCGCCTATTGTGGCCAATTTAAATGCGTCGGGTGACATTTGTGGCAAACTAAATACGTTGCCACCATTTTGTGACACTGTAAATAGAATAATAACGCTGTGCCAATTTGTGACACTAAAAAAAAATTACTGAGTAATTAGACAAATATCTGGAAGCAGAACTGTATTTTCCAGCTAGGTAAAACATTGATATGCCCGGTAACTTTTATACAGTGGAGAAGGTTCGGTTCGGTTCGGTTCGGTTCGGTTCGGTTCGGTTCGGTTCGGTTCGGTTCGGTTCGGTTCGGTTCGGTTCGGTTCGGTTCGGTTCGGTTCGGTTCGGTTCGGTTCGGTTCGGTTCGGTTCGGTTCGGTTCGGTTCGGTTCGGTTTAGAAATAAGAAAATTTTAAGTGCGCCACAGTGTTTTAATACCAATGTTTTACAAAGAAGATCTTAAATAAAATACAGTTCAACTCAAACGTTGTAGCCAAACAATGAAACTCTACCTACTTCCGATGCTTCCAGAGTATTTGTGTAATTAAAAAAACAAAAAAATTGACTACTAAACAAAATAAAATTCTAAAAGATTCCTAAATGAATCAAAATGACACGAATAGAAAGTTCCTTATAGGTTGATGCACATTTCCAACAGGTCACAGTGTACCCACCTTTGAGTCAGTAGCGTAGGACTCAATTATATGAATGATTGTTAAAATAAAACATATATACTCCCAAAATTATTCCGTCATAGGGGAGATCTGGACCAAATATCTGCTGTCATCATTCTACGTTAGGTAGAATGAGACAGACAGCAACCCAGTCCGAGATCTACCCTATGAGGTAAAACAATGTAAGGAAACCGCTAAAAAATATAACCTCATCTCTCTTTTGTCGCTGCAAAGTTGGTTCATTGGGTTGTACAAATAACACAAAGATTTAGTTCATCTTGTATAATTAGATCTGAGAAAAATACCAAATAAGTTAGGGCCAAAATAGCAAGGCACTCCAAATTTCACAGGAGAAATTGTCTTAAATAAATGAAATGAAGGAAGACAAGTCAATTTAGTAAATATGCCGCAAAATTGTGGTTATGACGTCATACCTTGCGTTTACAAGCAATGCTGAAATTATACTGTGAAAAGTTATATATGAAAAGATTACGTCTAAATTATATTAAAAATTTATATGAAAAGATTATGTCTAAATTATATTGAAGATTTATGTGAAAGATTATATCTGAAGCTTGCTCCTACCTTGGTCCTTGATTATTTTATGTGTGTTTTATTTTGTAAACCTGGAAGTGGTGTACTCTGACATTCCTCACTGCTACTGCTGCTCTTGGTTTGCCCGCGCCTCCCCTAATGCCCGCTTAGCATATCACGCTAGGGCAGCACATGGTGGTCAAAATGTTGTTGGTTCCTTGCTCCGAGCGTAAAACCCTGTGGAAAATGAAATGTTTCAGTTTCCTGGAATTCGTCAATTTTGCACGAAGTTCCCCTACACCGAGTAACTTAAATCGAGAACCCCATGTCGACTCAATAAAATAAAGTAGATGTAAACAGATGAATTAAAATAACCCTAACGTACCTTTCCCAGGGTTACAACTGGCTCGTCGATGGAACACAACCTCGTTCCACCAGCACAACTGTCCCGTCGATGGAATGGACGGTGCTGTAACCAAAGGAGAAAACAATACATAGTTTTTATCCAACACGTGGTTAAAAGAAAAATATAAAAAACGCCAAAAATTCCCCACGTCTTTTGTCAAAAAAGTACATTTCACACGAAAAATAATTACAATCTGGGAGGCAAATATTATCTTGAAGAGTCCTCGAATAATAAAAAAAAATGAAAAAAATTAAATCGAACTTACCACTGCTCTTTCCGTAGAAACGGCGTAGGCCGACTTAAATCACCTTCAAAAGGGTATGAGCGTCACTTTAGATTACGCCTAACACGACGGACTCACAATTATACCGTCTTGGGTATAATTTGCAACTACTGCAATGCCAATAACCACAAAACAATGGCGACACCACAAGACGGCCACCAGCCCAGCCAAAATTCTTTAGGAAAAAGAGACCAGGCACTTTGTCGAGAACACAAAAAAATGAAGTGGCCGGAAACCGTTTTGTAAATGTGGTGGGGACAGTAAAACGCAATACCAACCTAATTTTCCCGGTTAGATTCAAATAAGGATGCAAACCTATTTATAAAAAAAACGCTCTCACAGAAAAGTCACTAAATGCGGTTTGCAACACTGGAGAAAAGACCCGCGGGAGGAAATACACCAATATTTCCATACCGGTATATAGGGGGCATCACCGACCAAGGGGATAGAAAATACGTAAAACGCGCATTGAGGTGTTGTCGGATCTATTTCCACGGTTGGAATTTTTATAACAAGGACGTCGAGACACCCTCCATACATAGACCGAACATTTGCCTACCGGACCCCTGCCAACATAGCAAGTAGGAGGAAAATAACCAGCCGGACTATAAGAAGCTCAGCATTGAAACCATCAATTGTAAATTCAATTACTGGAGATTCGAGCATGTATCAAACCCAGGAATATTCGAACACTCAACCAATTCCCATATGAGTAAAGCTATACCAAAAACATTCAACTAAAGGTAGACCCCGTATAGAAATCCTAAACTTCATCAGACACAAAAAGTATTATACTGGGGATTTCTTTCAAATTCGCAACAATGTTGCCAGTACTTTTATAACTTGTAATTTTGATGTAGGTACATAAGTAAAATGGTAACTAATAAAAATCAAAAGAATATTTTGTTTTTGAATTCGGCTTACGTTTTGGATTGCTATACATGTACCTGTAATAGAATATGTTTACCATCCTATGTGAGAAAAGGATTGTTTTCATAGATTTTTTTTTGAGATCTTATCATTAATAATGTTTTTCTATACAATTTAATTCTAGGTTGTAAGTATAACCTCTAGATATGCATGTCTGTCTGTGTGCCTATATGCACATATATATATATATATATATATATATATATAAATGTTTGAAAAAAAGTTTTCTTTTTAAGTTAGAATATGTTATCCAATAATCAATCGGTAAATTTTTGTTTACATAGGTACCTAAACTTAACAAAAATCATAAAACATTTGCTTTTAAGTCCCTTTTTTTTATAGATCTATGTGGCCGTTTAAATCCTTATCTATTTTGAATTAAAAGGAAAGTATAAATTAGAAATAATCAGCTAAAGTTGGTTTTTTTCGAAGATTGTTGATTGTCGATTTTTATAGAACGTACAACGATTAGCACCAAATTGCAATTTTTGTGCAGTCAACCAACTTGAGCTTGTTTTTTGCAGGAACACAAAATAACTAGCGGCGATATCCTGTAATGCAAACCATTTTTTTTAACTGCACACGCGCACCTCTCTCTTTCTGATCACATAAAATTATCTTCCTCTTACTAACTTCACATATGCTCGACCACAGCTGAGAGGGAGATATTTTATGTGAGAAGAAAAAGTACGGTAGCGAATGCGCAGTGTAAAATATTGATTTGGTTTTCGGTTTTCTGAAAAAAACGGGACTCCATTTAAGTGTGAAAAACGTTCAACTGAAAGTAAGTTTAATTAAATTTCTTTGGTGTGAGGTTAGAGTTCATAAATAGTTTATTAGTTTTGTATTCCTAGGTGGTATTTCAAAAGTTATTAAAACGAGATGACTAAACTGCACTTTTAACTATTAATTATTGTTCTCACTACAAATGTTTTCGGTATAAAAATAACTCTTGCTTTTAGTCCAAATAAATTTAAGTTAAATGTTTTGATCACGAAAGTTAAAAAAACCTTTTCTTTATATAATATATGTATATATATGTATATATATATATATATATATATATATATATATATATATATATATATATATATATATATATATATATATATATATATATATATATATATATATAGCTGAAAAAAAATAGTCTACAAAATTCCCCTGGGCAACTCTGGAAAACTCAAAAAGCTTTTTGATTTGATTTAACGCGAAAATGGAACGTCGCAGAGAAAACCTTTGTTGACAAAAAAAAAATTGTGTGAAGTGTAAACTGTAACAAGGCGAAATTAATAATACTGGCCTTCATCTGCATCATCATATTGCTCGCTGAATGTTCCTCTCACAGTTAGTCGACTCGAGCCGACTTCACCCGAATGAGCGTTACATAGCCGAGTCTGACGGCTCAGTTCAATTCAGTACCCACAAAAACTACTAAACGCGCCTAAAGAAGTTTACACTTCAAAAATTCCTTTACAATTTTCCTTAAAGGTTATAGCTCTAGACTTACATGTATAGAAGATAGAGGGCACCAAAATTGACAAAAATCCGTTTTTTGCATTTTACGCAAAAACGGTAAGTCGTAGAGAAGAATTTTATTTTAGAGAAATATTACCCATACGAGTCTTTACAATCAATCTCCATAGTCTATAGGTCTACAACAACATGTTTAGAAGGTAGATGGCAGCTAAGTTGTCAAATGTGTTTTTTTTAGTCGTAGAAAGAAACTTTATAAACATAAAATGTTAAAGGACACAATTTTCTACATTCTTTCCTTTTGGGCCACAGGTTTACAATTACGTGTAGAACATATAGGGCGCCAAATTTGCAAAAATTATTATTTTATTTTATGCAAAAACGGTAGGTCCTAGAAAAACACACTATAGACAAGAAATCTCCAGGACGCCATTCTCTACAATTCACCTATGTGAGTCACAGCCCTATGACTTATGGTTTTTGCGTAAACCGCAAAAAAGTATATAATGGGCATTTTCGGCACCCTCTGTCTTCAACACATGTCGTTGTAGAGCTGTAAATTGTCATTGTCGTATTGTAGAGAATTGTGTCTTGATCATTTTATGTCAATAAAGTTTTTTTTATGACTTACCGTTTTTGCATAAATTGCAAAAAACATAATTTTTTGAAATTTTCTCCTAAACGTATGGTTGTAGACTTATAGACTATGGAGACCGATTGTAGGGAATCCTATGGGTAATATTTCTCATAAATTTTGCCCTACGACTTATCGTTCCCGCGTAAAATGCAAAAAACTGATTTTTGTTCGCTATTTTTCAGAAAAAAAATTAATAGCGGCAACCATGTAGACCAAACGTCACCCTTGCATCATTTATCGTTGCCTTTGAGAGGTTATCCGAATAAACGTGCGTTTTCGTTTTTTTTTGCAATATTTATCACAAAATAAAGATTTTTTATATTAAATAACTTTAAAAATGCCTAAGAAGTGCATTCTGTGTGACAAAAGTGACGAGAAGTGGCTGGATTTATCATTTCACCGGTAAGTTGTGAATCTCTTCCAGAAACCGTCATATTGTTTACGATTTGGTAAGACAGTGGTGTGGTTTATAACTTTTTTTACAAAATATTAGTGATTTACTTTACAAAGAAGTTTTAAGAAACATTATTTATTGTTGCAAATTCCCTTATTTTCCCACCTCTAGTGTTTGGGTTTTTTTGGAGAAGTTTCTTAATTTATTCTGGCAATAATATATAACTCTAAAAAATATATTTCTTATGTAAACAACCATTTTCACTCTGTGATGTTATGTTATGTCATGCTACTGTACAGTTATTAAACATTTTAAAAATATTCAAATTTATGAGTTTACTAGGTTCCCCACTGATCCAAACAAGAGAGAGCTTTGGAGGGAGATTATTGGCCTTAATAAGGAAAAAAATTCTGTCAAAATGGGCATGTCTTTGTTCTGACCACTTTGATCCTCAGTATGTTCGTTTAGCACCTAGTAGGCACTATCTTGTACCAAATGCCTTGCCCCAGGTCAGGTGTTAAAGACTAGTTCAAATTAAGAAAACTACTTACTACTAGTGGTTAGTAGTTAAATATTCAACTATCTCTTTTTATTATAAAGTATACATAATATATTATCACTGGTTGTTTTTGATGTTCGATCATCATGCAATGATGTAAAAAATTAGTTAGAATTAACAAATATAACTATAAGAAGAAAAAAGGTAGTAACTACTTTACACAGAAAAAAAAGAGTTTTAACTTCCTTTTCACTTACTTACTGCAAAGTCCCTGGTGATTAATTAAAAGAGAGCCTTGAGTCAAATGGATTAAAATATTGTTCTTAATTCTTATATTTGCCAAATTTAATAATGTTTGTATATACAGGGTGTCCCATAACTTAGGGGCCATAGGCCAACAAGTGATAGAGGAGGTCATGTCTGATCAAAAACTTGTTGTTTTTTAAACTTTTGTAATAATACCTTTTTAAAAAAACGCAGTAAAAATATGAAATTGCGTAGTCTTGTATTAGAACAAAAGCAGTAAATTGAAATTAATTTTAAAAAATTAATTTGAAAAAAGTTAGTCAGTCAATTTTTATAGAAAATACTATTTTTCTGGTATGAACTTTTATGAATGCCATATTAAATGCAATGTTTTTTAAATATTTTTTGTTAATAAAAACAAGTCTCTAGCGAGACATAATAATGAAATATTATTGATATTTTTTAAAAGAGAAAGCAAAAATTAATTTTAAAAAAATTATTATTTTTTATACATTTTCGAGGTTATTTTGACAGCCCGTACCTCCTCCACTTGTAATATTATCAAAAAAGAAGTACCACATTTTTTAATCACAATTAGCTGAGTATTCAGCTGGCTGTGACAGATTTTTTTTTGTATAACCCGTTTTCACCCACTCCTCTTTAAAAATCCTATATCTTAAAAACAGATGAATGTTGACCCCATGTTATATAAACTTTTTTCTTGGAAATAACCTCCTCTATCACCTGCTGCACTATGGCGCCTAAGTTATGGGACACCCTGTATAATAATCACTTAATTATAAATAATATTTTTTCATTTTTATTTTATTTGGTAAATAAAAATTAAATAGATTTTTTTATGGAAATCAAAAGTATTTTGTTGATAAAACTAAATAAGTCATATTTTTTAACATTTGCAAATGTAAAAAAAAACACAGACTCATACCAAATATTTTCTAAAAAAACTAATTTCTAGAGTTTAATAAACTAATGAATGGATTGTGGTAAAATAAACCAATGAGTGCTTTTTATTTCGAGGCAAGAGTTTGGGTGATAAAATATAACAAAAAATCTATATTATAAGTATAGGCTGTCCCATTTTTATCATTTGGGTGGTTTCGGGAACTTCTAGAGAAGATTGAAGAAAAAACGACTACACCTTAGTGTGCTTTAATTTGAAGAGAATAATGATGGTAAACATCGCATATCAATATTATAAACATAGAAACCGAAAACACCCAAAAGTGTCGAAAATGCACCCTGTACACTAGGGGATCAAATATCCTGATGCAAAAATTTTGATAAATATCTCAAGGTCTGAGTATATAATTCGAAGTTTTTGACTTTTTTTAACAGAACAAATTTACTACACCAAGGTGAAAGAGTAAAAAGCTAAAAAAACATCTTTGACAATTTGAAATAAAAAGAAACACTTTTACCTGTGTTTTAAATTTTAGGGATTAAAGTAACACTTTTCTATATCCAGAAAAAATAATATAAAGTAGATTTCCTATCTTTAGGGAAAAATAATAAAAATCAAAACTACGGATATTACCAGCTGTAAATAAGTTATTGGTTTCTAATATTATAAATCGATAAAAAAATTAATTCTGTAAAAAGAGTCATTTAAATAGAATGGCTGTCAAAGCTGTACCGGTAATATTTTACACTTATTTAAATTTTATAATTTTGGGTGCAAAAATTTTATAGGAAAATGTCTATAATAAATATATTTATTTTATATTCAACAAAATCTGCACGCCCATGGTTTTTCATTGATTTCTCTTTTATACCTCTTACAGTGTTGCCTGCGAGGATTCGGCGAAATTTTCTGAGATTTCATGCATGATGAATGAATTTGCGTATTAAATAATGGGGATGCGTCTTCTAGGGTTCCTTGAATTTCTTTGAGCTATACTAAATGTAGAATTTAGTTGTATTTTAGTTACAGTTTTAGTCAAAAGTTTCCTTTGCTCTTTATATATGTTTTCTCTAAGATTCATATGGTTTGAAGCCATTCTTGTAAAACATTTCTACATTAATAAAGTTGTTTCTGAACTTGAACCTAAAAATACCCATTGAACTACTGCTCAAACTCGGCACAAGAGTGTTCAGATGTTAAGTTTGCTCACCACTAGCCAGCCCTACAAACCCTTCAATCCGACTAACTGAGCTAGTTATTAACTTTACATAACTATGATTATATATAAATTTATATAATATAAAAATACGATTTTGTTTACTCTTTTAGTCCTTGTTTTTATTCCTCGTTTATCTTCCATTTACGAAAGTGCATAACTCGTATTTATTTTATCTTCTCCTTATCAAATTATTAAAGATATCAAAGTGGGCGAAGCCTCGGTTGTTACTGGTCAAACCGTGGACCTAAATATGTTTTCGTGCTATCACAACTAGCTATGAGGTTCGGATTGTCCCAATATCCTCGAGAATAAACGTAAGGGGATGAAATGTTCATCTAAATGTTTCCTTCCTGTTACCGAAACCATATGTGATGCGGCAACGCCGCCATTCCCCAGCAGTACAGCTGTTTAATTTCGTGAACGTCAAAGAAAATCACAAAATTCCACAGATAAACAAAACAATCAAAAGTTTTTATGTGATTTTCCCGAAACCTGTGATCTTAAATTCCAATTACGATGTCCAGATGATGCGATGTGCGTATTGTCCACAGTAATTCGATGGAATGCCTCCTTTTAAGGTAATTTCCTAGACACTATATAACCTCCAAACCTAGCTCTATAAAATACCCTTAATTTGTGTACAGAAAGACGAGTCGAAGAGCCTTGATTATTTACCTAAATAAACAAATATGTAACGTTGCCTTAAACGTAAAATGACACGTTACACAATAAAGAAACGTCTCCTTAATTAACGGACTTTGTTATGTTTAGTAAAGATAAAGGAATGCCAAGTTGCTACTGCGCAACCATCACAATAACGAACTGTCAAATAAAATTGAAATTTCCCTAAAATATATCGAAGGAATTTTATAAATATTCTTTGTCATATATCTCGGAGCGACATTTCCTTTTTGGCTTAAAAATAATAGGTAAAGTGATTTTTGTAATAAAACTTAAGTACACTAAGGCACAAAAAATTAAACTTGTTCTAATAGTTGTACTAGTAGTGACAGAACGCACCCTATACAATTTGCATCAAATTTATTCGCAAAAACAAATTCCTCGTCTCAAAAAAAAACCCATTTAAAAAATGTTATCCAAAAATATTGGTTTGTAAATAAATTAGTTATAAAACACCCGCTGTATCTCGATTATTATAAACTTTTAAAAAAAGTAAGTAACGTCAAATCTCAATATTTTTACTCTATACATCATAGGAAAACAAAAAACTTAATTTTTAACCAAAAAATTAAATTTCTCTTAAAATTTTTGTACTTACGAAACATTCTATTATCTAAATCACAAAAAAACCCAAAAAAACATTTTACAACTCCCATACATGTATTGATTTGTGTAAAAGTTGAATTAAAGTAAAAGCATATGAATAAGGTGGGGATGGGACAATTCGCCGCGGCCGATTCGCCGCGGGACAATTCGCCGCCGGCCGATTTGCCGCGGGGACAATTTGCCGCGAGATTTTTTATTTTATGATATTTATATAATAAATAAAATGGCGAATTTTCCTATTTATGAACCGATTTGCCTCAAACTTAAAACATCGCGGCGCTTAAGGTAACTTAATACAATTTTTAACTTAAATTTAAAGAAATGAAAATGATGGATCTAAAATGGCGGATTTTTCCATTTATGAACCGATTTGCATCAAACTCGCAACTTTGAGATCTTTCAGGTCGCTGAGTATTAATTTTAACTTAATTTAAAAAAATCAAAATGGCGGTTCCACAATGGCGCACTTTCTTATTAATAAATCGATTTGCCTCAAACTTGAAACATCACGGCGCCTAGGGTAACTAAATACAATTTATGACTTAAATTTAAAAAAATTGAAATGGTGGATCAAAAATGGCGGATTTTCCCATTTATGAACCGATTTGCCTCAAACTCGGAAGTTTGAGATCTTTTAGGTCGCTGATTATTATTTTTAACTAAAATTTCTAAAAATTAAAATGGCAGTTGCTTTAAGTTTGAGGCAAATCGGTTTATAAATAAGAAAGTGCGCCATTGTGGAACCGCCATTTTGATTTTTTAAATGTTTAAGTTTGAAATCATAATCAGGGACTTAAAACACCCCAAAGTTCTGAATTTGATGCATATTGGTTCATATATGGGAAAGCCCGCTATTTTGGATACGCCAAATGTTTTTTTTTTAAGTTAGAAATTACAATTAGCGACCTGAAACACCCCAAAGTTCCGAGTTGATGCATATCGGTTCATAAATGGGACAGTCCACCATTTTGGATCCGCCATTTTCATTTTAAGTTTAAGTTAGAAATCATAATCAGCGACATGAAACACCACACAGCTCTGAATTTGATGCATATTGGTTAATAAATGGGATAAAAGTCCGCCATTTTGGATATGCCATTTTGTTTTTTTTTTTTTAATTTTAAGTTAGAAATCATATTTAGCGACCTGAAACAGCCCAAAGTTCCGAGTTTGATGCATATCGGTTCATAAATGGAGAAATCCGCCATTTTGGATCCGCCATTTTATTTATTTTTCTAATAAAAAAAATCGTTAAATTGTATACTAACCCCAAATACCTAGTTGGAAAAGTTTTAAAATAGTTATGATCAAACAAATAAACAAATATATTATATAAATGAAATAGTAACATAAAATAAAAAAATCTCGCGGCGAACTGTCCCCGCGGCCAATCGGCCGGCGGCCAATTGTCCCGCGGCGAATCGGCCGCGGCGAATCGGTTGCGGCGAATCGGCTGCGGCGAATCGGCTGCGGCGAATTGTGCCCTACCCGAATAAGGTAGATAGCAGGAGCACTGGTCGTGGGTGTTCACAGGCTCAAGCGTTTGATTTGACGCCTCGAAGCGCTCGGCAGCTCCTTTTTTTGAATGGGTTGCATTGAAGAGCATGCCACCCATGGTATAACAAGACTAGAGTCCTTGTTTGTTACAGATATTGGCCGCCAATATCTGTCACATACAGGGACTCTACTACACACTACTCCCTTAGGAGACATTCATACTGTACGTACCGGAAGCTAGCGCCGATTTTACGGGGGGTAACGTGGTAATTACCTCCCTAGAAAAAAAATGCACTTTTTGTTAATAATTCAAGGGAAAACAGGAGAACTACTCTTTCCCCCCAAAAAAAAATACATTGCAATTTTTCGTAGACTATTACCCCCCCCCCCTTGATTTCGACCCAGATCTGCGCTTGTCCGGAACCGTCACGTAACCGTCTTATACGCTATTTTTTGCACTTTTTAATTTTTATAAAATGTACCGGGTCTGGTCTTTCTTTTGTGGTTTTCAGTTTTTTTACTTGTCATACCTGATCTGCAAATTTTCATCTTTGATTTAATTTTTTTCCCTTATCTCTGTCATTATTTATCCCTGATGTTTACTTTTGGTCCCCGATCCGTTGCTTTTTATCTCGGGGATAAGAAGTGATAATTTTATATCCAGATTCCAAATAAATATCAACAGCAGGATACATCAGTACTGGTTGGGCAGAATTTCTGAAGTTGTGGTGATTTTGATATAAATCGGTACGATTAATAAACTTATGAAGATATTTACAAAAATCATATTTTTTTTCCGACGGCGTAATATATGCGGCTTGCAAATGTGACGTGACATTGATCCAGATTTTTTGAAATAACTAGATAACTACAATAGATAGGACAGTTCTAATTCCACTTTTAGGCAGACAATGAGTGTGCCTTTCTAACAAGGTATTACATTGTAGAATCGTAATTAAGTTCCATTAAATAAAAATTGTTAAATTTAGTTTTAATCAAAATTTACATTTTTGTATTTTTCCTCAATTTTGGTTTATCTGAAGTGGTTAAGTGGTTTTAGGGGTGATTTTGAGTTTGGTTGCAAACTAAGGTTCCTTTTGAGTCTGCCTTTAAGAATATATTATAACTTAGATTTTTCACTCACACGAAATGATGCAAAAAATTTTTGAATTTGGTCAAGTCACTTTTTTTATAAACTCCATGGATTTCGCTCATAACAAAAACATTTTTTACTACACTTTAATTTAAACTAGTTTTTATTATTATGTTTTAGAATTTAAAGAAAATTTTAAAAAATATATTGCAGTTCAAAAAAAATATTCAGGGAGTTTGAGAATTTAATCCAAACACAAGAAATGATAATTTAAAAATTCTTGAATTTTGAGTCAATTTTGGCACCTCTTCATTCATGTCCTTGGGATTTTTATGTTTCCCGGGTGATTTTGTTACTCCAAAAGAATTTACTTTCCCAAGGAACAAGCTTTTAAAATTTGTATGAATCTCCAAAAACCATATTAAAGTTTTCATGCCATTTGCCTCCAAAAATAGCTATTTTTAGAGAATCAATGAAATCCCATAAAAACAAGTCATTACTGTTATTAACTTGCAATATATCTATGACTTGAACTTAACTATAGAAATTTTTGTACTTTCGTTATATAAAGCATTATTTTTTTTTTAATTAGTGGGGGTGCTGACCACATACTATCATCCAGTTTATTAAAATACCGGGTGGAGCAAAAAAAACGGAGAAAAAAAACGGATTTTTTTTTGTTATAACTTTTGAACTACCTACCAATTTTATTGAAAAAAGCTGATGTTTGCAAAAAATGAATCAGGATTTTAGGAAAAAAAAATTTGCCCGCAATCTTGAAATTACAAGATGGCGCACAAAATCATGCTAAGCCCTTTAAATTTGCTTGTTTATTTTTATGTTCCAGATCTTTTTTTGTTTTTTTTTTTTAATTAAAAAAAAAATCCTATTTCTGCCACGCACGGAGGTGGTACGAATTACTAAAATCAGATGGATTGTTCCAAAAAAATTAATTTTTGTTTTAACCTTTGTTGTACAGATTATACGATTACCTTTTCAATTCTGTCTCCATTCATTTCCTAATAAATTAATTATTACTAAACCGATTTTTCTGAAATAACAAGTATCAAGGCAAAAATTACTTGCTCTTTAAAGGTCTCTATCGAAATTTATCACCTTCTTAAAATCCAAGATGGCGGTCAGAATCAAACTTAACCTTTCAAAGAGGTTTGTTTATTCTTATGTTTCAAGAAACTGTTCGTTTTTTTTTAATTCGTTAAAAATCTCTTTCTCCGCCGCACAGAAGAAGACTTAAATCATTAAAATTGGTTCAGCAGTTTTGGAAATATTAATTTTTATTTTAACATTGATAGAGCAAAGAAGATGTTTCACAAACTATACGATTGCCTAATTCTGTCTGCATTTCCTTACAAATTCATTAAAACTAAACCGATTTCAATTAAATGAAAAGTATCATAGTGAGGATCGATTGCTCTCTGAGCATCACCATAGCTTTTTTAGTTGCGAAAAATGTTCACCTCCTATCGATGTTAACCATGATGCTTTTTTATTCATTAAAAGCAGTTCATTAATAAGGAATTCATAAGCAAAGAAATGCAAGCAGAATTAAAAAGCAAACAAGGAATCCATCCCAAATTTTTAGGCTCATAGATTGTTTGCTAATTTCCGAAGAACGTGTATTTTTACCATATAATAATATTTTTTTTACTTCCTGCTAAACTTTGATAAAATATTATAATCCAAAATATATAAATAACATTTTAAACCGGACCTGAACCTAATAATTATAAAAACATGTAATTTAACATTCTCTAGTTCGAAAAAACAAAAATTTATAATTACCGAAATAGAAAAAAACACTTATTAACTTAGATATTTATGAAATAATAAACTCCGCTAGCGATATTTTTGAAATACCGGTAATTTTATTAAAAAAATGCAACTTACCAAGAATCCAAAATAAGTTTTGTTGCGAAAGTTTATTCAAAGATTCTGATTTTCTTCTCTACGAACGCAACAATGTGTTGCATTGTTTTTGATACATTTATTCCACGCCATTAGATTTCTAATTACTTGGAGCCATATAACTATGAGATACTTGAAATAATACTCTAGAGGTGGTATTGCATAGAGTACGATTTCCTTAAGGTCGATAAGTGTATCAGTAGTAACTCAGGTGACCAACAAATTGGGAGGAAATATGATGACGCCACCGCGATGCTTAATTTTAAATTCACTTGATATTTTTTTACACGAACATAAATACTTACGTAGTTTTAATTTTATTACAGGTATTATAGGCATTATGCCAACATTTTACAAATAATGCCTTAAAATTACTGCCTATATAAAGCATTCCTAAAGTTGTCTTATTATAATATTGTTACCCTACAACTAATATAGTATAATATATATAAGTACACGCTGATCTAGAGCTAAATAGAAAGCATTTGTAGCTACTTGCGAACCCCAAAAGCCGCAGAAAACAGTCAGTAATTTATTTGGTATTTGTATTTTTTGTAACTTTAGACCCTTTTAGTACGTCTATGGGAGGGCCCGTAGTAGGAACGGGCAAACCGGGCTTCTGCTCAGGGGCGCCCAATCACAGGGGCGCCAAATCAGAGCTCTAAAGGCATACATCTAGAGTAGCCGGATTAGATGTATTTAGAAGTATGAGTATAGGCGCGCCAATTTACTGTTTCGCCCAGGGCGCCTAAATATCTAGGGTCCTGCTATGGGCTTCAGTTATTTAAATGTATTGTAGGTTCTAAGGTTCTATAAAAATTCAAAGCATTTTGAGACAAAACATATTAATATTTTGACAGCAAATAATTGAAGTTTTTGTAGTCGGCACCCCTACTAAATAAAAAAAATTTGGTTCCGTTTTCGAGAATTAAGCTTCCCTTTTAATTTGGTATGGCTGTATGATTTTAAAAATTATAAAATTGTCATTTGTAAAACGATATTTAAGGTAAATGTTGTATTTTTGGGAATTTCGAAATTTTTTTAAAAAGTGCTATTTTTAAGCATGTTTGGCATAAAAACTCCGGCACGATTTTTGTAAAATTATACAGTTTTTAAAAGCTTGTTTCTTAATACAACTAATTCCTTTGGAGGATCAAAATCACCCAGAAAATGTAGAAATTCGAGGCACACAAATAAAGAGATGTTAAATTGAGCCTTAAATCCAATGTTTTTTTTACATAGCATTACTTAAGTTTGAATTTTTTTATTATTACTGCAATATTTTTTTACATTTACTGCAATATTTTTTTAAATAATTTTTAGGCAAGAAATAAGAATAAAAAAATAAGTAGTAGTACTTTAAAAAAAATATTTAATCTTAAGAGCAATTTTTTAAATTTTTTTACAAAACGCGATATTGCTAACTTTGGTATTTTTTTACGCGGTTCCGTGCAAAGATAATATATAAATTTAAGCACATTGTGATAGGTTAACTTAAAAAATACAATAATTATTATACGAGATCAAAATCGCCACTAAACCGTGTTCGAGGGAACCAAATAATCCAAAAATTTAGAAAATTACAAATTTAAATTTTGGTGAAAATTTCATTTCTACAATTTTTAATAAAAAAAGTCAAAATATTTGTTGAGATTGTTACAGACTGAAAACAAATTGTCCTACAAATTACTGTTTTTGAGATATTTGACTAAAAGTAGGTTACTATCAATCTTCACATTTAGGGCGTCGCGACGCTACCTATAATACGACGCCGAGCAAATCAATGTTTTTTCCTAACTTCGTAGGGAGTCCTTAAACAGCGTGCCAAGTTATATCAAAATCACCCAAAAATTGAATATTTCCAATTTGACTGCCCGACCATACCTATACTTCCCTAACCATGATATATTCTGCTTTGATCCCAAAGGTTATCAGTTTTATGTTTTTTTTTTGTTAACAAAACCACGGATTATTAAAAAACAAACGGATTGAATTTGACCAAAGTTAAAGTGACAAATCGAAAATGGCGGCCGTTCTATTGTTTAGAAATGTCAAGTGCTTGTCAACCGCTGTTTTTGGTTATTCGTGTCTTTTAATTAAAATTTGGGATAAAATCTAACTGTTAGAAAACTGTTCTGTTTCAACGAAAACAAAACAAAATTTTGCCATTTTTACGAGGCCGACGGGTAGCCTGCAGGCACACACAGGTTTCCTACCGAATTTGAAAGGTCATTGAACTGTAATGTCATAACAATCAGATTTCATATTGACGTCATAGTCTTGCCTTAAGCATTTGTTTAAGGCAACGCGATATCGTAGGTACAGTCGTCCAGTTAAGTTCACATGACTTGGCAAATTTTGTAGGCAATCTGTGTAAAGTATAAAGGCCTTGGCCTACGGGTACAGTTCTATTTCAGCCAAATTTTCAACTTTTTCATTTTGGTGGGTTATGAAATTCAAGAAATTCTATAATCTCTGAATATAATTGGTCAACGCTTATCCGTTGCCAAAGTATATCCAATTGCCTATTTGTCACGGCCCTTCAGTCACGTTTTACGACAGGCTTAGAGGTTACCCAAGGCCTGACCGGCGGGTAAAAGTATTATAGACCTTGGAGGTTACCCTCGTGTTGTTTCCATACGGAGCGGAACATTGAGATAAGTAATGAAAAAGGTAGATTTTGACAATTGGCCATGAATATTGGACTAAAACGTAACAAAAATAAATGGATTTGTGACGGATCTGATACCTTCCTTGCTAGCCTATTAGCACACTTCAAGTGAAGCCATGATATATCAGCCTTGAAAATAGAAACTAAAGCTCTTATTGAGCTAAATGTAGTCTACTATATTCCGAAAACCGCATATTGATACGACGCACACAGGCGGATTTCACGAAAAAGCTGGTCAAACCTAAGATCCATCCATAAGATCTATATCCCTAAAATTGCATATAGAATGAAAAAAATATATTTATTGTTTAAAAAAGATAAAGACGAAAAATTATTTAAGGACCCCGCACAAAAAAATAAAATTTGGAACTTTACTAATTAATTAAAATGCTTCCTAAAAAATCGTTGAAACCAGAATTTTGGTTGTATAAACTTTTACAAGATATTGAAATATTTGATTTTAAAAATTGCGGAGCTCCATGAAAAACAATGTGCTATTTTTGCAAAAAAAGTTAATTGAACTTTTTCTGTTTTTCCGACTTTCGTTATCAATAAAGTATATCGCCCAGCAAGAAAAAAAAACAGTTCCTAGAAAAGACAATTTTGCTAGTTCCAACGGTATTCAAGAGAAGTCTATTTCTTTAACAATGTAATGTGTACAGTAAATTTTCACCCAACTTGGTGAAGTAAAGAAAAATTAGATAATACACAATATACATACACAAATAACTTTAAAGCTTACATACCATATGAAAATTGTATTGTTTCTTACCTATGCAGCAACATTTTATTCACAGCTTAGGAACATATCTTTTAACTGTTTGGGACAGTCTTTAAATGACGAAAACTTTTTCTGCTTTTTTTGTTATTATGTTCGCAATATAGGGATCGAAAGAAACCAAAAGATCAATAAACATATCTTGCAGATTTTGGACACGGGAAAATTTTCGTGCATGGTGCTCTCTGTAGGATTTAATAAATAAGTTTTTTACTTTGTGTATGGGCATCATAGCCAGTTTTTTGTCTCTCCTTTAAAATTTTATTTTGAACACAAAGCAGTTTTTATTAATTAAAACAAAGTTTCTGGTTCTAAAACAAGTTATTACTTAACAGTATCATACACTATTTTACTTGAAAATTTCATAAAAATCGGTTGAGCGGCTTAGGAGCTATTGTGTGCCGAACAGATATACACACACCTAAATACACACACCTAAATACACACACACACGGATAGACGTCGCGATAAAATTACTAAGATACAATACACCAAAATAACATATTTTCAGCGGTATCTCAATTTTTTTGTTGTCAAAAATAATACCTTCTCCAGCCATTGCTGCGCGGGCTAGGAAGGTAAAAATGAAATCAGAATACATGTGACATAACAAGTATACTTTTGGTTTACAAAAACCATTGTTATTAAAGCTAAGAAAACTTATTTATTAATTTCTGCATATTATGTACGTATTTCTCACTGGACAATTTTCTATATACAGAAAAAGAAATTTTAACTTTTTTACTCGATCCACATAACTCCGCAGCTGAAACTGACTTTGTTACTTAGAAAACATATGCATGCACTTAATAGGAACAAAACTGTTAATAAAGTTGAATGAAGTTGAAACATTTAGCCAAGTTCTGTTTCAGAAAATGAAAATGTAAAAGGTTTTCTGCATCGGTTGCTTTAAACCGGTTTAAATATTACCAATAAATTAAAAACAATGTTAAATATGTACAATAAATAGTTACATACCTCCAGATTCAAAATCCATGTTCAAAAAAATCATTTTTGAAAATAGGCGCAAATTTTAAGGACTTTTTGACCATCAACTTTTGTAAATTTAAGTAACGCAAATAATATAAAAAATTAAATGGAAGTTTCATCTGTCATTAATATGGCAATTGTTTTTCAAATTAGGCGTGACATGGTCACGGCCTAGCATTATCATCAGTGATTGCACTAATAGCAATTTTACAATTAAGTAGCGCTTTTTAGTGTTTAGGGTTTATGGCCAGCTTTTTCTTAAATCCCGCCTGTGTGCGACGGTCCATTAAAAAGTTAGCATTTTTAAAATTTTTTAATTGTCAAAGAACTGTCATTTGCATTTGAGTTTGCATTAATTGATTTTGACTAAAATCTAATAAAATCGTTGGAGTGTCAAACACTGTTTTACCTTAAAATTTTGTTAACATCGGTTTAGCGGTTTAGGAGCTATCGTGTTACGGACAGAAATAATATACACTCTATATCATAATTTTTTAGATAACTTTTTGACAGCTGTTTACCATAACAAATAGCATAGGCCAACGAAAAAAAGTTGTAAAAAGTTGTCTCAAAAATAATGATATGAACTGTACACACACACACACAGACAGACATCACAATGATATTGCTAAGATAAGTCAAAATACATCCAAATAACACATTTTTGGAGTTATCAAAAAAAATTTTTTTATCAAAAATAATACCTTCTCTACCCATTGCTACGCGGGCTAAGAAGGTAATAACAAATGTTAAAAATAAGTGACATCTTTATTCTTGAAATAAGATATAAAAAGTATAATTTTTATTCATAAAGCATAAGTTACGTATGATTGAATTTGCTTAGAAACTCTATTTTTGAGGCCGAACGATTTCTTATTTAAATTGGTTTTATTATTATTAAAAATGATAACATAAAAAATTAATCTTAAACGTTCTTAAATAGGTCTCGACACCGAACTCGTGTCCCAAAATGTGTGGGTTACCTGAAATATCTGTCACCTAATCTCGCTACCTAACCTAATACATTAATAACACTTAAGATATAGTCACTTTATCTTTTGACAGGCAAAAAAAATAAGAAATGGGCCTAATAAGTGGACATTAATATTTTGTAAGTAGGCCTAGTTAGTATTTCAGATAACTTGAGAGATATCGACAGGAAAATTCGTTTTAATCTTTGGTGGTCCAAGAGATATTGCATATGCATATAGGTAGTATTCGTTTCGGGAGTTGCCTTTCGGGCAAAATTAAAATCTGGTCTAAAACATTCAAACATGTTTTGGATGTACCTAAATGGGCAAGCGCGGATCTGGTTTAAAATCTTGGGGAGGGGAAGGTCATATCCGACGAAAATTTTTTTGTAAGATAATTTTTTTCTAGAAAGGGTAATTCTCCTGTTTTCTCTTGAATTATTAAGAAAAAGTGCATATTTTTTTCTCTAGGGGGTAATTACCACGTTACACTTCTCAAATCCGCGCTTGAAAATAGGACATTTGATTAATTAATAATCGAAAAACTTCATGCGTTCACATCACTCTACTAGTAAATATTGTTTTAAAAGTTTGCATTGCAAAAATTTTATTTTGGATCAAATTGCTTTGCTATAGTTTTTTTACCGTCCTAGCCCACATAGCAGTGGCTGTGTGTGCACTGAAAAAAAAAACGATTTTATTATTAACAAATATTTGGTAAACCTGATTTTTGTTGTGCTCATTAAAAAATATTAAAAGCAAATATTATTAATTATTGGTAACAAACCTTTTTTAAAGTGTTTAGTTATAAATAATATATCATTTGGTTCTTTAATAATTTGATGTTTTTGTAAATATTAATTGCCTTATATTAACCATAACCAAAACACTCTTTCTTTTAAGGTAACAGAACGTCTTTGTTATTAATACTTAAAATTCCTAAATATAAATATACTCTTAATATTGGCAAATATTTCTTTGTGTTTATTACAACAAACATTTTTTTGTATAATGTTACGGGGTGATTTTGCTATTATAACGGTCTGAATTGGTTTCTATTAATTACTTCGTTCAACAAGTTCAAACACATTTGGTTATTATTAACAAGCGATATTATCGAGCAATATAACTTAGTACCGTCTCGTCCACAAAACACCAGTCTCGGCTCGGGCCTTGTCTCGCGAGATCGTGACGTTTCGGTTGATATTTTGTAGGGGAGAGCGGGGCTAGTTAAGCCACTTTTTACATAAATGCAAATAAAAGCATTGCTATATTACACTGAAAAAAAAACGATTTTATTATTAACAAATATTTGGTAAACCTGATTTTTGTTGTAAATAAAAGCATTGCTATATTACTTACAGTTTTACAATTATAATATGTTTAAGGCAAATATTGGTTTTTAAAACTATGCATTCAAACTTAAAAAACACTTTTTTCTAGCACCCTTGCAAGCGGCCCAACTAACTCCACCCACGGAGTAAGTTGGGCCATACGATGGGGCAAGTTGGGCATGGTTGAATAATTAGGAACTGTATATATATGCAACATAAAATAACAGGAAATTATTAGATTATTATTATTGATAATAATAAAATACTAAACTTTAAATTTCTTAAAAAACAAACAATATAAAGTAACCTAATTCTTGCTCTAGTCTGATTCGGAATTACGGTTTTAGCAAACATAAGTAAACCCTGCATCAGCACATGTTTCATGGGCCCAAAACTTGTAAGTTAAACATTGTACCCATTTTTCTTTTGGTTTGCTGTTTGAGAATGGTTCCATGCAGACTAGACAAAATGTTTCCTCTTCATCATCGCTGTCATCTTTCAGTGTCCTTTTCTGAGTAGTTTTTCTATGCTTCTTTTCCTTGAAGACATTTTTTGTTACAGATTTTTCCTTTTTTTTTACTTTTTTCACGTTCCAACTCTTCTTTAACCGGAGTTTCAGTTAGTATAGCTGTTGACCATTTTCTTCGGTTAATATTCTTGGTCTTTCTTTCGCCAGCTTTCGGAAAAGCACTCAAATTTGACTTGAAGGGTCTGTGTGATGTCATAAATAAATAAATGGCCGCTTTTTTACTGTTTTTTCACAATTTTTGGCTTATAACTTCTGCCAATAACTTAGTTTTACAGAAAAACTAATCGTTTTTTGTTTGCAAGAGAACACCAATCAAGATACCGCGTGAACAAGTCCACATCTAGGGGGCCTAATTTCCATAAGAGGGTAAAAAACAGATAGAATATAGCATATACTAATAAAAGACCGATTCCAGTCGAAAGCGTTTCAGTGTTGCCAAAGGTAACTTTGATAAATAACTACAGGCGCAAGTCGTCGCAGTCTTCAAGAAGCGGACAATCTAAAACATTTGTTTAGGGCGAGAATTATTACATGACGTGATTTTTAGTCCATCATACGTACGCATGCTGATTTTAACCTTAAAATAAAAAAAAATGTTTTTAGAAAATGTATGGGGTTAGCTGGGCCGGCACATCTACATACAAAATTGAGAGAGTCGGCAATCATGTTTGCGTAAATATTAGCATCGTTATAATTTCATTAAACTCTAAATATCTCTACATATGTAAAGTTAACTATAAAAAACCGAATGGGGGCATGCAGGTGTTATAAAACAATCTGGAAAATGTTTTCCGAAATAACAAAAAGTTACTTACGAGGTCCAAAAAAAAATGCCTCTGTAGTGAAATAGCGCGTATCAAAATTGCACGTATCAAAATAGCGCGCTCATTTGAGCGCGTGTTCAAAATAGCGCGTGATCAAAATAGCGCGTATCACAACGGCGCGTTATCAAAATAGCGCGTATCATAATGGCGCGTGTTCAAAATAACGCGTATCAAAATAGCGCGTATCAAAACAGCGCGTATCAAAATGGCGCGTTTTCAAAATAGCGCGTATCAAAATAGCGTGTATTCAAAATAGCGCGTATCAAAATAGCGCGTGTTTAAAATACCGTGTGTTCAAAATAGCGCGCCTTAAAATAGCGCGTCTAAAAATACCGCGTTTTGAAAGATCGCCATTACAAACGTTGTTGTTACAAAATAGTTCGAGTAAGGGGTTTCTTTGTAACATATTCACCAAACCGAACCGAACCGAACCGATTCAAACCGCACCGAACTGAAATGAACCGAACCAAACCGAAACATTTTTAGTATAGCAAGTCATCGGTTTATTTAACGGTTAAGTAAGTATAACTTATCTGACCTTGCTCAAACTGTTAAGGTGAATATACCAAAGCAGACCTGATACGCGCTATTTTTAATACGCGCTATTTTGATACGCGCTCTTCTGATCACGCGCTATTTTGATACGCGCTATTTTGAACACGCGCTATTTTAATACGCGCTATTTTGAACATGCGCTATTCTGAAAACGCGCTGTTTTGAAAAGCGCTGTTTTGAAAAGCGCTGTTTTGATACGCGCTATTTTGATACGCGCTATTTCGTTACAGAGCAAAAATAAATAGGTCAAAATCTGTTTCTTGGAGATACACACATCACAGATTCTCACTGCGGACTAATGCATGAGCAAAGGCGACTTTGCCACGTGGGTGGCGCTGGCAGCTGACGTCTAATTGTCGAGTTAATAGGGGTTTCTCAACGTGCCCCTATGCCCAACGAGCCCCGCTCTCCCCTAAGTATGAGCCGCGGTCTAGACCGAACCGACCCGACAGTGTTGCCAACCCTACGGATTTATCTGTAGATCTACGGATTTTGGATTTCGATCTCCGATATCCGATTTTGGATCCAAATCTACAGATTTTTGGCAATTTTACTAAAAAACGATTAACATCGAAACACAACGGCGGCCGCGCCTCATTCCTCCTTATCAGTCATCAGTAGGGACCTATTGCAATAGTGCCAGGCACAAATTGTGCCGGGCACTATATTGACAGTTTCTCATTATAAGAACAGCTGTGTCCTTTCAAAATTAGGCCTTTGTGTATTATACGAGCCGGATTTAATAGTGACACCACTATTAATGGAAAATAAACGACGGGTTTTATAAATTCGACTGGTATGTCAATTTTGAAAGATCAACTGTCAGTTTCTAATGCGAAACTGTTAATATAGTGCCCGGCACAATTTGTGCCTGGCACTATTGCAATAGGTCCCTATTATACTTACTTTTCTTCCTACATTTTAATTATTTTGTAAAAAGGTTTTGCTTGGATCAGTGACCTTATTTTTCTAGACATCTAGCAGACGGTCGTTGCAACATTATTTAGAACGAATTGTATTACTTCGCGCGTTGTTTGATTGGGAGTCAAACAACGCTTCGCGCCACGAAAGTTAAACTATGTTTTACGTCATGTATGTTGCACTAGAAAATATTAGTGTTTCTACGTACCTTAACTAAATAAAAAAGGTTAAAAAAGTACGTACTTTTTATTTCTTCTAATTATAACGGTTTATCCGTTTAAAAAATTGGCGGCACTGCAAAAAAGTTTATTTGGATCCGTTGGAACGGAGCAGTAGGTACCGTACCGTTCTCGCAATGAAATTGAAACCCTTCTTTTTCTAAGCGTTCTCGTGCAATTCCGAACCAAAAAAGTTGTGCACTCCTGTCACTGTCAAAAAAAGAAAAAAATCAAACCAATATAAACTTTTTAATTGTAAAAAAAGCATCTTTTTTGTTTTTAGTCTTCTTTGAACCTACGGATTTCTACAGATTTTTCGCGTTCACGCTACGGATATTCGGTTTCCAATAGTTGGCAACACTGTTACAGACCGTCGCAGCCACTCATAGAGAAATGTCTCGGCAGACACTGTGCCCAAAAATCAAGGGGACGCCATATTTTGGGAAGAACATTGACCAAACAAAGTATAGATTTTTTGCTAATACAGACCTAAATACGCGGGTATTTTTATGGGATCATAATGGTGTTTTGGTTGCAAGAGTCGAAGTGAACAAAAAGTCATCAGGAGTAACGCTTTAAAGGTAGAAATATAGCTTCAAGAATAAAAACGTATTCATTGTATAAACTTTTTGTTCTGTGGAAACTGATTGCTTTATAAACAAACAGTAAATAGGATTGATTTTTAATTAACTGATTTATGTGCTAATTGTCGACAAGTATCCACAGGCGTAGGCTTTATTTGTTTTTAATATAAAATTCATACTATTTTTTTTTTGTTTCAGACACCCGCTTAAAGATGGAAACAATCTGGCTTTGGTCGTCCACAATAACATAGTAAGTGTTATTTATTATTTTTTTAGAATGCTTTATATTTGTATTTTGTGATTTTAATAATTATAAATTTGATGTCATTTGAATCATGGCTTCAATTCTTTGAATTAATTAAGATTTTTAAGCAAAGAGCCTTTAGTATGAAAATGTGAAGTTTAAACCTTTTAACTTAAAGCAAACATTTAATTCTCTGCACAGTGGCGTATATAGAAAAAAATTCGGGGGAGGGGGCGAGACGGTTTCGGAGGGGGGGGGGGGGGTTCGAGACCTCATGAGGCAGTATTTTAGGCTATTTTATGTTTATATTCATAAAATATGCGGACAATATCTAAAAAAACTTTAAAGGGGGGCCCAGGCCCCCCCTTATATTCGCCACTGGTTCTGTATTAAATTTACAAATATATAAAATTTATTTTCTTTCTCAGGTCAGCACTGACTTGAAGGTGGAGGAAGTAATTGAACAAAGGAGAAACATTTTAAAAAAACACGGGCTACCCATGCGGCCTTTCATAATGGTGGAGTCCCCGAACTTATAGTGGGGTAAAATCAGTTTATGTCAGATTTGACAAAATTTTGTGGGCATCTCACATGGAACAAACGTGTGTATATTTCATTAACCAACCTTTCCAAAAAAAAACAAAGATTACCAGCCACCATAAAAAAATTTGACTCCACTTTTATAATAAAATACAAATAAATATTTTTCATCAAAACAACTTGCTTTTTATTATTATTAAAATTCTCTCATTATTCTATACCTTATTCATTTCTATAGGGTTAATGGGAAAAAAACACCAATTTTGATCACACAACTTTATTTCTTTTCGACGATCCATTTTCGTCTTCCTAAGGCTAAGGTGTGTAGCCTGAGGAAGACGAAAAAAAAAAGGTGTGTGATCAAAAGTGGTGTCCTTAATTCCATGAACCCTATAGAAATATACAGGGTGTTCATTTTAAAACTTCCCAACCAAGATTCCTTGAAAATGATTTTTTTTTGAGAAAAAGTAAAAACATGTCAATTAATTTATTAAGGAGGACGCTTTTGGCTATCTTATAGTTTTTGTAGTACACACCCCCTTTGAAAAAATAAGTGAATATGTCAAAAACAAATTGATAGATTTCCAAAATTTGTACACCTTTGTAAAGATATTTAAGAAACCTTCAAAAAAAAGTATCAATTGACCCACTTTCCATATTCAAAATATAGGGGTAAAATGTACCCCTCAAAGTGGGTGTATACTACAAAAATTTTAAGATAGCCAGGATTTGTCCTCCTTAATAAATTAATTGACGTGTTTTGGCTTTTTTTAAAAAAATCATTTTCGAGAAATCTGGGGTAGGAAGTTTTAAAATGAACACCCTGTATTTTAAACAGAACGTGAAACCTACAAATACCTTATTAATGCAAAATAACTAAATATAATTACAGCTACTAATTATATACTAACCCATAATTAATTAATTTAATATTAAATAAGAATGATCCTTATAATAAATATACAGTTTATTAATAATTAAACTCACATATATTTTTAAATACCAACAATTTATTAGTGCTTGATGTAGCTTTTTTTAAATATTACCAGACAATTTTGTTTTTATTAACAAATATTTGTTTCAATTGTTGAAATTTCTGAATTGTTACCTGCAAACAAATATCTAATAAGCCAAATATGGGCAACGCATTTGGTAACAGTTACAAAATGTTTGTTATTGTTACAAAATTCTTCTCTCAGTGTGTGTGTATATTATTTCTGTCCGTAATACGATAGCACCTAAACCCCTGCACCGATTTTTATAAAATTTTTAGGTAAAATAGTGTTCGACACTCTTACGAGATGATTAATGACAGATTTTTAACAATAAATTTTTTTAAAAAATGCTAACTTTTTAATGAAGCGTCATATCAAAATGCGGTTTCGGAATATAGTAGACTACATTTTGCTCGATAATTTCTACTACTACTTTGTAAGAGCTTTAGTTTCTGAGATATTTACAAAAAGCTGTTTTCATGGCTGTGTTTTCTGTGCTAATAGGCTAGATAGGAAGGTATCAAATCCGTCATCCATTTATTTATAAAGTATCCTGTCAAATTCAAATTTAACTTTTAGTTTGTAAGATATTACGTAAAATAGGTATTTCCTTATGGAATGGTCCCTTTATTTATTTATTTATTTATAATCTTTGTAATTTTTTATATTGTTTCTTTTGATTTTAAATTTTAATTTGTTTAAAATATTTTAAAATAATCAAAATAAAAAATAAATCAAAACTAAAAGGACAATTAAAAAACAAAAATTTTATACCATATTTTTTGTGACTTAGCGGGAATGCTTTCCCCGCTTTAAAGCCCCCGTACCCCGTAGAAACGACGGTGAATAAGGTAATACCCTACCCCTTATTTAAAAGTTTAAAGTTGTTGTTGTTGTCCCTATTGTTTTAGGCTCACATAATGGTTTTGAAAAATACCTTAAAAAATAATAAAAGTGTTACCATTAAACATTGGGGAGTGGGAGGATTTTTACGTCCGCACTGTATAGGAGAGGGATCTGTAATTTTAAGAGAAAAATGGTTTGGTAGTTTTTTGTAGAACTTTAAATTACCTTTCTACCTTGGTAAAAAATCGTAGGTAGGACATATTTAAACCGTCATATTTAACAGAATATAGAATATAAAAATTTAAAAATTAGCTTACGTTATTTAAAATGGTGAAGACTTAGTATTTTTAAAGCATTTTTTCCACTTTTGAAAATTTCACGGGAGAGTATAATTAAACCCTCAGGCCAATTTTGTAGTTTTTTGAGCAACAAACTGTTTAACTTGTGGTAAAAATGGAACCCACTATAAATACAAGTTGTCAATATACATCTTTTTGCATTTTGTGATTTTTTGTAAAATCAGCAGTTTCTCTATAAAACACGAAAAAAAAACATGATGTTGAGGAATATATGTTTTTTGCGACACCATAATCTTAATAATGTAAGTGATTAATAGTTTTTATAAAAGTGCACTATAATCCCAACAAAATAAAATTAGTTTGAAAAAATCGGTTAAGAAATAAAAAAGTTGTGAATTTTCAAAAAATCATATTTTCATGTTTGAGCCGCCATATTGTATTTGGCAAGAGTTTGAGAGATATCCAATAAGTCGAATTGTGTTCCCAAAGGTTAGGTTAACTTTGCATTAACACGAAAAATGCATGAAGGCCTCTAAGCGAATAGAGTAAATGGGAGTTTCACCCTGATCTGCACCAGTATGACGTCATTACTAGTCTGTAGTTTATTCACTCTCGTAAAAGTACACAATAAGAATAATAGAGCCACCCAGTGACCTACCAATTCAGTTTCTTACCGATTTACTGGCTCATCAGTTAGGCTAAGCGATTCAAATAAGCGTCTCCATTATGCATTCTGTTTTTCATTCTTCTTTAGACAGAAGTTCATGTCTACCGTCCACCCTTCATGCATTTTCTGTAATCATGTGTCTTCAATAATATTATTTTCTATGGGAACAACCATGAAACTATTGAGAATCGGTTTTAAACTTCAATTTAAATATCCACAATAGGGCATATACTTACATAATTAAGTGACAATATTATAAAAGGTTTGACGTATGATTTAAGATAAAAAGTTCGGCTCTGTGTATGAATTTTTGAATGGGAAAGAACGAGTACCTACTGCCTCAAAATCGGGTGAAACTCGAACTGAGCAGGCGATCTCACTAGATTTCCGTATGTGTAATGGTCCTGACCAAATACGTTCTAGCATAAATACAAGTTCAAAGAATCAAAAAAGTGAAGCGCTCATATGGCTTCGGAAACAATGGCAAATTTAAATTAGCGGATGCAAATTTTTAAGTGCGCATGCGTGTTTTTTGTTATTTAGGAGGCCATATTGAAATTTTGCGATGGTTTGCGTTTGTCGTGTAAAATTTTCTCTGTAAAAATGGGAAATATTTTTCGTAAATCATGTGCAGTTTGTTAAAAAATGTCCGCAAGAAGGAAGGGAGTGCCATTTCATAGGTAACTACGTGTATTTTTTTTTAGAATTTGTTAATAAACTTAGGAGTAGTTTATAGGTGCCATTAAACACTTTTCAGTGTCCACAATAAATCTGCATAATTGGTTTTAGAAAAACTGCAAAATTCATTCAGAATTTGATACATTTTCACCCAATTAACTAGTTTTAAAAAAAATAATAGACATAAACCTATATATTTGACAATTGCCAAATAATGTAGTGACGTAACGGAGTATGTTCCAAAACCACCAAAACTGACGCATGCGCAGTAACCGATATCCTGTCTACCCCAAAAAGGAACATTAAGAATTAAATAGGGGTTCTGGATTCAAGCATCGCGTGTGAGAATGCATGGGTAATCGGTATGCTCTAACGTATTTGGTCTTGACTGACAGAGATGTAAATTCTTACTCTCACGCATTTCTTTCACAGAGAAATTAATTAAAGAGACTTGTTCTGGCGTTTTTAACCTTACTTTTGACTGTCAGCTTCGTTTTAGTGGGCTTTTTTTAAACCGTGTTACCATTATAATTTATAAAAAAATTAGAAACTATTAAAAACACTTCTTGCCAAAGCAAAACTGACACAACAAACCAAAATTAAGGTTAGAAACGCCACAATAGCTCACGCGGAAAAGTTTTCCCTTGGAAAAAGATTGTGATGTGTACTCAAGTTTGAGTGATGTCGTATAGAAAGGGGTCCTAAGCGCTTATCCTTCTTCCTTGACGTACTGTAAGGTGAGCGGATTTTTCACTTTCACTAATTCACCGAGGATCTTAAATTCACTATGTGATAAATTCGCTGGAGCACGTTGAAGTTATTTTGGCGTTGCTAGCTTTAATTTTGGTTGTCAGTTTGGCTTTGGTAAAAAATGTTTTTGTTAATTATATATTTTTTTTTAAATAGGTAAAGGATTAACGTTAAAGGCCTCTACGCCCGGCAAAACAAAACTTAAAGGAAGGTTATAAACGCCCCAAAAACGCCCGTGGATTCTTTTTCCCGTGAAAAAAGGTGATGTTTTAATAATAATTAGATAGATAGTTTAAAATATCGCTATTGTTTTATAGTTTAAGGTATGTTAAAATAGCGCTTAATATAATAGTGCTCTACTAAATATCGTGAGCGCTCTTTTAAAACAACGCCAGTAACAAAATAGCGCAAGTAACGAATAAGTGCGAAAAATAGAAAACCCGACATGTCACAACCTAACCTAGAGACACTGAAACACAAATTTTTTGGTTATGATATTTTCTTGACAAGTTCATTGGCGTTTCAATTAAATAATTCAAGTTGTCAGCGGCGAGTGACATCAATCGTAATGCACCAAATAAAAAACACGTTTGTTTGTCACCCCCGGTATATGTTTTGTCCAAATTTGCCTATTTTTTATTTTTCGATGCTTATGAATTAACAAGGACGGAAGGTGCGTCTCTTCAAGCAATGCTAAAGTATGGAGGACCAATATTTCTCTCTTAAACTGATCTAACTTAACCTAACCTGACACAACCTAACCTGACACAACCTAACCTTACTTGATCTAGCAATCACCTCACAGTTTCACGCCAGCGCAGCCCAGCGGTCCACAAATCTAAAATACGGTCCTGTTTGTTACAGTGAACTAACACCTGAACCGCCATAAAGGTCAAGTTTAGAGATCATTTCGATCGCATCAAGTCACGATGTGAAACAAAAAATGAACTAATAGAATTCGTCTCGAAATCTGATAATGGATTTTTCTTTTCTCAGCAAAGCAATGAAAGAAAGTTAAAGTCGTGAACTTGAGAATAAATAAGAAATATAACGAAGCAATTTATAAATATTAAGTGTCTACCATAAATGGAAAATAGAAATTAATTGTTAGTCTTTAAATTAAAATTAAGAACATACAGGGCTCCTAAACCTAGATTTTTAATGAGAAAAAGCCCCGTATGGCACTTTTACACTAAGAATATAATATGACATAACATAAAAGCTTGGTCCAATCACAGTTTGACTTTTGTGTACGAGATTTCGGAAATTTAGCTAAATTGATTGATTCTTTATCCACCTAAAAGACACTTCACCTATGAAAGTAACCAAAGGGCCATTACTACATGTATTAGGGCTGAGCCCCATTTAACTGCAATATTAACAAACAGCCAACCTACTATATGTACCTAAATATGCCTAATTAGTTTTTTAACAAAAAAATTATCAAAACCATCCAAACACAATAAAAACGGTTATGGTGAAAAATTGTAAATAATGACATTGCGGTCATGCGCGTAATGATTTCACAGAAGACATGATATAAAAGATAAAACTTGGGCATCTTTTTATGTCTCATGTTATGTCATTTAATGTTATGCCATGCTATTTTTCTGTATAAACACCAACAGGGTTTGTCATAAGCTCAACTCTGTTATGTTATGTCATGCTATGTCTTATATCATACTATGTTTCTGTATAAACCTTGCTTTACCCAAAAACAAATGTGTTAAAATATGCCTAAAAATCAAATAGCTATTGAGAAACTGAGTAAAAACACACACAGCGCAGTAATATAGTTATAATAACTAGCAATATACAGTGTGTCCCAACGAAAACGAAACATAGGCGTTTTTGGGTATTAAGAATATTTTTTCGAAAAATTCCTCGGACACGTCGATTTAGTTTTTGAGGGGGACACTTTTTGGCAACAAGAACATTTTTCTAACACAACCCCCTTTCACGGGGTGAGATTCACCCCCAGAATGTAAATAGGGAAAGTGATACCTTGTTTTAAAGGTATTTCGATTCTGTTTACAGGTCTAGTATTTTTTCCAAAATCTAGCGATTCGTTTTTGAGATTTTAAAATTAGCATGGTTTTATTAAAAAAAATTTTTTGGGCAGTTTTTCGCAAAATTTTCTTTTTTTCCTCAGACCCGTCGATTTTGTTTTTAAGTTCTACACTTTCTACCAAAATTAAAATTTTTGTCTTACCACCCCCTTTTACGGGGTGAGATTCACCCCCAGAATTTTAATTAATTCTTCTAGTTCGATTTTGAAAAAATAACATGGTACCTACATGACGAAAATCGAAATGCCTTAATTACTCGACTCACCTTTGTAAAAAGTGTAGAATTTGGGAGCAAAATCAACGTGTCCAAATTAAAAAAGAAAATTTTAGAAAAAACTGACTTTTTTTTTAAATTAAATATCTGGATAACGAATCGTTAGATAAAAAAAAAGTACCACTCGACCCACTTTCCCTAATAAAATTGTGGGGGTAGGTCACCCCTTAAAAGGGGGTGGTAACACAAAAATTTTAATTACGGTAAAAAGTTTAAAATTTAAAACAAAATCGAAAATAAAGCATATGTTGTAAAAAAAAATGTTTAATTTTTTTATCGAATTATGTTAATTTCAAAAATAAAAAAAGTACCAGAACTATCAGGAGAATCAAAAAACCTTTAAAACAAGGTATCACTCTACCCACTTTCCCTATTTAAATTCTGGGGGTGAATCTCACCCCGTGAAAGGGGGTTGTGTCAGAAAAATGTTCTTGTTGCCAAAAAGTGTCCCCCTCAAAAACTAAATCGACGTGTCCGAGGAATTTTTCGAAAAAATATTCTAAATACCCAAAAACGCCTCTGTTTCGTTTTCGTTGGGACACACTGTGAACAAGTTTCCCAACTTGTTTTTATTTTTTGTAAATAATTATATTCTCTAATTTTCACTTAAAATTAGAGAAGCTCTCTTAGTTTTTAAATATTTTTGGGTTACATTTTCTAAGCTTACAAGCGTTTTTAGAATATTATTTTGATTTACTTTACGCTATATGTTTCCATATTTTAAATTTAAACTTCGCGCGCTTCTTCCAGCAATGAAGGATTTGAGATAAGCGGCTAAATTCGGCCTAGCAGACAAAAACGCCGATCGTCTGCGCGAACACACAACCACGCGCCACGTGCAAGGAACGTCACCGCACCGCTATCATTTTATATTAAAATTGTGGAGACTATTAATTTTACGCTTTAGTTTATTAGATATTAGTGTTTGGAACATTTTGAACTATAGAACAATGAAGAGTCCGGTACTTCGCGTATAATCGGGCTGGCCAGCCAAGTAGCTACAAAAGACATCTAATGGTAAGTCGTTTCTTGATAATTTTTCATTGCTGCGCTATTTTTAGTATTTAAGTTTTTAGGCCCTTTTTTCCCTGTTGGAGCCCTGTGGAAAGATATAGTCCCTCTTAACTCCCCCACGTTTTTCTCGAGCTATCTCGAGTGGTCCTTCAGTATATTTTTATTTTCTACAGAAGGCCTAACCTCACCAGTTGGTCCAGGTTCGAGCCTGATAACAGGACCCCGGGAAAAATTAAAGTCTAAATCGCATTTTGTTAAAAATAAAATTTTTAATAAATTCGCAATTAAAAGATTTTGCATTACCTTGATCTTTTTGCTCTGCTAGCAGTGAAAATAAAAAGTACTGAACGCGCATTATTTTCGCGCATTTCCTACCTCTTTTTGGCTTTGCGTCGCCTGCACGTAGGAAAAGTTTCCAACACATCGCTGTAAACGATATTAGAGAGGTAAATGAGACTTGTTTACATTTTTATCGCCTATTTTCTTTTCTTTTTAAACGCTTTTAATTTTTAAATATTAAAAATTTCGGAAACTAATCGTTCACCTGTTTTAACGGAGTTTTTTAAAAACATTACAATGAGTACGCAACTTAAGAAGTTAGAAGCACTCCGTAATGTGCAACATAATCGCATTAATACTCTTCATAACTTAGCTAATGCATGCCTAACGGATGATACAAAAAAACCGTGTTTACAGGTTCGACTTATCGACCTTGATGAAATGAAAGAATCATTTTTTATTTATCAAAATCAAATAATAGAGGCTTATTGCAAGTCTTACTGAGTTTGACGACAGCTTCTATGATATTAAAAGAATTCAAAAACAACTATTTGAGGTGAAAATTGAAGCCCAGATCGCTTTATGGCGTCTTTAATGCCAAGACTGCGCATTGTCGAATTTCATGGCGACATCACTAAGTTTCCAACCTTTCTAGATATGTAGAATAGTTCTGTACACAATAATCCTAGTATTCCTACAAACGCTAAATTTAATTTGTTACTGTCCTACTTAACAGGACCGCCTTTAAACCAAGGGCGGATCCAGAGGTGCTTCTCGGGGGGGGGCACTTTACTTTTAAAAAACGGTATATATTTTTTTAAGCAGCATTTTATTGAATTAGTCAGTCAGGCAAAAATTTTGAGTTTTTATTAGCAAAAACATTACTTTGTACTCATTTTTTGTATATTCAAAAAATTCTCGGGGGGGGGGCAAGTGCCCCTAGTGCCCCCCCCTGGAGCCGCCACTGCTTTAAACGTAGTTAAACATTTACAAATAACCGACGCTAATTATATAATCGCTTACAATACGCTTCTAAACCGCTATCATAACCCCCGCCTATCGGCTCAAACTTATTGGCGCTCCGTGTATAATTTTCCCGCTCTTAAAGACGACAATCCAGAAACGCTGCGCACGCTGCTTGATGTTTTTTCAGAAAACATTGAGGCTTTAAAAACTCTAAATTACGACACTGATCAATGGTGTTTTCCGCTCGCCAACATTTTACTAGATAAATTGCCTGAGGTACTACTTTCGCGCTTGGAACTAGCTAATTCTAGGTCTAATGAAATGCCCAAATATCAAGAAATTTATAATTTCCTTGAAAGTCAATGTAATTCGCTTTATTCGCTACAATCTAAAAATAGATTTAAAAATAATAAACAGTTTTATAAAAATAACGCCTTGCCTTATTATACAAAAACGCTACTTGGTACGAAAAATACTCATTCTAAAGATAGATGCGCTTTTTGTGATTCTAACCCACATTTAATATATTTATGTCACGCATTTAAACGTAAATCTCCCTACGAACGCTATGCTTACGCTAAAAATAAAAAACTATGTTTAAATTGTTTAAGCTCAATACATTTAACAAATTCTTGTCAAAGTCTACGCTCATGTCGCTATTGCCCTGGTAGTCAAAGACATCACTCATTAATTCATTTTGAGCGAAATTCTAATTACTCTAATTCTCAAAATCAAAATAGATCACATTTTGATGCTAACGTGAATTTCTCACAAAATCTCTCTAATATTTCTCCCAACGCGTCTCCAAGTAGCGCACCACGTGGTTACTTGGCCAGCCAGCAAAGTTTTAGATCCCCGGCTACTGGTTGTCCGCTTCAAAATTACTCTACTCAAAATAATTTCCCTCAAAGTGCCTCTCCTCAAAATAATCAAAATTTTATTTCGACGTCTTCTAATTCACAAGTACCAATCGCAACTCCTTCGGGTTCTAACCCCACGCATTGTGGTTTTATTTCTGCGCAATCGCAAGTTTTATTGTCAACTATCCTAGTAAAAATTCAAGATGTCCGCGGTAACTTTCAAACAGTTAAAAGGTAAAGGTCGGGGTTTATTTAATAAAATATAAAAATATTTTACCAAAAATATGAGAACTTTCAAGGTTTCCGTTTAGTTGATAATAATATTTAACACGATGAAAAATAAATAAGTAAAAAAAAATAAATTAGATATTATTATTTATATAAGTTTAAATTAAAAAAAAAAATTAAAAAAAAAATATATATGTTATACTTTAAAGTTTACTTTTAACTTTTTAAAAAACTTTATTTTGATTAAATACAATATAGGACTTAAACGTTATAATTGAACGTGTACTTAAGAACGATTCTAAAGAGAATGACTTAACGTTACAATGATTTGAGTTTATATAAAGAAAATGTGCTGATTAAGCAATGGAATAATTCCTTAATATTCTAGACTTAAACTAAAGTGCAATTCGGCAGGAATGCACGTGTTGTTTATTCCGTGAGAGACGCAAGTCAGCAGAATGGTCTTCTTATCTTGAAAGGTTCTGAGAAATAAAGTGTTGATTCGGCTTGAATGCACGTGTTGTTTATTTCATGGGAAACGCAAGTCAGCAGAATAAGCTTCTTATCTGGAAGGTTCTCGAGTTTCATAGAAGGTTCTGGTTTCTTCTAAGTGTAGGCAGGATATTTTCATATAACAGCTCCCCTCTTTTTGAAAAAGTTGGCGTTATACGGCAACTTTTATTAAGATGATTGATTGATCATTAATTTTGCATTGGGTTCGATTTCTTCTTCGATTTGATCTTCGATGTGTATGCTTGGCCTTCTTTTTGGTAAGATATTCGATAAATTCCTAATTCTTTGTAGATTAGGTTTTGGAAATGGTGGAAAGTCATTACCATTATCGTTATTGGTATTATTACCATTTCTTGTTCTTCGGCGTCTTCGACATTTGTTAATAATGTAAAGAATTACTAGTAGCACTATCAATGTTATTGTAATGATAGTAAACCAATCAATGTGTTTTTGAATGAATGGTTGATTGATCATTTTATCTAATTCTTCTGAATATTGGTTAAGATTATGTTGTGCAATATTCAGATCTTCGACGTTTATTTTGCTTAACTTTAATGGTTTTAGACCTTGAATTTTGGGGATTTCAGGCATATCTTTACAACAAGTATATGGAATATTGATTATTGGTGAATTTATTTCTTCGAAGGTACTTTCTTGAAGTATGGTTTCAGAATGAATTCTCGTACTTCCAATAAAAGCATTGCATGTTGATTTGAAACGAATTATACTATTGGTTTCAATTAATTTCGTAATGATTTCTTGATTCTTGCATTTGATATTGGTAGGTACTGGTTCTGACGTAGTAACTAGCCATTGATTTTCTTCAAGTGGTTGAACATTGTAGCCTTGTGCATAGAAAATGGTTGTTTGACATGTTTTCGGCAGCTGAGTTTGTTGCTTCAATAGTTGAGCTTCACAAATAGCATCACTGTCGATGGGATACGGAAGTACTTTGGAACAGAGCTTCGTTCTTCTTTCGATGATCTTGCAGTGGTCCACGTTGTGGAAGGTGACGAAAAACATTGAATCATCGTCACGCGCAATAAATTTATTAATTGTTGATATAGTATGGTGAAGACCTGTTCGATTATCTAATATTGGTATTGGGTAAAGTCTGTATAAAGTATAAGTCGAAGGGTCTATAAGAGGTATTTTAAGAACAAATACTATTTTTGATTCAGTTTGAAAAGCACTAAGTTCAATTAAATTAATGTATTGGGCTACCGTTGAGATTGATATTGGTAAAGGCAAATTATTTTTTTGTAATGAATGAGAAATCTTTTTCAATGAATCTACCAAATCCGATGGTTTTATTATTGAACCATGCAATATTTTTAAACGTGCAAAAGTTACTGCGTTTAACGCGTCATTTAATGAATCTTTAATAAAGGTGTAACTTTCCATAAGCGATTCGCATAAATCTAATGCTTTTATTTGTGCTTCTGCATAGGCAGCGTTATCAGAAATCGAAGTGACTAAATATTGAATTAATTTAATATCATGATTAAACGTTTCTTCATCAATTTGTAATTTTTGTAAAGTCGTATTAAAACTTTTAATAACAGAGGTTGTTACTGAAATTTGTTTTTGCAATAATCTTTCAATATTTTTCTCATCAGTCGATACTTTATTAATACAATCATTAAAGTATTCTCCGTCTGATGCATCTAAATTTCCTGTAATAGATTTCCAAATAGTTCCGATGCCATTAAATATTCCACGTTTTTGCCTATATGATTTTTCTTTTGTATCCGAGATAAGTTCTTCGTATTTAATATTAACGTAATTAGAAATTTGTTTTAAAAGGCTAACATGCGTTTTAATTTGCGATTTGAAATTTGCAATTTGATTATTATTGATTGAAAAGCGATCCATAAAGGTATCTAAAATTTTGTCATTATGCTCAATTGCTTTCTTAAAGGGTAAAAGATCTTTGTAAACAACAAGTGTCCATTCATTATTAGAAATTCTGATAAGGGATTCTTCATGATAAAATAGTCCTAGTGTATTATTTATTGGTAATATTGAATATTGACTGGAAACGATTGAGATTATTCCCATTAATCTAAAATAAAAGATTTTTATTTTATTCAAAGCATGGTTTTAACCTATCAAAATTAACTTTGGTTAATTGATTTGTTTGTGGGTTTTTAAGTGTTGCAGAATTACGGTGTATTTCTAAAATTTCAAAAGGACCATTAAATAAATTTTCTGATTTTGATTTGATTTGTGATTCTTTAAGCCAAACTTTGTCTCCTACATTAAATTCAGGGAGATTCTTTCGTACGTGTTCGTCGAATCGTTCTTTCGATTTTTGTTTCGATTGATCCGTTCTATTTCTAGCTAATTTGTAAAAATAGTCCATTCTATTATTTAAATCGCGTACATATTTAGATATCAATTGTTCTTGATTATAAAGTTTTTCGGGGGGTCTACTTGATGTATGTCCGAAAACGAGTTCGTAAGGGGTAAATCCGTGTGTTTTGTTTTTTGTATTATTATAGCAAATTACTGCGTATGGAAGAACGCTTAAACAATGATCTTCAGGGTTTTCTTGTTTATTGATTCTAATCATTTCGCAAAGGGTTGCGTGAAATCGTTCTAGTGAACCGTTTGACTGTGGATGTGCTACGCTAGAAAATGTTAACTTAACATCGTATAGGGTACATAAATCTTTTAAAAGGGTATTATCAAATTCTTTGCCATAATCGCAATGTATTCGTAAGGGTACACCGAAATGTTGGAAAAATAGTAAAATAGTACTAACTACTGTACTTGCTTTTTTATCACTCATTGCGTAAGCTTGTGTAAATTTTGTTAATTCATCCCGTACCGTTAACGCGTAATTTCTGGTGGGGTATTCGAAAATATCGATATTGATTCGTTCAAAAGGGGTACGTGGTGTTTCTGTTACAACGAAGGGTCTGCTTAGATTTTTACGAACAATTTTTACTTTTTGACAAGTTTCACATTTTTTTATGAAATCTTCTACGTTTTTTGTTAAACCACGCCAATTATATTTTTCTCTAATGCGTCTAACTGTTTCATTTATTCCACGGTGTAGGTTGCTTTTTCCTAAGTGATAATTTTCTAAAATTATTGGGATTTCATCTTCGTCGGGGGTTGTTATTATATTTTGGCAAATTTTTAATTTTATGTCTTTATCAGAAAAGATGTAAGATAGCATCTCTAAAGTTGGTAAATCTAGATTGTTTTCGATGCAGTATGTTTTGTTAATTTCAAATTCATTTTGGTCTTTAAAAAGGCAATAAAATAAGTGTTGTGAACAATCATCATTATCGAATGGTAGGGCTATAATAAAATATTTACGTTCTTTAACTGTTTTGCTAGAAACAATATTAATTTTTAATTCTTCAAGGTGGAATTCTTCTTCGAAAATATCGTCAATGATTTTGAAATGTAAATCTTCCATTTTATTTTGTCGGAAAAAGGTTACTATTAATTTATTTGATTTATCTAATAATTGATCATTCGAGGTTTCGATTTTAGAATAATCAATTAGGGATCGCGTCTTGTAAAGTTCAACAAATCTGTTAAATTCATCTGTTATTTTTTGATCATCTTCTTCGTTAAAAATTGGTTCTTGATCGTTATTTTCGTTGTTTGCAAAAATTTTAATGTTTGATTTAAAGTCTATACAGTCTTTGAAATGATTGATTTTTATTCGCGATAAAGCGTCTGCATTTTTATTGATTTTACCGGGTTTATGAATGATTTTAAAACTATATTCTTCTAATTTTAATCGCCAACGTGCTAATCTGCTACCGGGGTCTTTAATTGAAAGTAGCCAGGTTAGAGGTCTGTGATCGGTGACTATAGTGAATTTTCTACCAAAAAGGTAAGGTCGAAAGTGTTTTACGGACCATACTATTGCTAATAGTTCTCTTTCAATAGTGGAGTATTTAGTTTCTGCACTACAAAGGGTTCTCGATGCAAAAGCTATCGGAAGGTCTTTACCAATTGGACCTTGTGAAAGTACGGCTCCTATCGCAAATGCGCTCGCGTCTGTAGTTAAAATGAAGGGTTCTTCAAAATTTGGATAAATTAATATTGGATCAGAAATTAATGCATTTTTAAGTGTTTCAAAAGCTTCTTTACATTCTTTAGAAAAAATAAATTTTGTATCTTTTTGAAGAAGTTTTGTTAAGGGTTTTGAGATTTTCGCAAAGTTCGGTATGAATCTTCGATAATATCCGGCAAGTCCGAGAAATGATTTTACGTCACGAGGATTTTTTAATTCTGGAAAGTTTTGTATACATTTTACTTTATCAGGGTTTGGTTTTACTCCATTTTCGGTAATTAAATGTCCGAGGTATGCTACTTCTTTTCGTAAAAACTCGCATTTGTCAGGTTGAATTTTTAAATTTGATTTTCGTAATCTTTGGAAAACTTCGGAAAGACGTGAAATGTGTTCATGAATTGTTGGTGAATAAACAATAATGTCGTCCATATAAACTAAACAACGTTCATTTAGAATGCCTAATAAAATGTTATCCATCACACGTTGAAATGTGGAGGGTGCATTTTTTAAACCAAATGGCATACGAACAAATTCGTAGTGTCCATTTTCGACAGAAAAGGCTGTTTTTTGAATATCTTTTTGATCAATTTCAATTTGGTGAAAACCGGATGCTAAATCAAGTGTTGTAAAATATTGACATTTACCTAACTGATCTAATAAATCTGAAATATTTGGAAGTGGATATTTATCGTCAACTGTTACTTCATTCAGTTTTCTATAATCGATTACTACTCTCCATTTTTGTTTGTTAGAGGCGTCAAGTTTTTTTGGGACTACCCAAACAGGTGATGACCACGGGGAAATTGATGGTCGGATTATTTTTTGATCGAGCATTTTATTAATTTGTGTTTTTACTTCCTCTTTGTGTATTTGAGGGTACCGATATGATTTAGTAAAAATTGGATGAGCATTGTTGGTTTCAATTGTATGTTTGATTTCATTAGTGAAAGTTAATTGATCTCCTTCGATATAGAAAATGTCAGAAAATTCAAAACAAAGATTTGAAATTAGTTCTTTCTCTTCGTAATTTAGATGTTCTAGTCTTAATTGATTTTTAATAAGATCGATTCTGTCAATGAGTTCGTCTTCATTGGTATTAAAATTTAAAATATCGTGAACACTTGGTATGGGTTCGAAAGACAAGTTGTTAAAATTTATTGTTTTAGGAATAGCATTGGGATTTATTACTGATGTATAGAATTCACCATTTTCGTTAATGTGGACTAGGGCGTTTGGTAATCTTACTTTTTCTATTTCTTGACTAATTAAAATTGCATCTGTGTTTTTTAAATTACATTTTAATTTGAAAACTTGTTCGGTTCGCGGTTCTAGAGATATTTGATTTTGAAAATTATTTTGATTTATATTTATTCGCGGTTTTGGTATTGGTGGCATTTTTTGATTTTGAATTAATCTTGGTTTAGGTATTGGTGGTATATTTTGATTTTGAATTACTCTTGGTTTAGGTATTTGTAGTGTTTTTTGATTTATTTGATTTTGAATAATTTCGGGATTTTGTTCGAAAGTTTTTTCTGTTACTTGAATTAAAGGTATTGTTTTAAAATTGGTGCATAGCTGTTTCGAATTTAAGTCAATTACGCACTGGTAATGTTCAAGAAAATCGAGTCCTAATATTCCGTCAAATTCTATGTCTAAATTACAAATATAGACTTTTAGTGGATCGTCTTTAGCGAAAGGGATTAAAACTGATTGAGTGATTGGAATTTTTTCATCGGTTATTCCTTGTACTATTACATTTTCTGCAAATCGATTATTATAATTTTCGACTGTTTTTTCTTTAAATACTGAAATTCCTGCGCCGGTGTCAATTAAAAGTTTAAATTTATTTGTTGCGTCATTAATATAAAAAAGATTTTTTGAGTTTAAATTATGTAGATTGGTATTTACACGAATGTTTGTTCTGAGATTTGATTGATTGACATGTGTTGGATTTTCGTAGTAGTTTGTTCTAATTGGGTATCTGTTTCTTGAATCGATTGGGGTGGATGGTTTTGATTGGAAGTAATTTGAAAATTTTGGGTTTCTGGTGGCAAAATTTGATTTTGATTTTCAAAATTTTGATATACTCCGGGTTGATTAAAATTGTATTGACTTATGTCATTTACATATTGTTCTTCAAAATTATTCGAAAATTCTTGTGAGATTTCATTTTCGTAATGAAACTGATTTTCATACTGAAAATTTTCAAAATTTGGATCATAAGGATCGTAGTTGTTAAAATTGTTAAAATTTTCAAAATTGGGATCATAGGGATTGTAGTTGTCAAAATTATTAAAATATTCATCAGAATAGTTCACTACATGTGCTCTATGTTGTGGGGAATTGTAATTTGGATTTCTTTGAATTACTGATGGTCTAAAATTATTTTGTTGGTTTTGGGGTACAAAATTTCTAGAGGTGCTTGGTTGATTTTGGGCAAAATTGGGTCTTTGAAAATTTTGGTTAGATTGTTGATTTTGATTTTGGGCAAAATTGGGTCTTTGAAAATTTTGGTTAAATTGTTGATTTTGATTTGTGTAGACCGGGGGGTCTCTGTACAAAAGTACGGCATTCACTTCCGTGATGGCCTAAACGATTACATTTAAAACATTTTTGTGGTTGAGAAGCTGTTCTTCGCGATTGAAAATTATTTTGTCTATTTTGTATGGGATTATTTGAAACATTGGGTCGGTTTGGAGTTTTTTGTGTTTCAAAATATGAAAGTTGTAGTTCGCGTCTTATTCTTACTTGTGCTTCAAGTAAATCTTTAGGATTGCTAGCACGGACAATATGACCTATGCGCGATTCTAATCCTGTTAAAAGCGTATTTAATGCCATAGAATCTATAATTTGGATTTGTGCATCTTTTTGAAGCATATTTAAATTTGATTTTTGAATACAAGCGTGCATTTTTGAATTCATGACTTGTAATCTATTGAAAAACATTAAAGGTGATTCGTTTGTTTGTTGTTTGAGTCTTTGTAGATCTTGAATTAATGAAGAAAGGTCTCGTGTATCTCCATAGTATGTTGTTAATAATTGTTTAATTTGAATCCAAGAAAGAGGATTTCGAGAGTTTACTAATTGTGCGGCTTTTCCTTTTAATTTATTTTTAATGTGTATGACCAATAAATCGCGTTGATCTCCGACGGCCATGTTATAAGCACAATCGCAAGCATTGATAAAAGTTCCTAAAAATATTTGATCTCCATCGTATTCAGGGATTATTGAGAAAATTTCCGATAAACGATAAGGTTCAACCTCAACTATAGGTTGGTTTGCTGGTACGTTTGCTGGTTGGTTATTACGAGGTTCAGTCATTTTTGATGGTTTTTGATTTCTCGTATTTTAAAACTTAAATTAAACTTTTTTTTGATTTTGTTTCTTAAAACTAAATTTTATTTTTGACTTTTTTTTTCAAATTGAAAAAAAAAATTTTCTTAAAAATTCAAAATTGTAAAGGTCAGGGTTAGAAAATCGAACAGATTTTTCAAAATATCAACTTATTTGAAAAAAAAAAATAAAAAAAAATAAAACGTGATGATTCAATTGTCTTACTCACAAAAGCTTTAGCTGGACCATTTGTCTCCACGTGTTCGGCTACCAGGGGCTTCACTAGGTGTTCCTTCCGTATCCGTTGGTTGCGAGGACGCTTGGTTCGTTGCTGTCTAGCTTCTTGGTTGCTTATGTAACTTCTTAGTTGCTTGTGTAACTTCTTGGTTGCTGTAGATTCTTAATAGCTTAAAGAGCTGGAGCTTCACCACTCGCGAATTAGAATACTCGTGTTTTCGCGTGTGTTAAACTATCCGTACGACTGCGCCAAATGTTATACTTTAAAGTTTACTTTTAACTTTTTAAAAAACTTTATTTTGATTAAATACAATATAGGACTTAAACGTTATAATTGAACGTGTACTTAAGAACGATTCTAAAGAGAATGACTTAACGTTACAATGATTTGAGTTTATATAAAGAAAATGTGCTGATTAAGCAATGGAATAATTCCTTAATATTCTAGACTTAAACTAAAGTGCAATTCGGCAGGAATGCACGTGTTGTTTATTCCGTGAGAGACGCAAGTCAGCAGAATGGTCTTCTTATCTTGAAAGGTTCTGTGTGTTTATTTCATGGGAAACGCAAGTCAGCAGAATAAGCTTCTTATCTGGAAGGTTCTCGAGTTTCATAGAAGGTTCTGGTTTCTTCTAAGTGTAGGCAGGATATTTTCATATAACATATATAATAATTAATTTTTTTTAAGAAAAAGAAAAATATTCATTAAAACCTAAATTGAAAATATTAAAAACATATTCTAAAACTGGCAGAAAATATACAAGTATTATCGAAGCAAGAAAGTGAAAAAAATCACAACAATAAAAAAATATTATTTTTAAAATAAAATAATAAAAACCAAAAATTTAAAATAATAAATTAAAAATCATAAAAACAAATATTGAGAAACTGGTCGATGATGAACAAGTAATATTTAAAGTAAAAAAAAAGAGTTAAAATAAAATGATTGAGACTCACATGAAGCCAGCTGAACTAAAACCCTAACACTTATTTTCACTAGAGCGCACTGTTGATTCAATCGATCGCAAAATTACAAATGAAATTAATTAGAAGAGCCAGAAAAGAGGTTGACAAAAATCCCAATTTTTACCTGTTTTCTCCGCGTCTTACGAAATTGTTTATATTAGGTGGCAATGAATACACGACTATTGTATTCATTAATTAGGGCTATATTTAGAAACACTGGCTCGATCTAATACACAAAACCTTGAAAAACACATTGACCTGTTTCGTCATAAAATTTGTGGGATCAACAAGAGGGGATCGCCTATAAATTCGATTTCTAGAATTATATCCGGGCATTATTTAAGTACCAGTGTTAAAGTTGCAGCCAAAAGTGAAAAATAGTAAACAGTTAAAATTAAAGTGAATTAGTAAAAGTTGAGTTAACCATTTTATATAAAAATGTAGTCTTCAAGAAAATCTAGAGTTCTGAACTCTAGAATAAAAAATATATTTTAGTGATTCGATGACAGAAAGTAAGTTAAATGTATTTGAACATTGATTTAAAAGGAAAATATTACGTTTTAAACTAGTTGAACATTGATTTAAAAAGAAAATATTACCGTTTATTTAATTGCTGTAGACAATTAAATTATTAGACTTTTATACGTAAATAAGGATTACTAATTATAGTAAAGATGAAGAATGATTTTGAACTTTTGATAGTGCATTTAGTATTTAACGAGATTTAGACTATTGGAATAAATTTACTGATATGTTTACGGACTTATTATGTATGTGTTACCATTGAGTTAATTTCACAATATTATGTTCTACAACGTTTTTTTAGACTCTATCATTTTAATTTGCGAAGACAATTTTGTGACGGAAAAATTGTAATAAAACCAATCAGCTTTGTTCGTAGATAGACTCTAAGGTATTGGCTAATGTTAATTTTAGCGCATTTTCGTAATTAATTTGAATGTTAGGACCATGCTAGACTTTGGATCTACGATTTTGTATTAATAATTTTTTACTTTAAAAATAACGTATTCTTTATAACAATTGGTGTCTAATTTAATAACAACCAAAAGTCAATAACAACAACTGGTTTTAATCATAGCTGTGTGCAACTAGGACGCCTACCTCCAAATAAATTTAATGTAATCGTGGAAAGGGACAAGTTGTATAAATATACCGCTCGACTAAAGCACCCCTAACCGCGGCATTACATTTGGCGCAGTCGGTAGGATGGATTTTCGGTATGGAGTTAGAATTAGGAATAAAATTTTCACCTTTTTGAAGATTTAAATTATGAATATTGCCGAAAAGTTCTAGGACTCCTTCAGTCAGTTACTAGCTATAGAAATGACACCAAAGGAGAACAAAACAAAAATAGCCGTAACAACGATAAAAATACAGTATAATAAAAAGAAAGTGTTTATTGAGCCCAAATACATTTCTAGTGAAGATGAGAAAAGCAGTGTAAAGAAGTTTTTGAACATAATTAAGAAATTGGAAACCATAACTAAATGGACCAACCACCAAAAGATTAGTGCCAAACGATATTTGAAGTTAAAATTTTAAAACATTTAATCTTTGTCGAAAGAAGACCCGTACTTACAGCTTGAAAATCAAAAATTAGAATTGGTAAAGAAAATTTGCAGTCACTTAACTTAATTCCGATATATGACGGTTTAACCAGCATCGACATATATTTATCTATAGACCACGAAAGCGCCACGTTTAAAAATTGGAGAGAGGAACAAAAATTTGGTGATCCATACTTAAACTACGATTCAAAGCAAAGCTCGACAGTAGAACGACTTCGAAGGGAACATTCAAATGATCTAAAGAACGCCCTACGCGAATAGTTTATTCGACCATATGCTCAGCAATGTAGACAGGCGTATTATACACACAATTTTTCATACACGTTTGAAGTTATTAGCTACCCTTACTTTAACTAGCATCCAGGCCAGTAAACAAAATCTCCAAAATATGTTAAAGAATTTATTGTAATATAATTTTTACTCGATTTGATGATACCCATTAAGCTTCATTTAACAAGGCACTAGAAATATACCTCGAAGGAAGTATAGAGAATAGAGAGAGAAGAAATCATGTATGGAAATCTAATAAAACTATGTTTATTAAAATTAAAGTAAAAAGTCAGACGTGTATGTACAGGTTTATTCACTTCGAAAGTTGCAGCATGCAGTATCCCTGGTTATGCTTATATCCGAGAAGCCCCTATATCACAGCACGTAGTGTCCTATTACTTTGTGATCACACGCACAGAGTAGGTATCTTACCCTATGTCGCAGAAGTTCCCTAATAATAAGATTTGGCGCCGAAGCACGGATCTTTGTTTGGTGATCCGTGGCCAAAGTAAATATGCAAAGAAACACGATACCACATAAGCACAGGTATTGTGTGCAATTAAGTTTGTTAAAAAAATAAGAAGTGCTTTACCAGTTTTTTTCTATAGACGCAGAAAGCTTTGGAGCTGATGTATTAATAGGATTAGATTTCCTTCATAAATATGGAGTTGAGATAGATTGAAGAAATAACGTGATGTAAGATTTTCAGAGAGAATTTTGATGAGACATCAAGCTCAGACAGTGTGCAGTCTGATGTGCATGCAAACAAACCACCACTTAAATTAATATTTTGTAAAGATATACTATGATAAATCAAGAAAGAGCTGACGAAATCTACTTTGTCCAAAGAAAAGTGGGTTCAAACTTTTACGCTTGGGTTGTCAAATCGGACCTAAAGGTGGTTAACCATTATACAGATAAATTGTTTAAACCAAATGTCAAAGCAAATAAATATTAGAGGTTCCGTGAATGTTTAAACTTTTGAATATTTAATTTTAAAAAAAAAGAAAGTGGTACAGAGACTGTAAACGGGTATATAAGAAATCCCTTAAGATTGGAGACCCGGCAAGTAGGCCACTTCCAGAGCATTATATAGCAGAAATTAAGAAATACTTAGAGGTTGCCTGTGTTGTTAAAGGAATACTTCAGTAAGCCACAGCATAGTAATGCAATTTGGTCAGCTGATATTTGCAACATATCCAAAGTTGATAGTTCGCAAATGATTTTGAACCCAGTGATGAATAATCCTACGGGATTGCTTGTAGCTAGAGTCCTGTATAAGACAGGAGATGCAGTTTCTTACTATTTAAACTAATTGGTTTTAACTAGAAGTTTTTAAGCAGAGCAAAAAGATGAAGACCAAAAGAAAATGACCAGAAGTTGGGCAAGTATCTGTCAAAAATATTTTTGAAATTTTTAAACAGTTAATTTAAACGAAGTACGGAACAAGTTCGAAAAGAAAGTAAAACATTTAGTTTGCAGTTTAGTGATAAATTTCACACCTCATATAAAAAAAATGACACCAGAGTTATCTGGATAAACCTAAGGGATAAAAGTAGCCTAGATGTGCAGTGATTTTGCAAACGGTTTTGATGGCATTTCCCTGTCCGAAATTATTTGACACGATGTAAAAAGTTTTATTGGGCATTGCAGTTTGAGAAGATTTGGTTATTTTAACGTTAAGAATGAAAAAGAAGCATACCAAGTACCTATATAAAAAAAATTCAAGAACAAAAGGCAAAAGAAGAGAAGGTTACGCACATATAGAAGTTAGATGTAGTCTAATGCAGGATTGGATGGAGAGTGTATTTATTATGGAGGAGTTTAAGAACGTTAGAAAATTTTTAAAAGAAATTTAAGGAAATTTGAGTTTAGCCAAAAAAATTTTGTTTGGAGATTCCTGAGTTATAGGCCATGATAAAGGAACTAGAGATTTGACAATTGGCCCCAGTCTTTCTCTAGGATGCATCGAGAGTTAGGTGTTATGTTAGCAATTGGTTAAACTAATGACGAAGAGATAGAAGTAAGATCATATGATACTATTTGTTGAAACAGCTGACAGAAGGTCAGTTTCCGTGACATAGATAGACACTAAGAAGTTTATGAAGACCTCCAATTTAGTTGTTTGAAAGGAAAAATGTGTAATGCACAACATTTTGATTTTAAAATCATAATGAAATTTCCAGAAATTATTGTTAGATGACAAGGCGGTAAAGGAGGAGATTTCCGCAAAGTCAGAATGATGATGAATAATCAATAAAGCCTTTATAACAAATTGTTTTAAAGTACAGCTGAAAAAGTTCTATTAACTTGTCGGGTTATAGCGTCATAACTTTTCTTCTACTAGCCAGTGAAGTAATCCAAAAGGGTGACTCAATCACACCACAGAATATCGCGGTTCGGTCCGCGCTGCAGATAAATTATGAACCACACTGACGCAGAGTCGAGATTGAGTCACGAAAGATACTTTAATTGAGTCAATAGGTTAAAGAAAAGTCGACCTACGACAATAGTGAAATTGGCTACCATCACAATAATCAATAATAGTAGTAAATGTCTAGACGAGACAGTGCAAGAGTAAAGCACGCGGTTTGTTTATATTATACAACAGAGGGTTAACTTGGTATTAAAATTAGACGAGGTGTTAGTTGGGAAGAGCAACTTCGGGTGTTTGATAAAAGATTTTCGGATGTTTCAAGTTTTGTCTTTTGCAATTAATACTCAAACTACCATGTAAAAAGAAATAGAGGTTACGTTGATCATTGCTGTCATATTAAAAAAATTATGAAAGTTGAAATTTTGGAATTTGTAATAGTTAAGTGATAGTTTATGTTAGATATTTAGAACATTGTTAATTTTAATTTTGGAATAACAAAGTTATAATCACGCAAGGGTTGATAACAAGCTTAAATTATGTTAAAAATAAATAAAGTGCGTTTAAAAAAAATATATATTAAGTGAAGTGTCCTAAGAAAATATATAAAGTGAAAAGAATAATCTTATCTAATTACAACTGAGATGGAATATGGTTAGCACGCGACGTCATCAGGTCAAGCTGAAGTTGGACATCCACATGGAAGCTAGCAGTGCAGATTCTAACCAACCACCTTTTTACAGGAAACAACGAAAACTAAGAAGAAGCAAGTAAGGTTTTGACGCATTTTAAATATAGAAAACGAATGTAAGTAGAATTTAGTTTTTTTTTTAAGGAGTGAAACGTTAGGTAAATTTTATTTTGTAAAGGGCTTACTTTCTGAGTTAATCATCAAAGAAAATAATATAGTTCAGTTTTAAAATCATTAAAATTGATCGTTTAAAATGATAAAAATTTTCGAAATTTAAAATTATATTGGCACTAGGTTAACTCTACTACTAGTAAATAAATAAAACTCTTTTGTTTATTTTAAATAAACATGTAATAATTAACAAACTACGGGAGTACAAAGTTTAACAAAAATAAATAACTAAGAACTTAGTCAAACTTATATCTAACTTAAAATTTAGCACAAATTTTATAAACACAAAATATATTAGCAGTAAACACATCTTCAGACAGTAATATCACTCTTAAATTAAAAATTTCGACCTTAAAAATAATTTTACTTTCGTAAATAACTTCTCATAACTGGATCAATGTTAAGAACATTTTTTTTTGTTTATGAGGTCGGAAAAGTTATGTATGCGCGACATTTTATATTTATGCCGAAGTTATACCAAATGATAGCTATTAAAGAGCTATCATTTGAGTTAAAAGAAGGGAGGAATGTAAAGGTCGGGGTGTATTTAATAAAATATAAAAATATTTTACCAAAAATATGAGAACTTTCAAGGTTTCCGTTTAGTTGATAATAATATTTAACACGATGAAAAATAAATAAGTAAAAAAAATAAATTAGATATTATTATTTATATAAGTTTAAATTAAAAAAAAAATTTAAATAAAAAAATATATATAATAATTGTGCGTGCAAGTTACTGAAAAATAATGGAATTTCCTTCGACAGGTCGCCGGTTTGGCTTTACAAGCACATTTAAAAATAATTGTCGGTATTGACGATTGTAAATGGAAAGTTACGATACATATGGAATTTTATATGAAAAGGGACCTACCTCGGACTCTCTTGCGGCTCCAGTCAACGTTTAAACGTCCAGTTTTTCACCTCAAAATTCACTTTTTTGGGAACGTGATTTTTCTAGTGTCTTGTTGTGACGGTGGTTGTTTGCGCACTCATCGCGGCGCTGCTTGTCCTCGCACGTGTGCGGTGCCGTGAAAACCCATATGCATATTTAAGAGCGCGAAAATTTAAATTATTTTAAACGCGCAGAAAGGGAAAAGAAAATGAAAAATACGAAATTCATTGCTTGCACCAACATTTTCCGGCCGCCAAAACACGTGTGTTTTTACTTAGTTAAGAAAGGAAAGGAAAAAAAATTAAATAATATTCGCCTATTAGCAATTAAACGATACAATTCTTCTTTCCAAAATGCAAAATCTTTTGGCAATAGTAAACTATTTTAATCCTGTGATTATATGTATATCTGAAACCCATATAACGGAAGACATTTTTTCAGCTGAATTTGGTGTAAATGGTTTTTGCGCATTGAATTGCGGGTCTCATAGTAGACATACAGGAGGAGTTATAACGTACATTAGAGATGATATAAAATATCAAGAGCTTTTGAATGAAACCTTTGAAATCAATTCATGGATTATAGCAGTTAAGATTCAATTTAATAAAACTTCATACGTATTGTGTAACATATATCATTCACCAAGTTCATCAAATGCTCAATTTATAAATTTTCTAGAGGAAAAATTCGAGGAACTGTTACAACAAAGATGTTTATTAATTATTTTGGGAGACTTTAACATAGATTTAAAAACGGTGACAACTTATAGTAAAAAAATTATGGAACTGTTTCAGTTTTTTGGTCTTAGTCAACTTGTAACTGAATATACAAGGGTTACCAAATATTCATCCACACTTTTAGATTACTTGGTCACAAATGATAGGAACCTAATAAAACATGAAGTATCTGATCATTTGAAAGTGTCTGATCACTCAAGTATTCTGGTACATATACCAATTAAACTAAATTATAATAAATCAAATCAGAAAACAAGAAAGAGAAACTTCAAATATTTTAATAAGACAGAATTCCAGTTTACAATACTTAACTCTAAATGGAACACAGATACCACTGATGTAAACAAGTTGGCTGAAACGTTTACTAATAATATTGTAAATGCTTTAGACATTTATGCACCAATTAAGGAAACTGGAAATTTTAACAGTTTTAAAATAAAAATTTGGTTTTCTGAAGATCTAATGAAAGAAATTAAAAATCGAGATAATTTGTTCAAACCAGCCAAAAATTCCAAAAACGAAGAAGACTGGGAACGTTATAAAACCATTAGAAATAGAGTGACAAATAAAATTAGGAACGAGACAAGACAGCACTATGAAGAAAAAATTGATCAAAACAGAGGCGATGCCAAAGCAATGTGGATAACATTAAAAGAATTAATAAAGGGTAAATCAAATATGATGCCACAAACAATAACATTTGAAAATGGAATTCAAAGTTCAAATGATAACATCGCAAGCTCATTCAATTTTTACTTTATAGATAGCATTAAGAATATTATAGGAACTATAAGAGGTACTGAAAGTCATCAAAATATTGCTGAGGAAATAAAATTTAACGGACAAGAGCTTGCAGTATTTAGAAAAATTAGTCTAAATGACTTAAATAAAACTAGCAAAAACAACTCAGACAAATATGGTATAAATTTAGAAATATTAAAACTGGCAAATGAAATTGCGGGAAACCATTTGCTTAACCTAATTAACACATCATTAGAGGCTGGAGAGTTTCCTGAGAGTTGGAAAGTATCAGCAGTAGTTCCAATACAGAAAGTAACAAACACAACAAATTGTTCAGAGTTTCGTCCTGTAAATACTCTTCCAATATATGAAAAAGTTCTGGAATTAATAGTCAAAGATCAACTGACACAACATATACACGAAAATGATATCTTAGTTAAAGAACAATCGGGATTCAGAAAAGAACACTCTTGTGAAACAGCTTTACAATTTATTATATCAAATTGGAAGCATGAAATATCTAATAAAAAGATGGTCATAATTTCTGTATTTTTGGATCTTAAACGAGCTTTTGAAACAATAAATATCGACTTGCTATTAATGAAGCTAAAAGCATATGGAATAAAAGGAAAAGCTTTAAAATGGTTTCAAAGCTATTTAAAAAATAGAAGGCAATATGTTAAGTATAATCAAGAACTTTCCGACACTTCGCATGTTCCCTTTGGTGTTCCACAGGGAAGTGCGTTGGGTCCATTATTGTTTTTGATTTTTATCAATGACATTGTAAAACAAATAAAAAAATGTAAAATCAAACTGTTTGCCGATGATACGATGATTTATATTATTGGAGAGCCTAAGAATATAAAACAAATGATGCAAGACCTTAACTCTGACCTTGATAATGTAACAAAGTGGTTTGCAAATAATGGACTTAAACTAAATACAGAAAAAACGAAATATATGATTTTAGGAAATAAGTATAATTTAGATAAACTTAATTTAGTAAACACCCCAGTAAACACTGAATATAAAATCATCATTGACGGAGAACAAATTCAAAAAGTAAATGAGATGAAGTATTTAGGCTTTATAATTGATGTGGAACTTAATTTTAATGCACATTGCCAGTATGTTAAAAAGAAGATGGCTAAGAAAATCGGGTTTCTTTTTAGATTAAGTAACAAAGTGTCTATGTTTGCTAGGCTTACTATTTATAAAACAACAATAGCTCCACATTTAGACTATTGTGGAACATTTATTTATTTTATGAATCAAACCCAAAAACACAATTTGCAAAAATTACAAAATAGAGCTATGCGAGCTATTCTATTATGCAAAAAACGAACCCCTATAAAGATGATGCTGGACACACTCAACTTCCTTAATGTCTCACAGAGGGCTGCGTTTAATGTGCTGAAATTTGTCTTTCGCTTAAGAAGGGGCACCTTGCCTAAATATTTAACTGACGAAATTAAATATATACATGAAATACACCCTGTAAATACAAGAGCAAGATCAATGAGTAATTTCTATATTGATTATGCAAATGCTGCTGGTAAAACAGTGTTTACCGAGGGATTAAAACTGTTTAATTCTTTGCCAAGGGACACCAAGGAAACTTCAAACATAGAGAGTTTTAAAAGACTTTGCCTAAACTTTGTCAGGACCAATGTAGAATAATAAAATATTTTTACAATGCGGATATAATAGATTTAACCATTTGTGATTTGGAGAGATATCATGTTTTTCGTGTTTTGTGTGGGACTTTTGAATGGTAACTAACTAGTCAAAATTATCAAACAGATATTATCTGTAGTTGCTAAGTCTTAAATTTTTAAATTGGTTTCGATTTATATAATTTACAGCTTTAGGACGTTTGCTTAAATACTGACATATGTATAAATTTAAAGTTGTTTATATTTTGTTGTTTGTTTGTATCACAAGTTTATTGTCTTTTTTAACATGTATTTTTTACTGATTGTACTTTTTTTTTGAGCAGGTTTGCTAATAAAGACTATTATTATTATTACAATTTAACATTAACCCAAATATGCATTAAATTATGCATGTAAATTAAAATTAAAAGAAAATAAAAAAATACTTAGAAAAAATTAAGAAAGAAAAAGAAAATTTTGCCTTATGCGTCGGGCATAGGCAAAGGACATAGTTTCACTACTGGTCGACGATATGTTCCTGTAGCTGTTTTAACGGTCACAACATGAATATGACCGTCTGAGCCAGGGTGTACGTCGACAATTCGCCCAACAGCCCATTGCAATGGCGGTTTTTGTTCATTCTTTACCACGACTAAAGTATTTAGTTTAATATTGTTAGAAGCCTCTGTCCATTTAGAACGCTGTTGCAAGGTGTTTAGGTACTCCAAGTTCCAGCGTTTCCAAAAATCGGACTGGAGCCTTTGCACCAGCTGCCAGCGGGACAGGGTGTTCAACTTGGAATCAGAAAAATCGGGTTCTGGTACGGAATTCAACGGTTCCAGGGTAAGAAAATGACCAGGGGTCAGTGAAAGAAAGTCATTCGGATCCATACTTTGGGCATACAGAGGCCTGCTGTTTAGTATGGATTCGACCTGACACAAAAAAGTAAAAAACTCTTCATAGGTTAACCGTTGCTCACCTATTACACGTTTTAAATTTGCCTTGGTGGATTTAACTCCTGCCTCGGCTAGTCCGTTTAGGTGCGGACTACCAGGACTTGAAAAATGCCAGGTAATTTTTAGACTGTGACATGCTTCCTGGGAGTACTGTTTGAGTAAACGACCAGCTCCCAAGAACGCGCTACCACAATCTGAGTAAATGTCAGAGATTCTTCCTCTTCTTGTCACAAATCTCTTAAAAGCCGCAAGAAAGGTAGGGGTGGAAATATCGGAGGTAAGTTCTAGGTGAACTGCCTTTGTTGCGGAGCAGACTAAGACAAGAATATAACCTTTGGATACCTTTGCACCTCGGTACTTTCCCATTGTAATTGGAAAGGGACCACAATAATCCATGGCAACATGTGAAAATGCTTTTACTTGAGAGATGCGTTGAGCAGGCAAGTTGCCCATGATTTGTACGGAAGGTTTAGGATTTAATCGATAGCATAAAATGCAATGAGAAGTTATGCTCTCGATTGCATAGCGAGGGGAAAGGATCCAAAATTGTTGTCTCAAGAGGTAATGCAACGTTTTTTGACCGGGATGACAGTACCTTTTGTGAGTGTACTCAATGACAAGTTGAGTAAGACGGTGAGAACGTGGTAAAAGTAAAGGGTGTTTTGCTGAATAAGAGAGTTCGGAAGAATGCGGTAATCGACCCCCCACTCTTAAGCAGCCTTGTGTATCTAGAAAAAGTGAAAGTTTACGAAATTGTTTAGGAAGTAGCTTTGCGTCATTCAAACGTGAAATGAGATCAGCAAAGATGGAACGTTGAACATGCCGAACGAGAACAATAAGAGAATGTTGAAGTTCTACTTCGGTAATATTTTCGTTAGGATATTTAGATTTCTTTTCGGTAAGGCGAAAAATATAGGAAATTATGCGTTGAATTTTCTCTAGGGAAGAGTAACGAGAAAGAAAAGTATCAAGCATGTGTGGTTCAACTGTGCATGTTTGAAATACTGATTTGCGTTCTTCCAGAATAACCTCGTTTTCCGGAGGGTCTGGACAGCGAAAATCATCAGGCCAGCTCTCTTTTGGTAGCCTAAGAAAACAAGGACCTTCCCAATACAAGTCATGTTTGACAAGTTGATTAGGCATAAGACCGCGCGAAGCACAGTCGGCTGGATTTAGCGCTGATGGAATATATTTCCAGGCCGTAGCAGAAATGGTTTCTTGAATGTGACAGATACGGTTTGCCACAAACGTTTTAAACCTGTGAGGTGAAACCGCCAACCAGCATAGAACCACTTGGGAATCACAACATGCACAGATTTGGTTGAAGTTAAGAATATCTGAATAAGTGTTTTGAATAAAGGAAATTAGGTCGCAAAGTAAAGTGGCACCAAGAAGCTCCAGTCGCGGAAGACTGACTGTTTTCACTGGTGCGACCTTAGATTTGGCCATTACAAGAAAGGTATGGATTTCTCCGGAAACTGACTCCATTCTGAAATAGACCATAGCCGCGTAACCTATCATAGAGGCGTCTGAAAAGCCGTGAAGTTCAATGCTACGTGGTTGATCAATGGAAAGGCGTCTAGGTAAATGAATATTTGAAAGATTTGGAAGTTCGGTTCGAAATTGATTCCAAACATTTACGATATGCGGAGGAGGCTGAGAATCCCAGTCCAGCTTCTCCTTCCACAGATCTTGCATGAGATGCTTAGCAAGTAAAGAAACGGGAGAACAGAAACCTAAGAGATCAAAAATTTTCATGATTTGAGATAAGATACCTCGCTTGGTGCATGGTTTATCTTCTGGTACGACCAAGTAGGTAAACGAATCTGAGATAGGATTCCATTGGAGACCCAATATTTTTACAAAATTAGGTTCGGATTTGTCGAAACGAATGGACATTTGTGTTTCTGATTCTGAGAATGAGGAGAGAAGTTCCGGACTGTTGCTCGCCCATTTTTTAAGTTCAAACCCTCCTAGGCGCAACAGGGAGATTAACTCCGACTGAAGTTCTTTGGCAGAGGCCACAGAATCCTGCCCAGTGAGCACGTCGTCGACGTAAATGTCTTTAAGAAGCACCTTGGAAGCATTAGGATACCTTTCAGACTCAAGTTTAGCTAGTTCTTGTATAGTACGAATAGCTAAGTAAGGTGATGACTTAAGTCCATAAACAACTGTTCTTAAGGAGTAGGTTTGGACAGGATCATCCTCAGAAAATCTCCATAGAATATTTTGATAACGCGTGTGCTCAGGAATAATTAAAATCTGTCGGAACATTTTTACTATGTCAGTAACAAAGGCTACAGCATGAATTCGAAAATTAAGTAGAATTTCACGGACATCATTTTGCAGTTTAGGACCTGCGCACAACGTCTCGTTGAGTGAGACACCTCTGGGACTACGTTGAGACCCATCAAAGACCACTCTTATCTTCCCAGTGTTCCAGACACTGTGATGAGGGATAAAGTAGGAATTATCCAACACATCTTTAGATATAGGCGTAGGAATAGGTATCATGTGACCAGTGTCTAAATAATCTTGCATAAAATCTTTGTAAGCTTGATAATTAGCTGAGTCTTTGAGAAGTCTAGCTTCCTGAAGCTTGAAACGTTTTAAAGCGATTGGATAGGTGTCACCCAACTGGGGTTCTAAGTTTATGAAAGGTAATGGAACGACGAATCTACCTACCTACCTCGTTTCGTTGCGTGAAACTGATTGTGAAAATAATTTTTCGCACATAATATCCTCAGGACTGTGATGAACCTTATGTGGAACCTGCCCAGAAGCGCTCTAGGCAGATATCCAGATACGGTTCGATGGAAGTGTAACAGCTTATGAGTGATTGTGGATTTTGTTGCTTTGAAGTTTCAACTTTACAAATCAGCACATAGCCAAAGATGCTATTAAAAGCACTAGGTTGTCCACGCTCTCCGTGGATAACTCCCTCTTGTAAGAGATGCGAAAAAAGTTCACAACCTACTAGGGCATCAATGGAACTTGGTATATGGAAGTTTTGATCAGAAAGTTTGATATTGCGAATGTGATTCCACTTGCTCGAGTCGACAGCGCAAGAAGGAATCTCTGTACAAAGTTTTGGAAGTACTAAAGCCTCAAAATCAAAGGTAGGTCCCGCTTGACTTTGAGGTTTGATAAGACATTTCGTCTTACCTTTGGTATTGGAAGATGTCATTTGATTTAAGCCTTGAATAGAAGTAGAAAAGAAGCTTTTCGAAAGACCTAAACGGTTTAGACATTTTTCTGAAATAAAGTTTGCCTCTGAGGCAGAATCGAGTAAGATACGAACTAGTTGGTAATGTCCCCTTGAGTCTAACATGTAAGCTACAACGGTAGAAAGTAGAAAAGTGGAATTTTTGGAAATCATTGTCGCATGACAGTTCGGTTCATTGTGGAATGGCTTCCTGACATAGGGGTGCTATTGGAATTGGAAAGTGGAATATTAGCGTTCTCTGGAGGATATGAATTAACACTCACAGAGGGCGCTACTGGTTGTGGAACATGGAGAAGACTATGATGTCTGGATCCACACGTGATGCAGTTGTAGGAGGAGGGGCAATTCACGGTCTGGTGAGCAAAATGTAAGCAATTTTGACATAGATTCACCTGCCGAACATAACCCATCCTTTCCTGTGGACTTTTGTTTTGAAATTCGATACATTTCGATAATGCGTGATTCGAAGAACATAGGTAACATTTTATTTTTGGATTAAAAGTTCTGTTCTGATTATTTTGTATTTGAGGGTTGCTGCGTTGATTGCTATTTTGTAAAGTATTTTGTTGATTTCTTGAATTTGAACTTTGATTTGAAATAGTTGTATTGAAAGCAGGAGATGAATTAAAATTATTAAAACTGTTTCTCTGAAAACTGTTCTGTTGAGAATTACGCGTAGTTTGAGGTTGTCTAGGGGTTTGATTTTGCCTACTAAAACTGGGCATTTGCACTACAGATTCGAGCGCAACGCAATGATTTTCTATAAACGTGTAAAGATCAGTGTAGGACAGAATTTCTGAATTGTTTTTCTCTCTACTATAGTAAAGTTCGAAATCAGTCCTCATCTTGACTTCAAGTTTTGAGAGCGTCATGTTAAAAGTAAGAAAGTCCCATTCTTTTGTAGGAAAACCAAGCTCATTTAAGATGGCTAGATTCTCAGAAAATGTATCCAACATGGAACGTAATTCTTTCCCAGAACTGGACTTAGTTGAAAGAAAGTTAATAGCATTCAAAGCGGTAGTAGCAATAATTCGTTTATTTTGATACCTCTTTACTAAGGTTTCATACGCAATGTGATAATTGCTATCTGCGAGGGGAATGGTTTTAACTAGAGAAAGGGCTTCATTCAGAACAGAACTCCGCAATTGTTGAAATTTCTCTATATCACTTAAATTAGAATTTTGATGTACCATGACTTTAAATAAGTCAAACCAGTGTTGCCAGTTTTTATAATTACCATCGAAAATTGGCAACCTTGGTTGTGGAAATGATCTTGTATTTGACCTCTGAACAATATTTTGTTGGTTAGGGTTGCCTACGTAATTGACAGGGTTGGCCCTAAAAAGGTGGTAGTAAATACCCTTACATTCATAATAAAGGTTGTCAAAGTCTTTTCTAGTTTTATCCTGCTCGTCAAATGAAAGTTTAAACTCTTCGAGAGAGCCAATAATTTGGTTATGAAAATTATAGAATTGAGCATGACATTCTTCGACGTCTTCATATCTGGATTTAAACAAAAAGTGAAACGCTGTATCCGAGTTCGCTTTCAAAGCTACCTCGTGAGCTTCCGCCATTTGGTTGAAGCTCAAAAGCCTTTTGTCGCAAAGTTTTTTCTGTTTTTGCGTAGACATTTTTGGTTTGGAAAGTTAATTTGTTTTTAAAATTACCCAAAAAAAAATGCTTAAAATATAGCATAAAATATAACCCGAATTTTAACAAAAATTAAAAAATTTTATTATTTTAATTTTATTAACTTTTTTCGAAAATTTTGAAATGAAATGTTTGTAAGTTTGTCTGTATGTTATTATTTGAACATATCCTTTAAAAAAAACTTTTATGTCTCACCAAGGATTGAACCCCGTACCTCTCGATTCCAAGTCGCACACTCTGTGCATACGACTAGCGGTCCTGTTTGAAAGTTTTTAAGAAAAGTCGGTATTCGAAGAAACAACGAGCGCGCAACGTGAGACCCACGTCACTATTCAAGCGGGATGACCCTGGTGACGGCGACACTTGCACCTGCGCGTTAACGCGACACCTGTAAAATCGATAATTCAAGGAAAGTAGATGGAAGAACCGCCTTAAAATTTCACTTTCGGCGTATTGACGCCACTTTTACTGAAAATGTAATGAACAAAGCGATCAACTTTGAAAATATGCACATTGGCGATAGTTATTTTTGAAACGTAATGAAAACTTCGGTCAACTTTTAGGAAAATATGTCCAACCGGTGCGAATCAATATGGCGTGATTACCGATAAGAAAATAGCCGACTCACTTTTGGAAATGAAATTTTGAAAATATATGGAAATTTGGAATTTTTGTAGGAAATTGGTGAACCACAGGAGTCTAGATAGTTGGAAAAACTATTATTTGGGTGGAAGGACCATTAAATGTGCGTGCAAGTACTGAAAAATAATGGAATTTCCTTCGACAGGTCGCCGGTTTGGCTTTACAAGCACATTTAAAAATAATTGTCGGTATTGACGATTGTAAATGGAAAGTTACGATACATATGGAATTTTATATGAAAAGGCACCTACCTCGGACTCTCTTGCGGCTCCAGTCATCGTTTAAACGTCCAGTTTTTCACCTCAAAATTCACTTTTTTGGGAACGTGATTTTTCTAGTGTCTTGTTGTGACGGTGGTTGTTTGCGCACTCATCGCGGCGCTGCTTGTCCTCGCACGTGTGCGGTGCCGTGAAAACCCATATGCATATTTAAGAGCGCGAAAATTTAAATTATTTTAAACGCGCAGAAAAGGAAAAGAAAATGAAAAATAGGAAATTGAAAATATTAAAAACATATTCTAAAACTGGCAGAAAATATACAAGTATTATCGAAGCAAGAAAGTGAAAAAAATCACAACAATAAAAAAATATTATTTTTAAAATAAAATAATAAAAACCAAAAATTTAAAATAATAAATTAAAAATCATAAAAACAAATATTGAGAAACTGGTCGATGATGAACAAGTAATATTTAAAGTAAAAAAAAAGTTAAAATAAAATGATTGAGACTCACATGAAGCCAGCTGAACTAAAACCCTAACACTTATTTTCACTAGAGAGCACTGTTGATTCGATCGATCGCAAAATTACAAATGAAATTAATTAAAGGAGCCAGAAAAGAGGTTGACAAAAATCCCAATTTTTACCTGTTTTGTCCGCGTTTTACGAAATTGTTTATATTTGGTGGCAATGAATACACGACTCTATTGTATTCATTAAGTAGGGCTATATTTAGAAACACTGGCTCGATCTAATACACAAAACCTTGAAAAACACATTGACCTGTTTCGTCATAAAATTTGTGGGATCAACAAGAGGGGATCGCCTATAAATTCGATTTCTTGAATTATATCCGGGCATTATTAAAGTACCAGTGTTAAAGTTGCAGCCAAAAGTGAAAAATAGTAAACAGTTAAAATTAAAGTGAATTAGTAAAAGTTGAGTTAACCATTTTATATAAAAATGTAGTCTTCAAGAAAATCTAGAGTTCCGAACTCTAGAATAAAAAATATATTTTAGTGACAGAAAGTAAGTTAAATGTATTTGAACATTGATTTAAAAGGAAAATATTACGTTTTAAACTAGTTGAACATTGATTTAAAAAGAAAATATTACCGTTTATTTAATTGCTGTAGACAATTAAATTATTAGACTTTTATACGTAAATAAGGATTAGTAATTATAGTAAAGATGAAGAATGATTTTGAACTTTTGATAGTGCATTTAGTATTTAACGAGATTTAGACTATTGGAATAAATTTACTGATATGTTTACGGACTTATTATGTATGTGTTACCATTGAGTTAATTTCACAATATTATGTTCTACAACGTTTTTTTTAGACTCTATCATTTTAATTTGCGAAGACAATTTTGTGACGGAAAAATTGTAATAAAACCAATCAGCTTTGTTCGTAGATAGACTCTAAGGTATTGGCTAATGTTAATTTTAGCGCATTTTCGTAATTAATTTGAATGTTAGGACCATGCTAGACTTTGGATCTACGATTTTGTATTAATAATTTTTGACTTTAAATATAACGTATTCTTTATAACAATTGGTGTCTAATTTAATAACAATCAAAAGTCAATAACAACAACTGGCTTTAATCATAGCTATGTGCAACTAGGACGCCTACCTCCAAATAAATTTAATGTAATCGAGGAAAGGGACAAGTTGTATAAATATACCGCTCGACTAAAGCACCCCTAACCGCGGCAGTACATTTGGCGCAGTCGGTAGGATGGATTTTCGGTATGGAGTTAGAATTAGGAATAAAATTTTCACCTTTTTGAAGATTTAAATTATGAATATTGCCGAAAAGTTCTAGGACTCCTTCAGTCAGTTACTAGCTATAGAAATGACACCAAAGGAGAACAAAACAAAAATAGCCGTAACAACGATAAAAATACAGTATAATAAAAAGAAAGTGTTTATTGAGCCCAAATACATTTCTAGTGAAGATGAGAAAAGCAGTGTAAAGAAGTTTTTGAACATAATTAAGAAATTGGAAACCATAACTAAATGGACAAACCACCAAAAGATTAGTGCCAAACGATATTTGAAGTTAAAATTTTAAAACATTTAATCTTTGACGAAAGAAGACCCGTACTTACAGCTTGAAAATCAAAAATTAGAATTGGTAAAGAAAATTTGCAGTCACTTAACTTAATTCCGATATATGACGGTTTAACCAGCATCGACATATATTTATCTATAGACCACGAAAGCGCCACGTTTAAAAATTGGAGAGAGCAACAAAAATTTGGTGATCCATACTTAAACTACGATTCAAAGCAAAGCTCGACAGTAGAACGGCTTCGAAGGGAACATTCGAATGATCTAAAGAACGCCCTACGCGAATAGTTTATTCGACCATATGCTCAGCAATGTAGACAGGCGTATTATACACACAATTTTCCATACACGTTTGAAGTTATTAGCTACCCTTACTTTAACTAGCATCCAGACCAGTAAACAAAATCTCCAAAATATGTTAAAGAATTTATTGTAATATAATTTTTACTCGATTTGATGATACCCATTAAGCTTCATTTAACAAGGCACTAGAAATATACCTCGAAGGAAGTATAGAGAATAGAGAGAGAAGAAATCATGTATGGAAATCTAATAAAACTATGTTTATTAAAATTAAAGTAAAAAGTCAGACGTGTATGTACAGGTTTATTCACTTCGAAAGTTGCAGCATGCAGTATTCCTGGTTATGCTTATATCCGAGAAGCCCCTATATCACAGCACGAAGTGTCCTATTACTTTGTGATCACACGCACAGAGTAGGTATCTTACCCTATGTCGCAGAAGTTCCCTAATAATAAGATTTGGCGCCGAAGCACGGATCTTTGTTTGGTGATTCGTGGCCAAAGTAAATGTGCAAAGAAACACGATACCACACAAGCACAGGTATTGTGTGCAATTAAGTTTGTTAAAAAAATAAGAAGTGCTTTACCAGTTTTTTTCTATAGACGCAGAAAGCTTTGGAGCTGATGTATTAATAGGATTAGATTTCCTTCATAAATATGGAGTTGAGATAGATTGAAGAAATAACGTGATGTAAGATTTTCAGAGAGAATTTTGATGAGACATCAAGCTCAGACAGTGTGCAGTCTGATGTGCATGCAAACAAACCACCACTTAAATTAATATTTTGTAAAGATATAATATGATAAATCAAGAAAGAGCTGACGAAATCTACTTTGTCCAAAGAAAAGTAGGTTCAAACTTTTACGCTTGGGTTGTCAAATCGGACCTAAAGGTGGTTAACCATTATACAGATAAATTGTTTAAACCAAATGTCAAAGCAAATAAATATTAGAGGTTCCGTGAATGTTTAAACTTTTGAATATTTAATTTAAAAAAAAAGAAAGTGGTACAGAGACTGTAAACGGGTATATAAGAAATCCCTTAAGATTGGAGACCCGGCAAGTAGGCCACTTCCAGAGCATTATATAGCAGAAATTAAGAAATACTTAGAGGTTGCCTGTGTTGTTAAAGGAATACTTAAGTAAGCCACATCATAGTAATGCAATTTGGTCAGCTGATATTTGCAACATATCCAAAGTTGATAGTTCGCAAATGATTTTGAACCCAGTGATGAATAATCCTACGGGATTGCTTGTAGCTAGAGTCCTGTATAAGACAGGAGATGCAGCTTCTTACTATTTAAACTAATTGGTTTTAACTAGAAGTTTTTAAGCAGAGCAAAAAGATGAAGACCAAAAGAAAATGACCAGAAGTTGGGCAAGTATCTTTCAAAAATATTTTTGAAATTTTTAAACAGTTAATTTAAACGAAGTACGGAACAAGTTCGAAAAGAAAGTAAAACATTTAGTTTGCAGTTTAGTGATAAATTTCACACCTCATATAAAAAAAATGACACCAGAGTTATCTGGATAAACCTAAGGGATAAAAGTAGCCTAGATGTGCAGTGATTTTGCAAACGGTTTTGATGGCATTTCCCTGTCCGAAATTATTTGACACGATGTGAAAAGTTTTATTGGGCATTGCAGTTTGAGAAGGTTTGGTTATTTTAACGTTAAGAATGAAAAAGAAGCATACCAAGTACCTATATAAAAAAAATTCAAGAACAAAAGGCAAAAGAAGAGAAGGTTACGCACATATAGAAGTTAGATGTAGTCCAATGCAGGATTGGATGGAGAGTGTATTTATTATGGAGGAGTTTAAGAACGTTAGAAAATTTTTAAAAGAAATTTAAGGAAATTTGAGTTTAGCCAAAAAAATTTTGTTTGGAGATTCCTGAGTCATAGGCCAATGATAAAGGAACTAGAGATGTGACAATTGGCCCCTGTCTTTCTCTAGGATGCATCGAGAGTTAGGTGTTATGTTAGCAATTGGTTAAACTAATGACGAAGAGATAGAAGTAAGATCATATGATACTATTTGTTGGAACAGCTGACAGAAGGTCAGTTTCCGTGACATAGATAGACACAAAGAAGTTTATGAAGACCTCCAATTTAGTTGTTTGAAAGGAAAAATGTGTAATGCACAACATTTTGATTTTAAAATCATAATGAAATTTCCAGAAATTATTGTTAGATGACAAGGCGGTAAAGGAGGAGATTTCCGCAAAGTCAGAATGATGATGAATAATCAATAAAGCCTTTATAACAAATTGTTTTAAAGTACAGCTGAAGAAGTTCTATTAACTTGTCGGGTTATAGCGTCATAACTTTTCTTCTACTAGCCAGTGAAGTAATCCAAAAGGGTGACTCAATCACACCACAGAATATCGCGGTTCGGTCCGCGCTGCAGATAAATTATGAACCACACTGACGCAGAGTCGAGATTGAGTCACGAAAGATACTTTAATTGAGTCAATAGGTTAAAGAAAAGTCGACCTACGACAATAGTGAAATTGGCTACCATTACAATAATCAATAATAGTAGTAAATGCCTAGACGAGACAGTGCAAGAGTAAAGCACGCGGTTTGTTTATATTATACAACAGAGGGTTAACTTGGTATTAAAATTAGACGAGGTGTTAGTTGGGAAGAGCAACTTCGGGTGTTTGACAAAAGATTTTCGGATGTTTCAAGTTTTGTCTTTTGCAATTAATACTCAAACTACCATGTAAAAAGAAATAGAGGTTACGTTGATCATTGCTGTCATATTAAAAAAATTATGAAAGTTGAAATTTTGGAATTTGTAATAGTTAAGTGATAGTTTATGTTAGATATTTAGAACATTGTTAATTTTAATTTTGGAATAACAAAGTTATAATCACGCAAGGGTTGATAACAAGCTTAAATTATGTTAAAAATAAATAAAGTGCGTTTTAAAAAAAATATATTAAGTGAAGTGTCCTAAGAAAATATATAAAGTAAAAAGAACAATCTTATCTAATTACAACTGAGATGGCATATGGTTAGCACGGGACGTCATCAGGTCAAGCTGAAGTTGGACATTCACATGGAAGCTAGCAGTGCAGATTCTAACCAACCACCTTTTTACAGGAAACAACGAAAACTAAGAAGAAGCAAGTAAGGTTTTGACGCATTTTAAATATAGAAAACGGATGTAAGTAGAATTTAGTTTTTTTTAAGGAGTGAAACGTTAGGTAAATTTTATTTTGTAAAGGGCTTACTTTCTGAGTTAATCATCAAAGAAAATAATAGAGTTCAGTTTTAAAATCATTAAAATTGATCGTTTAAAATGATAAAAATTTTCGAAATTTAAAATTATATTGGCACTAGGTTAACTCTACTACTAGTAAATAAATAAAACTCTTTTGTTTATTTTAAATAAACATGTAATAATTAACAAACTACGGGAGTACAAAGTTTAACAAAAATAAATAACTAAGAACTTAGTCAAACTTATATCTAACTTAAAATTTAGCGCAAATTTTATAAACACAAAATATATTAGCAGTAAACACATCTTCAGACAGTAATATCACTCTTAAATTAAAAATTTCGACCTTAAAAATAATTTTAATTTCGTAAATAACTTCTCATAACTGGATCAATGTTAAGAACATTTTTTTTTGTTTATGAGGTCGGAAAAGTTATGTATGCGCGACATTTTATATTTATGCCGAAGTTATACCAAATGATAGCTATTAAAGAGCTATCATTTGAGTTAAAAGAAGGGAGGAATGTAAAGGTCGGGGTTTATTTAATAAAATATAAAAATATTTTACCAAAAATATGAGAACTTTCAAGGTTCCGTTTAGTTGATAATAATATTTAACACGATGAAAAATAAATAAGTAAAAAAAAATAAATTAGATATTATTATTTATATAAGTTTAAATTAAAAAAAAATAAAATAAAAAAAAATATATAATAATTATTTTTTTTTAAGAAAAAGAAAAATATTCCTTAAAACCTAAATTGAAAATATTAAAAACATATTCTAAAACTGGCAGAAAATATACAAGTATTATCGAAGCAAGAAAGTGAAAAAAATCACAACAATAAAAAAATATTATTTTTAATATAAAATAATAAAAACCAAAAATTTAAAATAATAAATTAAAAATCATAAAAACAAATATTGAGAAACTGGTCGATGATGAACAAGTAATATTTAAAGTAAAAAAAAAAGTTAAAATAAAATGATTGAGACTCACATGAAGCCAGCTGAACTAAAACCCTAACACATATTTTCACTAGAGAGCACTGTTGATTCGATCGATCGCAAAATTACAAATGAAATTAATTAAAGGAGCCAGAAAAGAGGTTGACAAACATCCCAATTTTTACCTGTTTTGTCCGCGTCTTACGAAATTGTTTATATTTGGTGGCAATGAATACACGACTCTATTGTATTCATTAATTGGGGCTATATTTAGAAACACTGGCTCGATCTAATACACAAAACCTTGAAAAACAAATTGACCTGTTTCGTCATAAAATTTGTGGGATCAACAAGAGGGGATCGCCTATAAATTCGATTTCTTGAATTATATCCGGGCATTATTAAAGTACCAGTGTTAAAGTTGCAGCCAAAAGTGAAAAATAGTAAACAGTTAAAATTAAAGTGAATTAGTAAAAGTTGAGTTAACCATTTTATATAAAAATGTAGTCTTCAAGAAAATCTAGAGTTCTGAACTCTAGAATAAAAAATATATTTTAGTGATTCGATGACAGAAAGTAAGTTAAATGTATTTGAACATTGATTTAAAAGGAAAATATTACGTTTTAAACTAGTTGAACATTGATTTAAAAAGAAAATATTACCGTTTATTTAATTGCTGTAGACAATTAAATTATTAGACTTTTATACGTAAATAAGGATTAGTAATTATAGTAAAGATGAAGAATGATTTTGAACTTTTGATAGTGCATTTAGTATTTAACGAGATTTAGACTATTGGAATAAATTTACTGATATGTTTACGGACTTATTATGTATGTGTTACCATTGAGTTAATTTCACAATATTATGTTCTACAACGTTTTTTTTAGACTCTATCATTTTAATTTGCGAAGACAATTTTGTGACGAAAAAATTGTAATAAAACCAATCAGCTTTGTTCGTAGATAGACTCTAAGGTATTGGCTAATGTTAATTTTAGCGCATTTTCGTAATTAATTTGAATGTTAGGACCATGCTAGACTTTGGATCTACGATTTTGTATTAATAATTTTTGACTTTAAATATAACGTATTCTTTATAATAATTGGTGTCTAATTTAATAACAACCAAAAGTCAATAACAACAACTGGCTTTAATCATAGCTATGTGCAACTAGGACGCCTACCTCCAAATAAATTTAATGCAATCGTGGAAAGGGACAAGTTGTATAAATATACCGCTCGAGTAAAGCACCCCTAACCGCGGCATTACAAGAGCCGTGTTGGACAGCGGTTCGCAAAACACTTTTTGTTCTCAAAAATTAGCGCAACAATTGGGCCTTCCAAGACAATCCTTATGTTCAAATATACAGGGGGTTGGAGGCAACTCTCTTACTTCTGATCTAGGATCGATTTTTATTAAAATTTGTAATTTTCAAAAACCAGATATTTTTGTGTCTACGCAAGCGATTATTTTGCAAAAAGTTTGTACTGATTTACCGTCAGTAAAAAAAAATACAGAAAATTGGCATTTTATAAAAAATTTACCCTTAGCAGATCCCACTTTTTACAACCCTTCGCCGGTAAATTTACTAATTGGTATGGATCTATTTCCACTAATTAAACAGGGTGAAAAAATCGCTAGCGATGATCCAAATCATCCCTTTGCTATGGGAACTATTTTCGGCTATATTTTGATGGGACAAATATATCAACCCTTAATTTCTACCCCGCCAATTAATGCTCTTTTTTGTCAAAATGAAAATGACTCGCTTTCGCAATTAATTTCAAAATTTTCGGAAACCGACTGCGTCCCCCAAAAAACTCATTTGAAACCAGAGGATGAAATTTGTGAAAATTATTTTAAACAGAGCGTGTCGCGTAATCAAGACGGTCGGTATACAATCTCCCTTCCCTTTCGCACATTTGAAAATCCACCGCAGTTTCCCGCAATAAAACAAGTCGCGCTAAATCGTTTCTTATCTTTAGAAAAAAAACTGCTTCGCGACAAAAACTTGTATTGTGAATATTCTAAATTTATGAATGAATATTTGGAATTGGGTCATATGGACTATGACTCAGAAAAAGAAGACGATTCAGACAGCTATTTTATTCCACATTTCGCTGTTGTTAAAAATGAAGCTATCACTACTAAGACAAGGGTAGTTTTTAATGCGAGTATTACTGACCCTTTTACGCATATTTCGCTTAATCAAGTATTATTATGGGGTCCAAAACTACAAAAAGATATTATTCAAATATTATTACATTTTCGCCTTAACCCTGTGACGCTCACCTGCAATATTCAAAAAATGTATCGTGGTATAAATATCAACCCTGATCATCAAAAATACCAAAAAATATTTTGGCGGTTTAACCCTAATGGAAAAGTTTCAGCACTTAGTTGAGTCCGAATATAATAACTACCCTCACGCTGCTAAAGTTATACTTAACGATACCTATATTGATGACGTCACTACTTCATGTAAAACGGTTCAAGAGGCGTTGCAGCATGAGCTTATGGAGTTATTAGGAAACGCTGGCTTGAAATTACACAAATGGTCTAGCAATCGCTCAGAAGTGATCTCTCATTTAGATCCCTCCTTAGTCAACCCCGCAGTTTTATCTCTCGATACGGATGACGTCACTAAGGTCTTAGGCCTGTGCTGGTATCCTTGCTACGACGAGTTTCGATTTAACATATTACCTAATCAGCAAAGCTGTACTAAAAGGACACTTCTCTCTTTTTTAGCACGCTGCTATGACCCCCATGGGTATTTTACCCCAGTAACATTCACTTTAAAATATTTGATTCAACAAATTTGGTTACTTGGTATTTCCTGGAACGCCACGCCTACTTATAGTTCGTCAGTGGACACTCTATCAATCTGAATTTCAAGTTTTAGAAAAATTTAGTTTACCCCGCCACATTGAGATCACCAACGCCGAATCCATCGATCTCTGTGGTTTTTGTGATGCGAGTGAACGGGGGTACGCATGCGTAATATACTTACGTGTCTTACGAAACGCTAAATATCACATATATTTTGTTCTTGCGAAAAGTCGCATCGCTCCACTTAAAAAATTTGTTAGTATTCCGAGAATAGAACTTCTAGCCGCTACTCTTTTATCTGAGGTCTTAAAATACACATATGATATATTCATAAAAAGGTTCACAATAAATAATATTTACGCTTTTTCGGACTCAATGGTTGTTTTACACTGGATAAAATCCCATCCAAGTAAATGGAAAACTTTTGTCGCAAATCGTGTTAGTCCAAGATAATATTAATCCAGAATGTTGGTTATATACCCCCACCTTTCTCAATAGTGCCGATGTAGCCAACCGCGGCTGCTCGCCGAGTGAGCTTTTAAATCATCCCTTATGGTGGGCCGCCCCTAGTTTTTTACAAGAATCTTTCGATAAATGGCCAACAGAAATCCCGCAAGTCAAAATAAATGACAGTTTAGAGACTGAGGAACGAAAGAATGTTGCTCTGATTTCTTGTGACCGAATAACTGAAAACTTTTTAGATTCGCTTTTAAATAATAAATCCGATTTTTACGCTATTCAACTACTTTTAGCCCGCAGTTTACGATTCATAAATAATTGTAGACTATCCGCAGACGTCAGAAAAAAGACAAATATAGATTATATCGATCTCTTTAACGCTTTAAGATGTTTGGCTAAGCACGAACAGCAAAAATACTTTTCTGAAGTAATTCTTAACCTTCAAAACCAGAAAAAATGCATAAAACCCATCCAAAAACTGAATCCCTTTTTAGACCAGGATGGTCTTATAAGAGTTGGAGGACGCATTCAACAAGCCATGACTATTTCTTACGGACAAAAACATCCTCTTCTTTTACCCAAGGAAAGTAGACTTTCTTATATTTTTATTGAATATATGCACAAAAAATATTTGCATGTCGGAGTGCAAACAGTCCAATATCTCATTAGTCAAATTTTTTGGATTTTATCTGCCAAACGCTTAATTAAAACGGTTTTATCCAATTCGTTGCTTTCGCGTCAAACCGCATTCTTATGAGCAAATCATGGGACAAATTCCGTCCTACCGCTTGATTCCACAAAAGCCTTTTACTTTTAGTGGAGTAGATTTTAGTGGTGCTATACCTATCACTCTCAGTAAACACAGAGGTGTAAAAACACAAAAAGCATATATCTGCCTTTTTATTTGTCTAAATACTAAAGCTTTACATCTCGAGTTAGTGTCAGATCTAACTTCGGACGCTTTTTTAGCTGCGCTACGTCGCTTTGTTGCCCGAAGAGGTTACATAAAAACTCTTTTTTCAGATAATGGCACAAATTTCGTTAAATCAAGCAAAGAATTGCTTGATCTTGCAAGAAATGCTTGCACGCAACAAGCTATCGCCTGGAATTTTATCCCTCCATCAGCTCCCCACTTCGGCGGTATTTGGGAGTCAGGGATAAAATCAGAAAAAACTCACTTAATTCGTACCATTGGCTCGCAAATTCTAAGTTATGAGGAGTTGTACACGTTCCTTTGTCAAATTGAGGCGATTTGAAATTCTCGCCCCTTGACCCCGCAATCTACCGACTGTAACGATCTACAGGTTTTAACACCGGGACATTTTTTAACACATGAACCTTTAGTTTCTGTTCCTGATGAAGATTTTTCAAGTAAACCTGAGAATCGGTTATTGCGATGAAACTTGGTCCAACGAATACAAGCCGATTTTGGGCGTCGTTGGAGCCAAGAATTTTTACATACCCTTCAAGTACGAAATAAATGGTTGGAACCATGCGCAGAGCCAAAAATAACTACCCTCGTTCTTATCAAAGACGAGTTATCACCGCCCCTTCAATGGCGGGTAGGTCGCATTATTGAAATTTTTAAAGGGCCTGATGGGACGCTAGGGTGGCAAATGTTCGTACCGCGTCCGGTATCTTTAAACGACCTTTAGTCAAGCTTTGCCCCCTTCCAATTGATTCAGATTCACCTACCGAAAAATGATGCTCATTTTGGTGGGCCGAATGAACAAGTTTCCCAACTTGTTTTTATTTTTGTAATTAATTATATTCTCTAATTTTCACTTAAAATTAGAGAAGCTATCTCTCTTAGTTTTTAAATATTTTTGGGTTACATTTTCTACGCTTACAAGCGTTTTTAGAATATTATTTTGATTTACTTTACGCTATATCTTTGCATATTTTAAATTTAAACTTCGCGCGCTTCTTCCAGCAATGAAGGATTTGAGATAAGCGGCTAAATTCGGCCTAGCAAACAAAAACGCCGATCGTCTGCGCGAATACACAACCACGTGCAAGGAACGTCACCGCACCGCTATCATTTTATATTAAAATTGTGGAAACTATTAATTTTACGCTTTAGTTTAGTAGATATTAGTGTTTGGAACATTTTGAACTATAGAACAATGGAGAGTCCGGTACTTCGCGTATAATCGGGCTGGCCAGCCAAGTAGCTACAAAAGACATCTAATGGTAAGTCGTTTCTTGATAATTTTTCATTGCTGCGCTATTTATCTGACACAGTTTTCTTCAAGACTTCAACGGCTCTTTTTTTGAAAATATTGATTTTATTACTTAAATCAAGTTATACGCAAATACGTTAAGGTATTTGGTTATACGTCAGATAATACACGTTACCGAAAGGGCAACCTTATTTGTGTCAAATCTGTAATTTTCGATTTATTATCAATAATTCAAAAACTTACCGAAATAGTTCCAGCCCCATGGGTAAACTAGCAAAATTTACACCTTGCAAACAGCAAATCTAAAATTATAAATTTTTGTACCGATGAAACTATAAGCCATATTTTCCATTTCGACTTTTATAGCTGGGCAATGGCGGAACGCAGATGTCCAGGAGAGGGGGGGGTAGTGGCCAAGGAGGCGACAAAAACCAAAACAATTTTTTTTGCCCTTTTTTTTATAAATGTTTAACTCTAAAGTCAAGCAATACATGAAAATAAAATGCGCCTCAGGTAAAAAATTTTAAAATATTTTTGTGAAAATTAAAAAAATAGGCAATAAATTGCGGTTTACCTAGTTTTTTTTTCACTAGAACTAAAAAATATAGGCTTTATGTCAAGAAGAAGGACAAAACCCCCTGCCTTCGCCCTGGATCCGCTACTTCTTATATGTCGTTCCTCCATAATAGTTAAAACACTTATTTTTGAACTTTTGTTTAAAAAACTCCTTAGTTTTATACTTAATATAAATCGCTAATAAACGCAACTGTTACTGAATAGAGGTAAACAAAAAAATGCTTCACAAAAATTTTTATGGTTTAGACATTTCCTATCAAATTGCGGTTCACAAAATCCTAAAAAGCGTACCCGCGAATATCATTTTTACCTTCCTAGCCTGTGCAGCAATGGCTAGAGAAGGTATTGTTTTCGACAAAAAAATGTATTTTTAGATTACGCCGAAATTGTGTTACTTTGGTGTATTTTGAACTAGCAATATCGTCGTGATGTCTGTCTGTGTGTGTGTATGTGTAGGTATATGTATGTCTGTTCGTAACACGATAGCTCCTAAGCCGCTGAACCGATTTTGATGAAATTTTTAGATAAAATAGTGTTCGATACTGCAATGAGTTAATTAGATTTTGGTCAAAATTCATCAATGCTAATGACAGTTTTTTGACAGTTAAAATATTTTTATAATGCTAACTTTTTAACGAAGCGTCGCATCAATATGCGTTATTACCAAAAGCTTCGTGCGAGCTTTGGTTTTGGAGATATTTACAAAAAAACTGAGTTTAATTGGAGTGTGCTAATGGACTAGGAAGGTATCAGATCCATCATGGATCCATTTATTTGCTACAGGATGGCCCATTGTGCGTTCCATTTATTTGCTACAGGATGGCCCATTGTGCGTCGTCCTCTATCACTCACTACCACTGTCTATATTAAAACCTTACGTTGCCACGTAAAATTAATTTTATTTAGGTAAAAATCGGCTGTTTCTATGGATACAAAATATCAAAACCTACAAACTTCAAATTTTTATAAAAGGTAACTTTCAGTTATTAGCTTCATCACTAAATATATATTATAATCTATAATCTTTGCATCACTAAAGGCAATATTTGTATTTTAAAACTTGACAAAACTTTAGTGATACATTACCAAAGGGACATTTTCATGGTTTAAAAAAAAAATTTGTTGGTTTCTTCTAAATCATTGGCCTATAAGTGGTTTCATAGTCAAAGTTAAATGTGGTATTTATCAATTTTAAAAACCTTAGGTAAGCCTCCAATAATTTTTTTTTGACCTGTGACAGCCAAATTTAGGTTTTGTTCCAAAAAAAAAGAGTGCCGTGTTCGAATATAAACAGACAGACAATTTGTCTGGGTAAAAAAACATACATATTGCACAATTCTTTATCAACCAGGCAAAAATTTAGGATTTCCAAACAATCGTCCTTCTTTACCAAATTTTGTGCACATATACAGTACCATTCCACGGTTCCAAGAATATACTTCGTTAAGTTTTTTGTTAACTTTTCTGTGGCGCAGAGGCCATTTACTGATGTACGAGATTTGTACAAACATAAGTTTCTTATTTATTAAATTTCTTCACAACCGAGACCACCCTGTACATCCTGAATATATTTTTTAAAAGCTGTTAAAATTTCTAATGAAATGATGTATTACAGCATGATAATTTTTTTTAAAATTAAGGAAAAATATGAGCAAGTATTTAGTTTTTCTAGAAAATTTGCCATTTTATTATAAAATTCTTTTTTTGTTTTTTAATTCTTAAAAGCAGAAAACAAAAAAACAAATAATACGGTTTACCAGAAAAAGTTTTTGGGACCTCTCTACTACAAAAAATCATAAAAAAAAATTAAATATGCTACAGGGGAAATACGATAAGTTTTTATGGTGACAAAAACAGAGCAAAATCGCATTTTCTTAGATATTGTATTGACACGGATTAATAAAAAAAATTAAAACCCGTTTTAATTATTTAAATGAATTAAGCAAAAATTTATAGCAGGTTTACGGCGCTTTCACAAAAAAAAATTAAAAAAATTCTAGATACAAGGATAAGCCACACAAATAATCAGAAATCTTAAAAATGCCTATTTGGTGTCTTTTGATTTTATTTAAATTTTGTCAGTTTTTACCTCATAACATTGCCATTTCTACTGGAGATTTTATCTGGTAATATTTTTATTGTTTCTTATAAATGTCTAAATAAAAAAATGTTAGATTTGTCTCTCTGCTGGCGCTCTATATGCAATTATTTATTTTAGCAGGCCATGTTTTTTAAAAAAGAGTACATTTTACCGTTTTCAACGTTACAAAAATAACAATCAAGTTTCCGATCGGGTTACATTTATAAAATTTGGTACAATTATCAAAAGAAGTCTTATGGTTGACAAGCAAACTTATATAATTTTGTGCATATGTCAAAATATCGCCATTTTTTCTTGTAAAGGCCACAATCGACTTTTTTTTAAATACTTAATGCAATATGGCCAAACGCTCGCTGAACTGAACGAAATAAGACCAAAGTTCATCTTCTTCCATTTTTTGGTTATGCTCGGACTGAATGAAGCTTGTAAAAGCAGAAACGCTTCAGTCTTCCAGTTACCTTTATCCGAGGGGTGGCTCGATCGCCGATTTTTGTACGCCAAAAGGAAATACCTACGGTATATTACCTACGGTATTTCCTGGTATTTTCTAGTATTTCCCTAGCAATGATATTTCCTAGTATTTCCCCCCTAGTATTTCCAATGGTATTTCTTAGTATATTTCCCGGTACTTCCCAAGTATTTCCTGGTATTTCCCCTAACCTGTACACCAAAGAGAAATACCGAGCCACCCCTCGCCTTTATCTTTGAGGATTTGCACATCTATAAAAATATTTTAAAAGTCTTTTTTTACCCAAATTTAGATTTATTATTCAAAAAACAGCTATTTAAGAATTTATTTGCAGTAGTGACATAAAACTCTTAAAAACATCATTAATTAAATAAATGCATTAGCGGGCGCGCTGCGGAACGAAGTACCGCAAAATGATACGTTTTGGAATAATGTCAGTTTTAATACGTATTGAAGGCTGTATTGACCGAGGGGTGGCTCGGTATTTCCTTTTGGTGTACAGGTTATGGAAAATACCAGGAAATACTTGGGAAGTACTGGAAAATATACTAGGAAATACCATTGAAAATTGCGAAAATACTGGGAAATACCAGAAAATACCGTAGGTATTATACCGTAGGTCTTATACCGTAGGTATTATACCGTAGGTCTTATACCGTAGGTATTATACCGTAGGTCTTATACCGTAGGTATTATACCGTAGGTCTTATCCCGTAGGTATTATACCGTAGGTATTATACCGTAGGTATTACCCTTTGGTGTACAAAAATCGGCGATCGAGCCACCCCTCGGTATTGACCGTTTAGTCTATTGATAGAAATTTATATTGAAGTGTATTGATAGAAACAATATTGATGCTCATATTGACGTTTATGAGGTAGATTGATGAACGTTGATCAATATTTGCATCAGTTTTGTTCCAGATTCCGCACAACCATCAGTCAAAATTGATAGAGTTAGGTATATGAAATCTACATTGAAGCGGATTGATGAGACTTCAATACGTATTGAAGCTTGATTCAGCCCGATCATAACCAAAAAATGCAAGAAAATAAACTTTGTTCTTATTTCTTTAAGTGCAGCGAGCGTTTGGCCATTGCATTAAGTATTTTTAAAAAAAGTCGATTTTGGCACCATTACAAGAAAAAATGGCGATATTTTGACATATGTGCAAAATTTCAGGTAATTATATAAGTTTGCTTGTCAACCATAACACTTTTTTTGTAAATTGTACCAAATTTTATAAATGTAACCCGATCGGGAACTTGATTGTTATTTTTGAAACGTTGAAAACGGTAAAAAGTACTCTTTTTTAAAAAACATGGCCTGCAAAAATAAATAATTTCATATAGAGCGCCATCGCCCAGATAGACAAGTCTAACATTTTTTTATTTAGAAATTTATAAGAAACAACAAAAATATTACCAGATAAAATCCCCAGTAGAAATGGCTATGTTATGAGGTAAAAACTGACAAAATTTAAATAAAATCAAAAGACACCAAATAGGCATTTTTAAGATTTCTGATTATTTGTGTGGCTTATCCTTGTATCTAGAATTTTTTTTGTGAAAGCACCGTAAACCTGCTATAAATTTTTGGTTAATTCATTTAAATAATTTAAAAGGTTTTTAAAAAAATTTGATTAATCCGAGTCAATACAATATCTTCAAGAAAATGCGATTTTGCTCTGTTTTTCTCACCATAAAAACTTATCGTATTGCCCCTGTAGCATATATAATTTTTTTAAATGATTTTTTAGTAGTAGAGAGATTACAAAAACTTTTTCTGGTAAACCGTATTATTTGTTTTTTGTTTTCTGCTTTTGAGAAATAAAAAACAAAAAAACAATTTTATAATAAAATCGCAAATTTTTTAGAAAAACTAAATATTTGCTCATATTTTTCCTTAATTTCAAAAAAAATTGTCATGCTGTAATACACCATTTTATTAGAAATTTTAACGGATTTAAAAAAATATATTCAGGATATACAGAGTGGTCCCAATTGTGAAGAAATTTAATAAATAAGAAACTTATGTTTGTACGAATCTCGTACATCAGTAAATTGCCTCTGCGCTACAGAAAAGCTAACAGAAAACTTAACGAAGTATGTTCTTGGAACCGTGGAAGGGTACTGTATATGTGTACAAAATTTGGTAAAGAAGGACGATTGTTTGGAAATCCTAAATTTTTGCCTGGTCTATTACTCCTAATTGCGTTAAAAATATTGTATTGTATAAAGTAATACAATATCATACTTTCAAAACAGTTTTGGTGGAATTTGAAGATCACTCAGATATAGGTTGACATTTTTATAGACTGTGAATCAATTGTAAATTGTAAAATTTGGCATTACAGATTAATAATTGAATGGTAAGATAAATTAAAAAAATATATATAATCTTTTTTATATAACAATTTTTTTTAAAGAAGTAATAGCTGTTTTTGAATCACAATGAACCACGAAAGTATTTGATGTAAAATTTGTAATTTTTTTAATTTATAGGCTTTCCCCACCCTTCAAACTTGACAATTTAAACTTTTTGTCTATTTTTGACCTTCACCACCATCCCTAATAGTTTGGTGTATCATTTAAATTATCTACACCCTGTATAAATTTCGAACTCTATCATTTATTTCGGATTTCGAAAACATACATACATATTTCGATTTGAAAAATATTTTGAATGGTAGTATCATGAACCCAAAATAAAGTTCATAATTCCTGATCCCGAAAAATGCTAAAGAAATAAAACTTTGGGACGCCCTGATTAAGTTATCATTAGCATAAGAAGAAACTAGATAGTAGTTTAATAAGTGTAATTATTTATGTCCATGGCTGCTGTTTAAATTGGTGCAAGCCAAGATGCTTCCTAGTCAGATAAATGCCTCATAAATAATGTTTAGTACTTGTTTTGTCGATTGTATCTGAGAACCTATTTGACAAAATTATTTATTATAATATGTTCTCATTTTCAATATAACAATCGAAAAACCAAAATAAAAATAGATTTTCTCTCCGTTTCTCTCTTCTACCAATGTTCATACGTTACTAGATAAAATGACATTGATTCAGCACAAATCAGAGGTTTACAAAATCAAGAACAGTGACAATATCAATTTAGGAAGAAATATTAAAGTTTTATCATCAAAGACCCGTTTGGGACCGATGAACCGCGCGGTTGGTCGCTCCGGTCCATTATTTTTCATTAAATCGATCGATGTTCACATTTAAATTTAAATCAGTCCTTGCGGATCGACCGCCGCGGATCGTCGGCCCCATCTGAAACGCGTCAAAACAAATAAGCTCAGGCAGAGATTTGCGTATAATGTTGACAAGGACATTTATTTGACCGAACAGGTTTTTAAAAAGATTTTTTTTAAAAAGTAGGACTATTTTTTTTTTTAATATTTTTACTTTTGCTTTGTTAAATTAAATCAATTCCGGCCAGGTTAGTTTGAAGACAATCATCGTGATACAAGCATTATTGAAATTAAAGGCTGACAATGATTTCCTATTTTTACCTTTCTAGCCCGTACAGCAATGGCTAGAGAAGGTGTTGTTTCCCACGAAAAAATGTTTTTTCAGATAACGCCGAAAATGTATTATTTGGGTGTATTTTGACCTACCCCAGCGGTATCGTCGTGATGTCTGTCTGCGTGTGTATGTGTGTGTGTGTGTGTGTGTGTGTATGTAACTCTGTCCGTAACACGATAGCTCCTAAACCGCTCAACCGATTTTTATGAAAATTTTACGTAAAATAGTATTCGAAACTGTAACGAACTGATTAGATTTTGGTCGAAATTCACCAATGCTAATGACAGTTTTTTGACAGTTAAAAAGTTTTAAAAATGCTAACTTTTTAACGGAGCGTCGCAGCAATATACGGTTTTCGGAATATTGTAGCCCACTTTTTTTTGCAAAATTGGTTATATCCAAAAACTTGGTAGGAGCTTTCGTTTCAGAGATATTTACAAAAAACTGTTTTGAAGGTTCATATAGCATGAAGTTTACTTGAAGTGTGCCAATGGGTTAGGAAGCTATCAGATCCGTCATGGATCCATTTTATTTGGTTATTATTTTTGAAATGTTTTCCTCGGTTTTAACACAGTCTCAAGATCCATTTAATAATACAGTTTCAAAATACAGTCGAACCTCTCTATAACTCGAACCTCTCTATAAGTCGAACCTTTTAAGTGGTCTCTACATTTTTTAAATGTATTTTAACCTCTTTAACTCCAATTTCTATAACTCGAACTCTCCATAACTCGAACTGTTTTGGTTGTCCCTTTAAGTTCGAGTTATAGAGTTTCGACTGTAGTTAATTTTTATTTCTAAATAAATAAATATATATATTTTAGGTGCCTTCAGACTGGGTAAAAACAACATTTAACTTGCTTTATCAGAAAAGCACTCATGGAAGAAATCGCATATGGAAAAAAGTACACACGGAAAAAGGCGCATAGAGGAATGTTTTTCCTCTGTGTGCTTTTTTCCGGAGTTATTATAATAACTCCGACAAATAAAACACAAAAAAGCAGTCTCTACATCTCGATGCACCGAATCCAAGTACGGGGGTTTATTTTGCCCGTACATCCCTATAATTTCGAATAAATTGCAGAAAACTTGATCAAATTATTGCAATATTAAAAGGTGAAGTTGCGAAAATGGTACATTTTCAAAGCCATCAAATCAATTTACGTCGGAGGGCTTCTTTATAAAGCAACGTTGGCATGATTCAAAAAAAGTTCTTTATTAGCTCACACTACCACTATACTATAGTAGTGTGAACTATGGTGATCCTAATTTTTTCGAGAAAAAAAAAGTTGCTCCGATTTCAAAATTTCTTATATATCTTTGCGTTTCAGATTATTTGGAAACTTTTTTGCTCCGTCGTCTATCTGTCTGTCTGTGTGTCTGTATGTCTGTCTGTATGTCTGTCTGTTACGACCAACCCGCATAACTCAAAAACCGCTTGTCCGATTTAAATAAAATTTGGTACCAAGGCTGGGTCTTGGGCCGTGATGGTTTAATTAAAGGGTGGGGTAAATTTCAAAAATTTGAGTTTATGTGAAAATATGGCGTGTGTGATATCAAACGAAAGGTAATTAACTCTGTAAGTAAAAAAAATGAATTTTAGTTTATTTAAAAAACAGGGTGGGGGTAAATTTTAAATATTAGAGTTTAAGTGATAATATGGCATGTGTGATATCAAACGAAAGGTAATTAAGTCTAGAGTTAAACAAAATACATTTCAGTTTAAAAAAAAGGGTGAGGGTAGATTTTAAAAATTAGAGTTTAATCAAACGAGAGGTAATTGAGTCTGGGGTTGAATAAAATTTATTTCAGTTTTTAGTTGTATTAGCTCACACGTACACTATAACTCATGGGCGCACCCAGGGGAAGGGCCTCGGGGCTCGGCCCTTGATTTTTTTACATATTTTCGACATATTTCAAGAAAAAATACAATAAATAGCTTAAAATTCGACATCATGAGGCTTTGCCCCCTACCCCCCCCCCCCCCAAGAGGCCTCGGTCCCCCCGAACCGAACCCAAAATATATTCCTGGGTGCGCCACTGTATAACTTTAGTACCTAGTGTGAGCTTAGGGGCATATAGATTATCAGACCCTGGGTGCGCCTATGACAATAGGTACAATTCTAAATCTAAAGATTTACATTTATTTTATTTTGATTTTTCGATACGTCAAAACTTTTTTGTTTGATTTCCCTGTGTGCTGTTTTACTATGTGCGCTTTTTTAGTGGGCGCTTTTTCTGTGTATCGTTTTTTTCTGTGCGAATATTTCCTTTTCGCTTTTTTCTCTGCGTTTATTTACGGTCACTGTTTCACCATTACCCCCCCCCCTCCAGATTTTGTTCCAGAACCGCCCTTGCAACAAAACCGAACCGAACCGAACCGAACTGCAACTGTAACACTGTAACAGCAACTGTGGTCGCTTCACTGGTGCTGACACGACAGAGAGAATTTGGTAACGGTTGCAGTTACAGTTACTACTCGCCGATGAAGTACGAGGCTAACTTTTAATTATACTCTATACCACTTTATTTTAGCTAGTGTATAATTACTGATGGTACTTAGTATGAAATTTGAAAACTTGTTTCACTACTAGAACATAGATTCCTATGGGAACTAGAACATAGATTCCTATGGGAATCTATGTTCTAGTAACTACACGGGCGATCACTTTCTTAGCAATTAAAGCTAATTATTTTAGAAATAAGAAAGGCCAGTGGGCTGCGCTCGTAAAACAGAAGAACTCATAATACGCCAGAGCCACGTAGTATTTCAGTATAAATATAACGCGTAAGAAACTCATCAGTTGATTACAATAGGGCTATTCGACAGTCACTTAAAGATGACGCACAGAATAATAAGATAATGCCGTGTTTACTTTATCCAAGGTAGTTTAAGCAAGTTACTAAGCAAGGTCCTAAATTTTATTTTTTGTTAGGGTTTTTTTAAAGACTGGATTGTTTCAAGCCTTTAAACTGTTACGGTTTTTTCAATTAGTACTGGTAATTATTTTATCATTTAACAAGGTCTCGTTCCCCCTTGAATGGGCCTCTAATGGACTCGCTCTGCTCGAACTGCACCCGGGACTCTGTAAAGTCAATTCGCCGCTAACCAGCGAAGTAACGTGATTGGTTGGCCGCGATTGCTTGCCTTTTATTCATACATTTTACGTTTGAAACATACGTGAAACCAGCTCAAGCACTGGCGTATATATGGGGGGGCCTGGGGGGCCCGGCCCCCCCCGAAGCTAAGATTTTTTTAGATATTTTCGACATATTTCATGAATAAAAACATAAAATAGCATAAAATACCCCTCATGGGGTCTCGGCCCCCCCCAAAACTGCCTGGGGCCCACCCCGAAACTTTTTTCTATATACGCCACTGAGCTCAAGGAACCTCTTTAACAAAGTATCTACGACGAGCCAAAGATGTCTTATCGTGACTGGAGCACTACGATATTTTAGACCTGTAATTAGTCCGATGCTTAAACTATAGCGCTCGGTCATGACCATGAGCGAAATGGGATACCTTATTGTGATCTTCTTAATGCGACCTTTACAAGGTGAAATTAAAATCTGAATATTATATGCCATCCCAGGCAGCAAGGAGTCATCAAATTATGTTTTTAAGACGTCACTTTTTTTACGTCTTTTCGGAAACTATGTGATTTCCAATTGTTTTAACGAAAGCATCAAAACCATATGTAACTATAATTCAATGCCGGTAGGGGTACCTATTTCTCCATTTCACTGAGAGTGATGCATTTTCTTGACGGTACTGACAAATAATCTATTGTTTAGTTGTCAGTTCTCTTTCACCTTGGGGAAAAAGAGTCGCATAGGGAACGCATTGGTGAAAACCGGGTCTTAGAGCCAAACTTTTCCTTAGTAGTGTACATGCTTATCAGTTGATCTAAGTCCCCGTTCAAGCATTGCAAAAATTTCGTCTGGTTCAGATAATGTGGAGGGCTAAAATAAGTTTACAAATGCCCATTATTTTTTGTATGTGTAATCACCCTGTTTTTTCAGCCTGCCAGTCTTTCTTAAAGCCCTTCCATAAGGGTTATTAAAAGCACCTCTCCAAGTCTCAAATGATGGTTTCAGTGTTATTGGACTAGAAAAGTAGGCCCGAAATACTTTGGTCAGTGTTTCCTTTCCAGTTACGGTATGCTTCTTGTTTTCCCTCAATAGGGAGTGTGTCCCTTGAGACACTTTTCATGCAGCACGTTTTCCAGGGCGGTTTTATGGCCTATCGCAATGACTTGATCTATTTTGTTAAGAATTCCATAATCCTTCCAGTTTTCACTTTTTTTTGCTACCTACCTACCCAGTCTTCTTCTGGCATTAAGATTGGACTTTTACCAGGGTGTTTGTATAGTGGACCTAGTAGTGCGCTCTGCAGCCATCTGTAAATCGGTTGGGTTCTTTCCCATTCTCGAAGTCGATCTTTCCTTAAAATCTAGCTGAGAGACGACTAAATTTAGTTTTCTAGCATTCCGGAAAGCTACGTCTTTCGGTTTTGTCACCAATATTCCGAAGATAGATAGATAGATATCTGTGGTCTGAGCAGCTCTCCTCAACAGATATGTGCCTGCTTTTTAGTAAGTTACCTACGAAAGTGGTAGCAATTGTTTAATCCAGCACATGCCTTTGCTTATTATTAAAGGTGGGTTTGTTCTGTATTCAATCACCAGTATTTACTAAAGGGTCTACAGTGCTAAGTGCTATACGGAAAAATTTTTTGTCTACAATGAAAACACGTTCTTTTCTTGAATAAATTGATTTATCTTTGTTTTGAATTAAAATATTTCTTTTTAGTTCAGCTCAACGTTTATTCTTGAAATAAGACTTTATTTTTATTCTTTAATTGTTTTGTTTCAGTATATTCCATTTTGTAACAAAGCAAATTGTCTTCATATACATAATATTGTTACGGGTTCACAACGACAAATTAAAACTCGCAATTGTTGAAAACGATACGTCAATTTATTTCGACGAATTATGTACAAAAACACGCACTTAAACTTACTAATAACTTGCTAACAATTCACTACTTCGCGTTGACATCTAGCGATCACTACCGTTGGTTATCTTTGACTGACTCCTGGTGCGCGACCCCGGCCCTATATATAGGATCGTCCATCTCTCTCGAACTTTCCGGCAGCCTTCGACGTCCGGAAAGTTCTCGTATTATTGCGACCGCAAGTCACAGATAACGCAACTAAAACCTAGACTAAGAATACAACCTTAAGATAAATCAACCTAATACTACACTAAACCTAAATAAATTCCAATTATAAAATTTAAATAACTTAAATTTGTAACACTATCCTCCTCTTCAGGTTCGTCAACGTCTCCCAGGTAAGGTTTTAGTCTGTCTAGATGAACAACTTTCATCTTGGACTTCGGGCTTCTCTGGATTCGGTAGACTACATCATTAATTCTCTTAACAACTTTATACGGCCCTTCCCATGGTGGTGTCAACTTAGGTGATCTTCCTTTCTTGCGTTGAGGATTGTATAGCCAGACTTGATCATTCTCTTTGAACCCTGAAGAGTTTGCTTTCAGGTCATATCTCGCTTTCATGCGGTCACTGGCTATTTCTATTCGCTCTCTAACCACTTCATGGATATCGTGCAGCTTTTGCCTTAAACGTTCGACATAGTCATTAACCTCTAAGTGTGCTTCTTCAGGTGAACCAAACATGATATCACATCGTAAACGCAGTTCTCTACCAAACAGGATACTAGATGGAGTAGCTCCTGTCGTATTGTGAATGGCGGTTCTATAGGCCATCAAAAACAATGGAATATATTGGTCCCAATCTGGTGCTCATCAACAACTTTGCACAGATGTTCTTCTATTGTTTTATTAAATCTTTCAACCATGCCATCTGACTGCGGATGTAAAGCCGTAGTCCGTGTTTTATGTATTCCTAAAAGGTCACAGAGATTCTGGAAGAGCTTTGATTCAAAGTTTCTTCCTTGATCTGAATGTAGTTCCAAAGGAATACCAAATCGGCTGAAAACATCATTTACCAGAACTTCTGCAACTGTAGCGACCTCTTGATTAGGCAAAGCAAAAACTTCTGGCCATTTGCTAAAGTAATCCATGACAACAAGGATGTATTTGTTGCCATTTTTAGTTTCTGGAAACGGTCCGGCCACATCAATAGCAATGCGTTCGAATGGCAGACCTACGTTATATTGTTTCATTTGACCTCTGGACCTTGTTTTGGGACCTTGGCTGGCTGCACAAGTCGAACATCGGCGGCACCAGTTTTTCACATCTTGAAAGTAATTGACCCAATAAAATCGGTTTCAAATTTTGTCCATGGTTTTATTTATGCCTAGGTGCGCGCCTGATTTTCCACCATGGCATTCGGCCACTATATTGTCTACCATGCTCCTAGGAACCACTACTTGATTAACAACAGTAAGGCCATCGGCACATTCCCAGGCACGTTTAAGGATGTTTTCCTCTACTATCAGTGAATCCCATTGTGCCCACAGTGATTTGAATTTGGTTTGCGATATCTTGCCATGATGGTCGTGGCTTGTTCTCTTCTTTCAATCGCAAGATAGGTCCTACGTCTTTGTCGTTAAGTTGTGTGGTTCTAATCGAAGCCGACATCCATTCTTCATCTGGTTCTAACTTTATCTGGCGCACGTAGGTAATTCCTTCTTTCTGGTCAATTTTCCTGCAATGTTTACAATCCTCCGGGCAAGGTCTTCTGGACAATGCATCCGCATTATTATGCACCCTTCCCGCTCGGTGCTTAATTTGATAATGGTATTGTTGTAGCTTTTCTATCCATCTCGCGACTTGCCCCTCAGGTTGTCTCATTTTCATGAGCCACTGTAACGCAGCATGATCCGTTCTAATCAGAAACTCTTGTCCATAGAGATATTTGTGAAAGTGATCTACGGATTTAATGATGGCTAGGAGCTGCTTTCTGGTAACACAATAACTTCTCTCTGGTTTGGATAGCTTTTTGCTGAAAAATTCGATGACCCGTTCTTCTCCATCTTGTACTTGGGAGAGTACTGCTCCTATGCCATCGTTGCTCGCATCAGTATCTAATATGAATTTACCTTTTGGAATAGGATATGCGAGAATCGGACTAGAACATAATGCTGCCTTCAGTCTTCTAAATGCTTGGTCACATTCAGTATTCCATCTGTAAGAAGCTTTATCTTCTGTAAGTCTATGTAATGGAGACGCTATTTTGGCGAATCCTTCTACAAATCGTCTGTAGTATGTACACAGACCCAAAAAGCTTCTCAATTCATGTTTGTCACGAGGTTGAGGCCATTCTTTTATTGCTTGTAACTTGTTTTCGTCGGTATGGATGCCTTCTCGGGAAACGACGTGACCCAGGAACTCAACTTTTTCTTGGAACAGAAAACATTTCTTTGAGTTCAATTTAAGATTTGCGTTCCTGATTCTTGAGAATACTTCTCGTAAATTATCTAGATGATCTTGAAATGATTTCCCCATTACTATGACATCATCCAAATAGACTAGGCAGGTTTTCCAAGTAAGGCCTCGTAGAACGACTTCCATTAGTCTTTCAAATGTAGCTGGGTCATTGCACAGGCCAAATGGCATCACATTAAAGTGATAAATTCCACTTCCAGCAGAGAATGCAGTCTTCTCTTTATCTCTTTCAAAGATTCCTACTTGCCAATACCCACTTTTCAGGTCAAGAGTAGAAAACCAATATGATCCTGCCAACGTTGTTAATGTGTCGTCTATTCTTGGCAGTGGGTAACTATCTTTCTTGGTCACATCGTTAAGTTTCCTGTAGTCGACACAAAATCTAGTACTTCCATCCTTTTTAGTGACCAACACCACAGGAGATGACCAAGGACCTGATTACTCTTCAATAACACCGTCGCTGAGCATTTTATTAATGAGATTGTGAACTTCTTCTTGCTTGGCCATTGGTAGTCTTCTTGGGGGCTGTCTTATCGGTTGGGCATCGCCAGTGTTGATAGCATGTTGAATGAGGTTTGTGCGTCCCGAACTACTCCTAGTTTCGAAGATATTACTTTGTTCTTCTATAAACTCTCTCGCTTTACTAAATTCTTCTGGAGTGAGATGTTGCCAAGTTGACTCAAATTGCTGAAGTACCTCCATTGGTAACTTGCTTGTATCCTCGGAAGTTGGCTTTTCACATCTTGTTACTTTCTGTACTGGTTCAAATAATGCTACCACCTCCCCCTTATTAATTTTGACACTATTTGGGAAAATATTGGCGACTCTAATCGGGATGTCTTTATCGGTTTTAACTAGTGATTTTGCAACGAGGTAGGTGTTGGGTGTGTTTTGTTGGCTTATGAGTCCGACGCAGCTTGATGTTTTACTTTCTAGCCTCCCAAAAATTATGGTCTCACTGTTACCGACTAGTCTTGTTGTGCATTCTGCCACCACCTTTATTGGTTCTTTATTGATGTGACTATTTGACAAAATGAACTCTTCGTTCCCAAATATTAGGGTATTAAGTTTATTATCAAACGCAAATCCATGTTTACTTATCAGGTCCATTTCCAAAATAAATTCGTCTTCTATGTCTGCAACTAATACCGAGTGGTGAATCTTCAACCTCCCCAGCTGTAGGTCTATGTCTGTCTGCCCCAACACGTCGGCGGATTCTCCAGTCACAGTCTTAAGTGTTATTTTCATTTCTGTTGGTCGAATTTTATATCTCGTTGCAATTTTGAACTTAAGCAATGATATGGCAGCACCAGTGTCTACTGTTATATTAACTTTTTTCCATTAATAAGTCCGTCGATGTTAAGACTGTCAGCAGTATGTTTTAAGCTCTTGATAGAGTAAATTTTGGGGGCTAAATTCCCATTAGCCAACATCCGCCCCTCTGCGTTGACTAGTTTTAGTTTTCCTGATCTCTTCTTCGGTACTCTGTCCCACTAGATGGTGAGCGAGACCTCATTTGGACACGACAATCGCGTTGAATATGCCCTGTACGTTCGCATCTGAAACACTTTACATTTGGAGGGGATCGTCTACTTTCTTTCAAAGAATCAATCTTCTCTATCAGTGATTGAAACAGTTGGTTTAGCGTTTTTAAGTTGACCTCATCTCCAGTGCTCATTTCTTCTCCCTCCTGAATTGAAACACCTCTTACTTTTGGCCTGGACATATTATTTGATGATTCAATTTCAAGGGCTCGAATCAACACTTCACTGCTGTTATGGAAGCGTTCTCGACGTAGTAATTTTGCTAAGTCCGTGTCTCGCAAGCCGTTAATAAAGCGATTTACCGTGAAGGGATCTCTGTAATTTTCTGGCATTTCTGGGTAAGCCAAGTACATCAGCCTCCTGATATCCACTTCATACTCTTGTAATGACTCCCCTGCTCTTTGTTGACGAACATTTAATTCTGACCAATGTAAATTTCGCATGTGTTCGTCTCCATACCTTCTTTCTAGCGCTGCCACTAAAGCGTTATAATTCTGTTTTTGTTCGACTGGAATGGACCGTAAAAGTCCCAGAGCAGGTTCTCGCAGAGCTACTAACAAAGCTCTAGCTTTTTCGTCATTATCCCAACCATTTGCAGCAGCGGCAGCTTCAAACTGTTGTTTGTAAGTAGACCAGGAAGACGTACCATCAAAATTTGGAGGCTTAATGTTTTGGTTGGAATTTACAACACATCCTTGAGCTTTTATTTTGTTGTGTTCTTTCTGAAGCTGCATAAACTGTTTTGACATATCCTGGAATTTTTCTTCCATGGTTTGAAAAACTTCTTCCCTAACATTCTGTAGTTTGGTCTCCACTTTTTCTTCAACATTCTGCAATTTGTTTGTTCCACACTATGCATTCTTTGAGTTATTTCTTCCTTAAGATCTTCGGTTGCAGTCTTGAACTCTTCTCTCAGCTGTTCGGAGTTGCTCTTTATTTGATCGAAGTTTTCTTAAATGCCATCTAATCTTTGCTCAAATGTCTGTTTCATATCGTTCTGGTTTTGTTCAATGGTCTGTTTCATATCGTTCTGGTTTTGTTCAATGGTCTGTCTCATATTGTTTTGGTTTTGTTCCATGGTCTGTTTCATTTCGTCCTGGTTTTGAGCCATTTGAGCTGCTAGGGCCAGCATCATTTTAGTTAGATTTTCCATCTTTGCCGATCCTTGTCTGATAAGCATCAACTTTCTGATAAATCACTTAAAACGTTTATTTTAGGGCTATAAAGCGAATGTCGAAATCGGTTTTTCAATATCTCTTCCAATTCTGAAATAGAACCTAATGGAATGTTCTGGAATATACTGGAAAATGCTACTCTTTCTGCTACTAGGCAAATGTAGAAGTCACTTTTTGATTATCTCTTTTGGTTCTCGAATAGACCGTCGTAGAATGTTATGGAATATTCTAGAAATAATTTCTAATTCTTACTTTTAAAATAACTAAGCTACTGTCGAAGTCGGTATTTGTATATCTCTTCTAGTTTTTGAATAGAACGTCGTAGTGTGGCCTATTAAAATGCGTTGTGTGACATTTGTGGCAGCTTAAAGACGTTGCTGCCATTTTGTGACACTGTAATTAGAATAATACCAATTTGCCAGCTTGTGACACAACAAAACCACTGAATAATTAAACAAATATCTGGAAGCAGAACTGTATTTTCCAGCTAGGTAAAACATTGATATGCCCGGTAACTTTTATACAGTGGAGAAGGGGGGGTTCAGAAATAAGAAAATTTTAAGTGCGCCACATTATTTAATACCAATGTTTTACAAAGAAGTTCTTAAATAAAATACAGTTCAACCCAAACGTTGTAGCCAAACAATGAAATTCTACTTACTTCCGAGGCTTCCAGAGTATTTGTGTAATTAAAAAAACAAAAAAAATTGACTAATAAACAGAATAAAATTCCAAAAGATTGAATTAAGATGACAAAAATAGAAGCACTATACAGGTAGATGGACTCCTTTAACAGGTCATAGTGTACCTACATCTGAGTCAGCAGTGTGAGACTCAGTTGTATAAATGATGGTTAAAAAAAATATACTTCCAAAATTATTCTGTCATAGGGGAGATCTGGACCAAATATCTGCTGTCATCATTCTACGTTAGGTAGAATGAGACAGACAGCAACCCAGTCCGAGATCTACCCCATGAGGCAGAACAATGTAAGGAAACCACAAAAAAATATAACCTACCTAAATGGAATCTTCTAGAAATTCTTTTTAGTTCTTACTTTTGAAATTACTAAGCTAATGTCGAAGTCGCTTTTTGGATATTTCTTCTGGTTTTCGAATAGAGCGTCGCAGAAAGTGATGGAATATTCTAGAAATTCTTTCTAATTCTTACTTTTTAACTAACTAAGCTAATATCGAAGTCGATTCTTAAATATCTCTTTTGGTTTTTGAATAAATCAATATCGAACTTCTTCGAATATTCTGGAAAAATCACTTACTGTTTTTCTGTCCAATTGTCCTAGCCGGTGGTACTATGTAAGGGTAGTCTTTGCACTATTCAGTTCTGAATATTCTGGCAAAATCACTTACTGTTCTTCTTTTCAATTGTCCTAGCCGGTGGTACTATGTAAGGATAGTCTTTGCACTATTTATTTATTTTAATCTCACTTCTGACACCAATTGTTACGGGTTCACAACGACAAATTAAAACTCGCAATTGTATAAAATGATACGTCAATTTATTTCGACAAATTATGTACAAAAACACGCACTTAAACTTACTAATAACTTGCTAACAATTCACTACTTCGCGTTAACATCTAGCGATCACTACCGTTGGTTATCTTTGACTGACTCCTGGTGCGCGACCCCGGCCCTATATATAGGATCGTCCATCTCTCTCGAACTTTCCAGCAGCCTTCGACGTCCGGAAAGTTCTCGTATTATTGCGACCGCAAGTCACAGATAACGCAACTAAAACCTAGACTAAGAATACAACCTTAAGATAAATCAACCTAATACTACACTAAACCTAAATAAATTCCAATTGTAAAATTTAAATAACTTAAATTTGTAACAATATTTTGCTTCCAGAGAAAACGGTGCCTTAGATTAATTCAGTTCTAATTTATAATAAAACAATTTCTGTTTCGCATTAAAATAAGAGGCAAGACTTTATACTTAAACCCGGTCTACAATGCTAAGTCTTAAGGTCTTAGTAAATACTGGTGAATATGTCCAGGTTCTTTCCTGTAATTAAATCTAAGGCTGTTTATTTAGGACTGTGTATCCTTGGAGAGAACTTTTCGGAGTCTGACTTCACATGCACCGCGTCTCCAGGACTCTTTTCTGGTCCATCGCAATGCCTTGATCTATTCTGTTAAGAAGAACATAATCCTTTCAGTTTTCACTTTTTTTAACCTTGATTTTCCTAACCTGCCTTCTTCTTGCGTAACTAAAACGTCCGGAAAGTTCTCGTATTATTGCGACCGCAAGTCACAGATAACGCAACTAAAACCTAGACTAAGAATACAACCTTAAGATAAATCAACCTAATACTACACTAAACCTAAATAAATTCCAATTGTAAAATTTAAATAACTTAAATTTGTAACAATATTTTGCTTCCAGAGAAAACGGTGCCTTAGATTAATTCAGTTCTAATTTATAATAAAACAATTTCTGTTTCGCATTAAAATAAGAGGCAAGACTTTATACTTAAACCCGGTCTACAATGCTAAGTCTTAAGGTCTTAGTAAATACTGGTGAATATGTCCAGGTTCTTTCCTGTAATTAAATCTAAGGCTGTTTATTTAGGACTGTGTATCCTTGGAGAGAACTTTTCGGAGTCTGACTTCACATGCACCGCGTCTCCAGGACTCTTTTCTGGTCCATCGCAATGCCTTGATCTATTCTGTTAAGAAGAACATAATCCTTTCAGTTTTCACTTTTTTTAACCTTGATTTTCCTAACCTGCCTTCTTCTTGCGTAACTAAAACGTCCGGAAAGTTCTCGTATTATTGCGACCGCAAGTCACAGATAACGCAACTAAAACCTAGACTAAGAATACAACCTTAAGATAAATCAACCTAATACTACACTAAACCTAAATAAATTCCAATTGTAAAATTTAAATAACTTAAATTTGTAACAATATTTTGCTTCCAGAGAAAACGGTGCCTTAGATTAATTCAGTTCTAATTTATAATAAAACAATTTCTGTTTCGCATTAAAATAAGAGGCAAGACTTTATACTTAAACCCGGTCTACAATGCTAAGTCTTAAGGTCTTAGTAAATACTGGTGAATATGTCCAGGTTCTTTCCTGTAATTAAATCTAAGGCTGTTTATTTAGGACTGTGTATCCTTGGAGAGAACTTTTCGGAGTCTGACTTCACATGCACCGCGTCTCCAGGACTCTTTTCTGGTCCATCGCAATGCCTTGATCTATTCTGTTAAGAAGAACATAATCCTTTCAGTTTTCACTTTTTTTAACCTTGATTTTCCTAACCTGCCTTCTTCTTGCGTCACGGTTGGAGTTTTACCCAGATGTATCTCTGGTGGACCATACAACAATCAAAAAACAATTATCATTGAAAACTGAAGTAGTATACATTTGCATATTTTCTACAATTCTTGCGTATTCTTACTCTAAAGAAAACACCCAGATGCTTTTACGTGCAGTGTTTCACCCAGTAAAAATTTAACTTAAATTCTTTCTTTGAAATTTCGCGTCCCAATCTTTCCGGGTCATCGAGTTATAGTACTTCCTCAAAAAAATATGTATTAGTTACACAATGGATCTTTTAGCATTTTGGTTATCGCACCGGATTGACTTCAAAAAATGCACCAATTGAAAACATGACTAGAGATTCACATTCTTTTCTTTTAAGTATTTAAGAAAGACAATGGAATCAATTTTACCTTAGACTTTCTCCTAAAAATTTACAAAATTTTATTATCTCACGTGCGTGAAAGGGTACTCTACACATTTTACTGCAGGCAACGACATTTGCAACCCGTCGCAACAAATATTAAAGGCAGTATCAAAATTTGATTGCATTTAAAAATAATTTTTATTATTTTTTCAAATTAAGTTACATTGGTTCAAGCGGCGGCTCCTGCCAAAACAACATGGTCGTGCCAGAATTTTAAGTCAGTAAATAAAAATTCGAGGTGTTGCGCCCAGTGGCTGATCCAGAATTTTCGGGGGTGAGGGGCCAAAGTGGCACAAAACATCAAAATAATTTTTATTGGCGGTTTTTGATAGATCTGATGTGTGTAATTTAACAATATTCTAAATATATTTAAAACTTAAATATCATTTAAAAAAGGAATAAGAACATAACAAAAACATTTCATGTAAAGAAAAAGCCAACTACGCGAAAGTGTTATTGCGTAAAAAGAATTGAGACAAAAGTAAAGCCAAGTTCCTAAATACAAATTTCAAAATGAAGGTTCTCACAAGTTTTGAAATGTTTTTCTAAACTTGGCTATTACGGCTGCAAATGACGCTTAAGTACAGTGCTAAATTGAACATAAAGAAGTTGTGCTGGAATAGCAAAGTTAAAAAAAAATAGAAGATGTTTTAAAAATAAATAACCTTATTTTTGCAGAAAAAAACGGTAGGGCCATGGCTCCGTGGCTCTACCTCACGAGCCGCCACTGATTGATAATAACAAAAAAGAAAAAAATTTAAGACAAAAATTATATTTATAGTATCCCAAGACTGATGGTGAAAACACTATATTATTTTTGAGTAGCATTTTTCTGTCTTATTCGAAAAATACCCCATTTGCTATGTTTGTGGATATATGTGTTTATATTGAAAAATAACTAAATTGCATTTCTTGCATACGTATAACAATAAAAATAAAAACACACAACAAAAATTATACCTACTAATAGAAAAATAGGAACATTAAATCTTAACTTTTTTCAAAGTTTAGTTTTCCGCTGATCGACGGTCGCGTCTTATGGTGGGTAAAAACGCTAATCAGTGTTGCTCTGGCCTGAAAGACAGAAGAGCTGCTCGTAGGTCACGGATGCTTATTTTTTCGGCGGAATCGATCTTTTCATCGATCGATATATTATTAGCAGTATATTCTCGCCTGCTCTTATTCTAGTTTCTCTTTTTCTCACTATAGACATAGGATTAGACACAAAACCGTCTAATCAACTTCGCAAGGGTGTCACATTGACCAAGCAGTGTTCTGAGGAGTCCCATAAAGACGAAACACTTAACTGTCAACACTTATTAGGTGTCCATTAGATCTCGGACCACCGTAAGGTTAAGCTTTTAAGCTACCCACGGAAAAATATGAGAGAAACAAAAACCTCTTTTTACCCGATTTGGCACGAAAACTTGTTTGTAGTTTTGATTTTTTTTATAAATCAAAAATTGCACAACTTTTCTCTCAGTACTTTACCCCTGGTATTAGTGTAATACTGTCATTTAAGCTAGGATTCCCTCCACGGTCGCTTACGACTAAGTCGCTGCTAACCATTTTTCTACCACTGGTTGAATAGAGATACCAGTTGTAGGAATCTCTTTTTAACCCGAGGTAGAAAAATGATTCGCCGCAACTTAGTCGTAAGCGAACGTGGTGAAAATCCTAGCTTTAAGCATAATCTAAAAAGAACTTTTTTTTACCTAACCCAAACTATGTGGGCTGCGAAAGTTAAAAAACATAAATAATCATGGAAAACGTAATAGAGCAGAAAAACCTCGGAACTGATAAAGAAAAACCGCCAAAATCGCAAATTAAATTCAGCTACAAAGAACAGATTATCCACCCTTATATTCGACAAATTGCGGCAGGTTTTTTTCAAAAACCTAGCCTTTGTTAAAAACAAATTAAAGATTTTGGATTATCTGGAGTTTGCGATCTCGACTTTCTTTTTCTTCGGTATGGGTTCACTCAGCGTGTGGTGTTTATTTGCTTAACACCAGAGGCGGAACCAAAATAAACTAAATTCGAGGTTTTTTAACGCGTCAAGTATCAATCAGTTTCGCAAAAAATAGTTTAATTTGTTTTTTAAATAAAATCAGCCTCCAAAGGTTTTCTAATGGGAAATATAACTAGAGCTTACAGGTATGAAGTGCCTACCTTGAGACCTTTATTTAGGTCACCACCTCTAAGGTACCCACAAAACACCAAAAGGAACTATAAATAATGTACTGGGTGACTCAGAAAAATGTTGCACTATTGCAAACTTGTTTAGAATAGAACACCCTGTAGATACACCAGTAGGAAAATATCTGTTGCTACCTATTTTTTCTTGTAATTTGACTTACTATTACAAGCTTCATAAGATTTTTTAAAATAAAGTTTTTATTAGCGCAAAATTTTTCTGGGTCACATTATTTATTGTACATTTTGGTATTTTGTGGGTGACCTAAATAAAGGTCTCAAGGTAGGTGTTATGCCCGCAGTAAGAAAAACGATAAATGCAATGGACTGTATAATTTAATTAAATGAAGCGCGAGCAAACATAAATATATTGATATGAATTACGAAATAATTAATAAGGTCCATAGGTTAATTGTTGGAACCACACAACGGCAATCAGATACAAATGCACTCACCAGTTTGCAGCCACTTTCTCCACGTTCTAAGGGGCCCCTGATTGGATCTAATGATATCACCACGTAGCTGAAGGGCTGAAGTTTCTTTTCTATGCTTCAGTACACCAAAATCGAGCACTTTCAGGTGTAGATATTTGAAAATAGTTGGAGAACGAAATTAACATGCCATTTCTCGAGGCGCTTGACAAAGGATCTCTCTGGTTGTTGGTGCGCATGTCCAAATACGCGAAATGCGCTCTGTCCTTCATACAATTGTGTGGTTTTAAAATATATAAACAACCGCGAAATTTAGCGGGAGCTAACATAACTGCCCTCCAAAACACACAATTTTAGAATCTCAACCGGACAGATATAGATATAAGAAAAAGGATCGACCGATAAATATAAATGAATAAAAACAGATAAGTATCGTAAGTTTATTTAGAGATAACGAAATCCCGAAAAAGGCAAAACAAACAAACAAAAAATTCAAAAAAAATAAAAATAAAGAAAAACCTATTGTAATACCCGGTAAAAGGTAGAAAAATTAAAATTACTTTTAATTTGGCAAGAGGCACAGTTTTACAACTGGCCGCCTATAAACACCGGTAACCGTTTGTACCGTCGCAACACGCACCTGACCGTCCCCGCCGGGATGCAGTTCGATGACCCGACCAACCGGCCATTTCAAAGGTGATTGAATGTGATCACTTGTTATGATAACCAAATCATTTAATTTGATATTTGGGGACGAATCAGCCCACTTGTGTCACTGTTATAGCGTATGCAAATACTCTATAGAATACCGTTTCCAAAAATCATTATGTAGTTTTTGGATTAGTTGCCATCTCGAGAGCCGATTTAGGGGAACCTCGGACAAATCTGACTCCGGAATTTCTGAGTTAAGGCGTTCAAGTGTCAAAAAATGCCCAGGGGTAAGAGGTTGAAGATCGTGTGGGTCTGAAGAGGCAGGAGATAAAGGACGACTATTAAGTACGGCTTCTATGCGACAGGTAAGGGTGGACATCTCCATGATAGACTTCTGGTCGCCGGCAACTCGAACATAGTGAGTTTGAAAACTTTTGACGCCAGCTTCTGCCAGGCCATTGAAATGTGGACTGAGAGGAGGTCCCAGATGCCAACGAATAGAAAGTCTGGTGGCAGCACTTCTTGCGTAATCAAGTAATTGGTTACGAAACCCTATAAAATTACTGCCTTGATCTGACCAGCATTGCGTCACGCTTCCGCGTCTGGAAATGAATCGATGGAATGCAGCTACGAACCCTTCGGTGGACAGTTCCATGGTTAATTCCAAATGTACGCAATGTGTGGCCGTACAGACAAACACACAGACATACGATTTGAAAGCTTTACAACCACGGTAACGATGAGGAATCACAAAGAAAGGTCCACAAAAGTCGATAGCTACACTCGAAAAAGGTTTAAGTTGATTGATTCGATGAGCGGGAAGTGAACTCATTATGGGCGGTCTATAGGGTTTAGGGTTGATTCCAAAACATTGCAAGCACTTGGATATGGTTCTTTGAATTGCCCGTCTGGCAGATAATATCCAAAATTGCTGTAAAAGCAGATTATGTAATGTTTTAAACCCAGGATGAAGGTATTGTCGATGAGCGGACTCGATAAGAAGAGTAGTTAAACGATGGTTACTCGAAAGTAAGACGGGGTGTTTTGCAGAATAAGACAAAAGGTCAGATTTTTGTAATCTGCCACCGACTCTAATGATACTATTTTCATCAAGAAAAGGTGAAAGTCCTCGAAAAGGTTTCGGTATTGGTTTATCCTTAGATAACGCGGAAAAAAGCTCAGAAAAACAAGAACCTTGAACGCGTTTGATAAGAAGGTATAACGCACTTTGCATCTCACCGGTGGTAGGAAAAACAATATTCTCAAAAATAACTTTTTGGTCCGGCGGCTTAGTGGGTTTTTGATAGGAATGGTTTTGAAAAAAGTTAACTATTCGAAGGACATAACAAATGATACGTTGAATTTTTGATATAGATGAATATTTGATAAGAAGCTGATCTAAGAAGTTAACATCAATTATCGCATTGCAACAGACCTTTGGCTTTTCCTCCAGATTAATATCTCCGAACTCAATCGGCATTTTTGATTTATGAAAATCGGGCCATTCGTTTTCGGGAGACCACAAAAACGACGGTGCGTTCCACCACATGTCATGTGACATGAGCTGTGAAGGGGTGGCCCCTCGTGACGCAATATCGGCTGCATTTAAAGCAGAAGGAACGTAGCGCCATGAGTTTGAGGGAATGATTTCTTGGATTCTACTTACTCGATTTCCAACAAAGGTTTGCCAGCGATTAGGAGGGGATGAAAGCCAGTGCAATACGACTTGCGAATCGCAGAAAGTAACGATATTTGTAAAAGTTATTTTTCCTTCATAGCTAGATAAAACGAAGTCAATTAATTCGCTTTAAAGAAATGCGCCTAGGAGTTCTAGCCTAGCCAAAGTTTGTGACTTTATAGGCGCGACCCTAGATTTTGCAGATATGAGAGAAACAGATATATTATTTTCCTCTTCTACACGAAAATATACGACGCCTGCGTAGCCTCGAATTGAAGCGTCACAGAAGCCGATGATTTGACAGGTATTGGTTTTTGACAGTTTGATTTGTCAGGGTAATTGAAAATTGGAAAGAAGCGGGAATTCAGAACGAAGTTTGTTCCAAGAGTCGAGAATCTGGTTCTTCGTCCCAGCCTATTTTTGATATCCACAACTGTTGCAAAATAAATTTTGCTTGTAGCAACAAGGGACAAAGAAAACCTAAGGGATCGAAGATTGTTCCTATGATAGATAAAATAGAGCGTTTGGTTGGGGATTTGTCCTTTATTCGGCATTGATAAGAAAAAATGTCGTTATTTGGATGCCATTGAAGTCCTAAAACTTTGATAAAGTGGGGTTCCTCCTTGTCGAAAGAGAGAGGCATTTGACGATCGGACTCTGGCAATGTTGCCAATAACTCAGGACAATTGCTTGCCCATTTTTTAAGTTCAAATCCTCCCGACTTCAACAAATCATTGAGTTCTGTTTGAAGGGAAAGAGCTTCAGAAAGCGAAGGGCTAGTTCCCAAGATATCGTCGATATAGATTGACGTTTTTAGAACAGTACTCGCCATAGGAAAACGTTCCTTTTCTCTCTCTGCCAGCTCATTTAAGGTACGCATGGCTAGAAAAGGTGAGCATGTCATGCCAAAAGTGACAGTAGAAAGTTCCCACACTGAAAGTGGGCCATGTGGAGAAAACCTCCACAATATCCTTTGATAAGGACGGTGATAAGGATTGATAAGGACTTGACGGAACATCTGTTTGATATCAGCAATGTAGGCAATAGGATTAAGACGAAACGTAAGGAGTAAAGAAGCAATATCCTTTTGAAGTTTCGGTCCAGATAACAATGTGTCATTGAGACTAATATTTTTTGGGGTGACTGCCGAACAATCCCAAACTACCCTTAATTTTGTACTTAAGCTTTCCGGCTTTAATACGCAATGATGTACTAAAAAACATGTTACGTCTTTTGGTTGACTAGATAAAACTAAACTCATATGATTAGAATCGATATAGTCTTGCATGAAACTTGAATAGGCAGTGTACAGATCAGGATTTTTGATTAATCTATTTTCTAGAAGTAAAAATCTACGATAAGCTTGCGGATAAGTATTTCCTAGGTCAGGGTTTATTTTATCTTTAAACGGAAGATCTAGCATGAATCTACCGCTAGGTTGCCGTACTACACTAGCAGTAAAAATTGATTCTGCTTGTTTTTCTTCCGTTGATAAGATTTGTTTTTTAGGCAAATGTTCGATTTCCCAAAACCTAGGGAGAATGACCTCTAAAGGAGGTGAATGACTCGTTAGAAAACAACTGGTTCGTTCCGTAAGACTACCTACTTCGTCAACCTTTCCCATGACGACCCAACCAAAGATAGTTTCAAGGGCTGAAGGTTGCCCTATTTGTCCAAGAACCCTGCCCTCCTTGAATATCTGTGTTTCCAAGTGATTCCACTGATTATCGTTCAAAGAGAATGTAGGCATATTGGAACATAGTTGTGGAACAACAATTGCTTCGAAATTAAGTAAAGGAGTGACTTGTCCTTGTGACTTAATGTGACATTGAACGAGCCCTTTGGAAGTAAAAGAAGACATCTGATTTAATCCGAATATTTCAGTGGTGTAACTTCGCCTAGGAAGATTAAGACGCTGAATACACTTTTCACTGATGAATCCTGTCTCTGATCCAGAATCAAGCAGTGCCCTTACAGGTTGAAAATTTCCGCAACCGTCCATAACATCTATTATGGCGGTGCATAAGAGAAAAGTACCTGAAGGTCCTGAGGTATTTAATGACACATGAAGATTATTGACAGGTGGTGTGTGAATGACAGGACTAGTATCTTGGCTTCCAGACTCTTGATTAGTTTCTAAGATATGAGTTAAAGTGTGGTGCCTTTTACTATTGCAAGTCCTGCATGACTATTTTGATTTGCACGTATCTACCCCATGCAGGGGATGAAAACACGCTAGACATAATTTTTTCTGCTTGACGAAAGATAGGCGATCGATTGGTGAGAGATCAAGAAATGTTTGACATTTCGAAAGCACGTGCCCTTGATTACACCGGAAACATTTTATTCCCGTACTTGAATTAGTTGAGGTGCCAGCCAGTCCTATAAAAGGCGAATTGGATGATTTATAGGTAGGCTTTTGCCCAAACTGATTTCGCATAGAATTTGAATTTTGATAGGTAGGCTTTTGCCCAGACTGATTTTGCATAGAATTTGATAGATAGGCACCTTTTTGGGTGCTGTTGATTGAGGAAGTGATTCCAAAACTTTACATCTTTTTTCTAGAAATTGAAAAAGTGACTGAAAAGTGGGAATTTCGGTATTAGTATTGGCGTGACTCATTTCGAAATTTGAACGCGTGGGAATATCCAATTTTTCTAATAAAATAAAAAAAATAATAAAGTCCCAACTGTCAACGTCAAAGCTAAGTGATTTTAAATTTCTAGGGATTCAGAAAAGGTGTCAATTAAATTACGCAATTCTTTAGCTGACTTGTTTTTTAAGGTGGAGTTCATAATTGAGCTTAAAGCATCATTTGCGAGGTCTCGCTTGTTTTGATATCTATTGACTAATTTGTCGTAAGCAATTTTATAATTTTGATCAGATAAGCTAATCCCTGATATCAATTTTAAAGGCTCATCCTCGAGATATGAAAATAAATATTGAAGTTTTCGAACGTTACTTAGACTTTGATTTTGATCTATAATGTTATTAAAAAGATCGAAAAAGCTTGGCCATAATTTTTTATCACCTCGAAATATGGGAATACCTAACTCTTTGAGTTTTGGAGTTTCAGATTCGTTTTGTCGAACATATGATCCCGAAAGGGTTGGGGCCTCAACCGGAAATATTTTAGAGTAAACCCCCTTACACGCATAAAAATATTTACGAGCTTCTGAAAGGATCGCATCCTGCGTTTTAAACTCCTCGTCGTCCGAGTCGTCTATCAACATAATGACGTCATTATGTGCCAGCATGCATTTATCGAAGGTTTCATCCAAATCGGAATACCTCACTTGAAACTCGTTTCTCGGTCTTTCATCCGATGCCGCGGTTTGTGAAAACACATAACACTCGGTTATCGCAGATAAAAAACCCTTGCGTTTTTGCACGGCTTTTTTGACAGACATGATTTTACCTTTGAAATGACGAAATTGTCGGTCAATATACAATTAACGCTAAATTAATGCTTCTGAAATAGAAAAATGACGAATTGTCGAAAATATGCACTAATTTATCGCAATTGATGAAAATTGTTTTAAATATCGAAATGATATGGAACATATCTAATCACAGAAATGTCGGTAAATATACAATTAATGCTAAATTAATGCTTCTGAAATAGAAAAATGACGAATTGTCGAAAATATGCACTAATTTATCGCAATTGATGAAAATTGTTTTAAATATCGAAATGATATGAAACACCCTAACACATAAATGAGAAATGTTATTGTTTGTTTTGTTTTGATTCCTTCGCTTTGTTTATACCACGCGGTACGCGAAAACAGGTACTGCGCCGACACCTTTCTCTCGTTTTCGGCGTGAAAATAGTGGTCGACCTATTAATACCGTCGTATGGATTTAATTTAAAATAATTCGGCTCGCAAGGAACACTTTTGTTAGCCGCGGTTAGAAAAAACGATAACTGCAATGGACTGTAAATATTCTAATTAATAAAAGCGCGAACAAACATAAATATATTGATATGAATTACGAAATAATTTATAAGGTCCATAGGTTAATTGTTGGAACCACACAACGGCAATCAGATACAAATGCACTCACCAGTAAATATTTTTAATTAATGAAAGCGCGAACAAACATAAATATATTGATATGAATTACGAAATAATTAATAAGGTCCATAGGTTAATTGTTGGAACCACACAACGGCAATCAGATACAAATGCACTCACCAGTTTGCAGCCACTTTCTCCACGTTCTAAGGGGCCCCTGATTGGATCTAATGATGTCACCACGTAGCTGAAGGGCTGAAGTTTCTTTTCTATGCTTCAGTACACCAAAATCGAGCACTTTCAGGTGTAGATATTTGAAAATAGTTGGAGAACGAAATTAACACGCCATTTCTCGAGGCGCTTGACAAAGGATCTCTCTGGTTGTTGGTGCGCATGTCCAAATACGCGAAATGCGCTCTGTCCTTCATACAATTGTGTGGTTTTAAAATATATAAACAACCGCGAAATTTAGCGGGAGCTAACAGTAGGTATTTCAGTTCTGTAAACTTATTATCCTAGTTATATTTTATTAAATTTAAAAAAAAGTTGGTTTAGATTAAGTTAAGTCTCTACCTATGTTTTAAAATAAAAATTCGTATTAAACTTTAGCTTTCTAGATTCTAGAGCAATTACAAAAACTTTTTACTTTCAATAAAGTCGTCTTTCTAACTCAAAGTTTTGAACTAATTGAAAAAAGCGGTATTTCCCATATAATATAATGCGTTTTTGTCCCTTTTTTGCCCGGACTAGCCCCATCTCACTCAGGAATCAATTTTCGAGCATTCGACAGATGCCCAGTCCATTCGTAGTATAGCTCTATGGTCCAGGGTGCTAGAAGGAGAACTGCTAGAGTTGGCAATAACCGGATATTAAAGTACAGCCCTTGAGATGCTAGAATCCACAATTCCCGCATATCCCACTTATTAAAAAACCAAGGCAAACAAAAAATATAGGCCACGGCCCTGAAAAAATCAGCTGTTCTCGGGGGGCTGACTTTTACCTTGGGTCTTATGGGAAGTCAGACGTTTTTTTATGATATTTTCAAAATGGCACTACAGATTTCCGCGAAATTTCAGTGAAATATTCTCCGACACCATTCCGACATTCCATCAAACTTTTGTAAGGATGCAAGATGATTAAAATGTTAAAATCTTAGCATTCATTATTTTTAATTCAAATTACCCGCCATGTACCGCATGCCAACTGTTATATTTGACATGAATTTGACTTTGTCATCTGTGTTTGTCACCTTCGCTTCTGCTTTAAATTTAATTTTAGCGTAATTTATGAAGCGGCTTTGAAAAAATAAGGGTTACTATACATTTAAAAAAATTGTTTTGCAAGAATATAGTAAAAAATATCTCAAAACAGGCTTTATTTAAAAAAAAAATCAAATATTCATGAACCGTCATTTCAACTTCAATATTTTAAAGACAATTAGTTGCGTCGTGACGTGACTATCAAAAAAAAAAATCAGCCCCCGTTGTGACGTCACCAAAGTGCAGAATCGTGGCCCGTTCGTTTTGATAACCTTGAAAAAACTTTAACTTTTTTAAACTGATTTTTAAAATTATATTACACGCCACTGGTTATATCGAGGAACAAGTGCGCGCAGAGTGTTTTTAAAATGGACCACCCGCGCGGCCATATTATAATTTTGCATGAGATTAGAGCCCCATAGTCGACAGGCCATTGCAATATTTTTCGATCTAATAAACAATCTGAAAAGATCAACCGCTCAGATATGCATAATACTTATCTCGGTAAAATAACTATTCGCGCGCAATTTTTCAAAAGCTCAAGCTTTTTCGAATTTATCCACTTGACTTGCTAAATAAGCCTTCTTTTGAATTTAATGTTTTTAACCATCCATACCAATAATATTTTTGGTTTATTCCCATCGTAAAAAAAATCTTATTTCTACAAGCGTGCGGAAAGTTTCAGTTTTCCGCATCTATTTTAATTTTGAAAGTGCCACTTTTTCACACTTATCGGTACCCTAAAATTTATTTCTTTTTGGAGCGTCACCTTTCGCCACGCATTTTAGTTTTGAAAGTGCCACTTTTCTCCACCAACAAGTGCGGAAAGTGTCGTTTTTCCGCGCGCAATTGCAGTTGGCCGACCGAAGCATTATTGTGCCAAGTACACTGGTCTGCAAAAAAAAAATTCTTGAGCCCTGACATTATTTCCGCTGATTCTTAAAGACGACGCCCTGAATCCAAATATAGCTTGCGTTTTCTTCTACCACCCACCATTTTTGAAGGAGCAGCCCTTTTTCCTATTTTTATAATTTTTCGATAATAATAATAATATTATCGACATAAATTTAAATTTTTAAGTATAAAGAGAGTTATTTTAGTTTCAAACAATAATAAATAAGAACTTTCGTACCTTCATTTGGTGTTTGCTTTCCTTTTATACCCTGAGGTACAACCCTCTCGTTTCAAAAACCAGCAGTACCCCGCCCACATGCTTGCATTCCACTTCCCTGAAAACCTCTTTTCCAACTTAGCGATGTCTTAATGAAACCGTTCCCCGTGTTCATCCAAGACTGCTTCTAAATTTTCAGGAATAACTCCAGATGCGAGTGAAGGAAGTGCACTTTAAGGGACATGTTATATCCCATGGCCTTGTACGCTAAGAGCAATTCCTCCTGAGCGACATAATCATCACTTTTATGGTTACCCAAAAAGTTCTTACACACGTATAAGTTTTTCTTTTTGATTCAGGTGTTCAATAAACGTCGAATCTTCGGAAAAAGTTGTCTAATCTGGGGCCCCTCAAAAACACCTTTCTTGATTTTAGCCTCACTAAGACGAGGAAATTTAGTTTTCAAAAATATGAATTCGTCGCTTGTTCTGCTCTCAAAATACAATTTTATATCCAATAGGCACACCAAAAAGCGTTTCCAAATCAAGATCTGCTTTATTGTACCTAAAGCCGCGTATCCATTTGTAATAAATGGCCCGTAACGTGTCCGCGAACATGCTATGTTACGACTACTGGATACCGAATTTTGTTGCATGGTACGCGTAACCAATTTGACACGCGTAACTGTTACAAGCCCAAATATCATTTGTCGGTTTCTAGCCGTCGCATCGCATCAAAGGACTGCTACGCTACGCTCGGAAACAAGTTCGCCTCGTTGTATCGTAACCTCGTTTAGTTACGTTACAAGGTAATTTGGCGGCCAAAAACAAAAATGCTTATTAATGCGAACCGTGTCGTCTCGCAACGAGCCGAACATGTGTGGCGTTACGTTACGGGCCCTTTGTTACAAATGGATACTCGGCTTTAGAGATGAATTACAATTTGTTTATTAACATGTTATATATTATGTAAAATAAAAAAATAATTTGGTAAAGATTTTCTTAAAAAGTTATTTTTCGAAAATATATATTTTTTAATAACCGATTTTTCAAAAATGCTAATTGACCAACTCCCAATTAACCAAAAAAATTTCATCCCCCCGTCGATGTTGCCACGATATTGGCTCTCGGAAATATGGCAACCCTAGCTATGATTACGATTTACTTTTTTACCATTTAATGGGTATAGTTCGGAGCCTAAGCCACTTTTGTCTGCATTTTTGCGTACCGTAATGATACTTGGCAACGAATATAGTACAACACTATAGTATTATTTTACGAAGTGGTGCTCATCCCAAACGATTATAACGACATATACACTTTTATTTTAAGCAATAAAAAATATATATTGATTTATTTTCTTTCAAGAAATAAAAAAAAAAATATTTTTTTTTTTGAGAAATTTATGGTGTTGGGTGTTAAGTAGAAAAAAATTACAGGAGCTTAGTTATGTAGGATACGGCGAGAAAACTTATTATAAATATAAACAATTTATTTCTCTTTAAAACAAAAATTGCTTGACGGGTGCGACATATACACGGTCGGAGTACAGGGTGGTTTTATTTACTAATTCTAAGTTTAAAAAATCTAAAAAGATGGAAAAGTATGTGGATTTGTTAGATGTAACGATATTGTAAAAAAATATATACCGAATAAAAGATACTTAGCTCTTATGTATATTTTATAGAGCTAAGTTGAACTGTTAAAAATGCAGGATAATTTTTAGCAGTGGCGCACCTAGGAATATGTCTTGGGGGGGCCCGAGGCCTCTTGGGGGGGCCCGAGGCCTCTTGGAGGGGCCCGAAGCCTCATGATGTCGAATTATAAGCTATTTTTTGTTTTTTTCTGAAATATTTCGAAAATATGTAAAAAAATCTAAGGGCCCCCTGAGTGCACCCATGTTTTTAGAAATAAGTAAAATTTTTATGATCATTTTAAATAGTTTTTTCTATGACGACGTTACAAATCACTATAGAAAACTTAAAGTCAGCACATTACAACAACATTAGTACAGCTTTTATTTTCTTAAATGAAAATTTGTGTACAGGGTGTCCCAAATTGGGCACTTTTAGGGGTTTTAAGGTACTTCTAGGGGAGACAGAGAAAAACTGACCACGCATTGCGAGGCTCAAATTTCAAGAGAAGGCTTACTTATAGTGAAAACCGTATTTTGAAATATCGTCTCGTCTTTGAGCTACGGGGGCTTTTTAAAAAGTCTGCATTTTGGAAGGGGGTCTATAACTTCGTTATTAGTGGAAATTTTGATTTAGACTAAATTGCAATTTTATAGACTTTATCACGATGAATCCACCCGCTAAATTAAATTTTAACTGTCACTTTTAGTTTTTGAGATATGACATAAAGTTTCATTTTTCTTATGGAATGGCCTATATTTTAATTAATTTTTGAATTCGTCATTGAATTCTTTTCAAAATGATGTATCATATGTTATAGTTTGATTGAGTGGTTTCGGATATAATTAAAGTTTTTCATTTTTGTCTAGTGTGCGTTGAATGACGTCATGCGCCATTGACATGAAAGCATAAATCCTACTTCAATGCTCCTATAGTTTTGTTGTCTTATACTATGCAAATCAAGTTGGCCTTGCGTCTTGGCGTTTTGTCATTGTTTTCAATTGTTTAAATAATTTGACATTACGCTTTGATATGAAATTATTTTGCACAAAAGCGTTTTTAATTTTATTTTTAAATATGTATCAAAACGATGAAAAGTATGACATGCTAAAATGTTACTGGGAAAGTAATGATAATCGACAGGACGCTGGAAACTTATATCTTCAAAGGTATCCCCAAATACGTTAATATGCTTTAAGGTATTTGGGTATCCCGAACGAAGACAAAGTTTAAAAGGAATCTTGTTCAGTATGGCTCTTTTTCAAAACCGCGGGCCAAAATATGTGACGTTAGGAGAGACCGTGAGGTAGAGGAGATAGGCATTAATAATAATAAATAAATAAATAAATCGAGGACGTATAGTTGGCCCCTATATATATATAATGAAAATTTAAATCAAGAGCGGTATTTAGAAAACATTTTACAAGATGTGGTGGAGCCATATATCGAAAACTTGTGGCTAGTAGAGAATATGCAGTGCTACTTCCAACAAGATGGCGCACCACCGCATACGGCTTGAATTATTACCAATTATTTGAATAATACCTTTCACAACCAGTGAATTGGATTAAGAGGCCCAATACCATGGTCAGCAAGGTCTCCAGACATCACCTTGTGTGATTTCTGTTTATACGTCAAGATTTGAAAAGCGATGCCGTCTGTGCTTGAGGCAAAACGGGCGCCATTTTGAACATAGGTTGTAAAATAGTATGAATATGATATAAAAATTGGTATTTATAAAGGTTAATTAGTATTAGCTTAAGTTACTATAGGTATATAGTAGGTTGGTTATTTTTTCTGTTGATCTATGACGCAATGATTATTGATAATTTTTAATAATATCGAATTTCAATTGAGTCTGTAATTTTTGTTTCTTTTTATAACTAGGCTTTGAAGGCCGTCAGCTGAATTATAATTTTTGACTGTGTAAAATAATAAAAATACTGGAGTGCCTTGACCTGCTTCAGCAGAAAATCATAGCCCACTAGAAATAAGTGAAAAAGCTGAATATCTCCGAAACCGCTTAATCAAACTATAACATATGATACATCATTTTGAAAAGAATTCAATGACGAATTCGAAAATTAATTAAAATATAGGCCATTCCATAAGAAAAAATGCAACTTTATGTCATATCTCAAAAAATTTAATTTAGCGGGTGGATTCCTCGTGACAATCTATTAAATTGCAATTTACTCCAAATCAAAATTTCCACCAATAACGAAGTTATAGACCCCCTTCCAAAATGCAGACTTTTCAAAAAGCCACCGTAGCTCAAAGACGAGACGATATTTCAAAATACGGGTTTCACTATAAGTCTTCTCTTGAAATTTGAGCCTCGCAATGCGTGGTCAGTTTTTCTTTGTCTCCCCTAGAAGTACCTTAAACCCCCTAAAAGTGCCCAATTTGGGACACCCAGTACAGAGTGTTAAAAAGTAACTACACAATAAAGTTTTTTCGTAATTTTTTATTTTAGTGCTAAAACTTCAAAATACTCTAGATATGTGAAATAAAAATGTCATTGAAATCACTATATTATCCTTTATAAGCCGTTTATCAAACCCTATATACTGGGCCACAACTACTTTGCTGTCATGTTTACTGTTTTTTTTTACATTATCTACTGTAGCTACTGCGTTAATAGGAATTTTGCAACGAAAATTGGCACAATTTGTCGTAATTTTGTAATGTGTTATAAGATACAGGATGATATTAAAAAAATCATGTGAAAAGTAGTAATCTCAAATTTTTGTTCATACCGGTAATGCAGTTTAAGATACCTTCCTAATTTTACTACTTGTTATAACTAGAGGCACGTCTTTTTAACTTGGTGTGCACTTTGCTACTTAGTTTTTTAATGGTAAGAAAAGGGTGTTTCTTTTTTCAATATATAAAAAATTTTAAACATGTAAAATTTATAATTTTTTTTCTTTGGCACCATTTAAGTGCACTAGGACATGAAAAAATTTTAACTGCACCAAGAGATAACATTTTAGAAATAAAAGAAAAGTCGAAAAACGCGTGCATGAGTTACAGTAAAAAGTCAAATTAAAAAAAAAAATTCGCTTTAACACCCAGATAGTACCTTCAATCGATAGAAAATTTAATTTTAAACAAAAGTTGTCCTTGGACTTTTTCTCCTAAAGGCAAATATACAAAAAATATTAACGATTTTCTAAACAGACAGCTTTCGATCCCCTATGATTAGGAAAGTTCTTAATAACTTCGTTATTTTTAAAAGTCATAAAATAACTTTTGTTTAAAGCCAAATCTTCTTTCTATTGGCTTAACTGTATACCGGGTGTCCCATTTAAAAAATGTGGTTTTTTATCATCACAAATCAAATCAAATCAAATTTATTTATTGCAGAAAGCCTATAGCTGTACAATATTTTCCCTATAGCTAAAAACTTAAAACTAATTTTTTACAACAATCCATAATTTTAGACATAATGTTATTTTTTTTCTTAAATAGTAAAGTTGGAAAAAAGGTTTATATTTTCAGTTATATCTTTTAGTGAATAGTGTACTGATTCTAGCAAATAATTTTTCAAAGCAAAATTAAATTTGTTTACATTTAAATCTTTTATATTATTTGGTAGTCTATTGTAAATAGTTTTTCCTAGATGAAAAACGGAGTTCCTGGTAAGTGCACTCACCTACTCATCATTTGATTTTCTTCTCGTTCATCACCATCGTAATCAGAGGAAAAAATACCACAACTTTGTCTATTTAACCGACCCTGTTGCTCTAATATTAACGATATAAGTAATAGTGCCGACTTAACTGTTAACACCCTGTACATTAAAATTCAAACATTTCAGAAACTCCACTTTTACTTAGTTTATCAAATTTTATTAAGTTAGGCTTGGTTAGGTGTTTTTAATATTCTCTGGCGTAGATATCAGAACAGGTACATTTAAGGTGCCAATTTTTGATGTATCCTGTGAACAATTTGACGTATTGACTTAATTTATATTTATTTTCGTTTAGAATACAAATTTACCTAGAAATTCATACCCCACACGACCACTTTAGATAAAATAAGATTTTAACAATGTCTGTCCTCCTTCCTTTTGTCCCCCCCCCCTCAAAAAGACCGTTTTTTCAACTTTATATTTTGTAAATTATTTGGATTTAAAAGCTATAAGGTAAAACAAACTAAAAACTGTACGCGAAATGAGTTTCATATTTAATTTATAAATTGTTTCTGTCCCACCTCAAGTACGCCCCTGTATCTGGGCCCTGCACTGGGTTCCATCGGAGTACCACTTCTAAAATGGCATCTCTAGGTGTCTACTACCTATGTGCCAAATTTTATTACGGTACGCGAAAATGCAGACAAACCCCAAAAAATCCCTCTTAGGCCCCGAACTAGTAAATTGTCTTTGACACAGATCGCTCTTTTTACCTAAAGGCCTTCGATACATTTGACAGTTGTTTTACATAGAGTCCCTGTATGCTGACATATTTGGATATATTAATATATCCAAATATGTCAACATACAGAGACCTAGTTTTACACAACTCTCAAAAGTATCGAGGGTCTCTTAACCTTCCTAATAATGTTCATGATACTTTCGTGGTTCTTTATGGACCCACTTTTATTCACGATTATGTTACTTTCGCGACAAGCAAAGGTGATCTTTAGCTTTTAATTTTACGAGTAAATTTAAAATTAAACTTATTTGCGTCCAATCCTTAATTAAAGTATATTTCAACAAAATATTTGTATAAAGTCTTATTTTAAGGTCCATAACCAACCTCATAATATGGGCCATTATGAATGTAATTTAATTAATGTTTATTTAAAATAAAACTATTAATTAGAAAATATTTAATTATTATTTATTTATAAATATTACATAAATATTACAATTATTGTCATTTAAAATAAGACAACCGGAAAAGTCTTAATTTTTATGTATTTAAAAATATTACAATACTATTGCTATTACAACCTGTTCCTATAAATCACTGAGCCCTCTCGGAAAACTTTTGATCTGCGTATATCAATCCCCTCATAAAAGCCTTACAAAATTAAAAAATCTAAGCTGTATACCTACCTACCCAAGAATCTAATAGCCCTAACCAATGACTGCAGAACTAGAAATATAGCCCTCATTTGACCTATCAAATCTAACTACCTAAACTAAATTTTTTTTTATTATTTTTTAAATTACTTTATTTGAAAGATTAATGATAAGATACCGTTAAAAAGCAAGGGAACTAGCAAATCAGCATGAAACCAATGGCTGACACCACCATCTCAGCACACCAGTGCAATAAATAGCCCCGTATAATCTTTTTTGAATAACCCTCGTGGAAAACAGAAGTTTCCAAAAGACATATACATCACTGGTTCAGTATATTGTACACCGCCCAACGATTTAAAATTTTAGAAAAATTAACAGATTTTTAGTCACTTTTACTGAAAAAAAAAGAAACAAAGCATGAAGATTTACAACTGTGCCAAAAATACTAACTGCCTCATTGGACCATATTAAGAGATAAAAAAAGAATGACGCAAAATATGCCCATGTTTAATTTAAAAGAAAAACTAATTGAACAGGCAAAAGAAAAAGGACATGGGCCAAAAATATAATGTTATGATCCAATATAAGAAAATAATGATAAAAAGTTACTTCTTTTGACACAATTAATAGACTAAAAAAAATGGCTTCCACTGAAACCACGTCCAAAGGTCTAACCATGTTCCTCTACTGCGGTGCATCTCGGTAAGCCCAAGGTATTAATTGGTCTGACGCTTACTAAAAGCTTTATAAGACCAACCCGCTAATACAGCGCCTGGGAACAGGCCTCCACTGCGACCTGCCAATGGCCCCAGAACACAATACCAGTGAGAAGCACTTGACGCCTCATGCACCGTATACGCAAAGGAACCATAATAGTTACTTGCGCTATTCAAGGTCGACAACTAGACGAGCCAATGAACAATATACTGTGTTACTGTGTATATGGCCCCACACCAGGTTACTCTTTATAGATGAACGGAAGCATCTTTATGCCACGCTTCTTTACCAGTTCCTCAAAAAATTCCGCAGGCGATATAAGATTTAAAAAAAAAGGTCAAAAGTATAATTTAGCGCCGTTGGAAGTGTTGAGTTGAGAATAAAAATAAAAATAAACGGTATCAATTTGAATTGAAACGTGATCCACTAAAAAATAAAAAAATATTTTTAAATTTGAAGGTACCGCAGGCCTTAAAAATGATCAATAAAAAAGGCCGCAGGACCCGTTAAAAGTACCTCTAACCACAGTCTACTAGGTAGGCTGTGCCTTAACTTTCTAAAGGGGGGTCTTATGTTTAACGCCGCGTGTAATATTTTGAATTGAAAACTGAATTTTATAAAAAAGTTTGATGACTTAAAAAAGATATAACGCAGGCGTGATGTTAAAAGAAATTTATTGAGCCACAGAGCTTCTATTAAAATTCTATTGAAATCAAAGAAAAAATAAATTTTGAAGTTTTTCTCTGTGGATGTCTTAGAAACAAAGTTTAAGATGTACCTTAAAATGGCACTTAAAAAAAGCCAAACCAAACCCTTAAAACTATAAAATATTTTTTAAGAGACTACATATCAGACATTTTAAAAAAAAATTATTTTTAAAGATTCTTAACTCTAAGCCTGGGAGATAAACCTATCATCTGCTAAGAAGACCCCCCTCGTCTTTCTCGCGTTAATCCTAATTGAGCAAATCAGGCTGAAACTTGGTTAGTGAGGGGAATGGTCCCTTCCCCTTATTTTGCTAACGTACAACACAACGAGTAGAAGCATCCCCTTGGTGAAAGAGGAAATCAAGGAAGTTTTTGTACTAGAGCCCTCGTGGCGCATCTTGTGGCCTCAGGACCCACGCGAAGACCATGCAAGGTCAAGCTCCCAAACACCAAAACTTATAGAGATCAGATTCAACAGACCATTAGTGCGGCCAACCTTTCCTCCAGCTTACGGGACAAAAAGCTTTAATATGTTATATTTAGTTACTCTTATTTATTACTGACACTGTGTCAAACAAAACAAATGGTTTTGAACCATAAACAAAAAATAAAAAGGTAAAAAATACAAAAAATCCCTGTTTAGTTAAAAAACATGACATAAAAAAATTTGAAAAAGAAACAGGCATGAAAGGTTTATGGCCCCTCGAAAGAAAAACATTACTTATTAAAAATATGACACAGTCTTATAGATACAAAGTGTGTCTACGTAAAGGGACGCTAAGGGTAAGGGTAAGCAACACAAAATCTGGGCCGGTGTTAACACATACGTACCACGTTACATGTTAACTCTACCCTTGCGCTCTTAACGCCTTTGGTATGGCTCGATCCAAGGATGAAACCATAGGCAACCCTCCAACGCGTGGCCACTCGGGTAGCACCCCAGTCACCAACACCCACCGGTGTTCAGTGACCCCGGCTGAAAGTCCGAATTGGCGATGCACCCGGTGCAAGTCCGATCAGCGTACTTGCAACGATACGCCCAATGAGCATAAAGTCGCGGCATGATACCATTAAATCTGCCCTTGATACTTAAGGGTATAAGTAAAGGCATTTGACAACTGCAGGGATTTTCCCTTCCAGACTCGTAGTCCCCATCCATTCCACTTCTAGACATTGCGAGGGAATCATCCTGCATTGCCAAATCAAGATTAACGTAAAGAAAGCTAGAGGCGACTAAGTGTTGTTACTCAAGCATTATACGAAAGCCAACATTATACAAACTATCGGTATATAAATAGACTGCACTCTGAAGGAATCCGTATAATAACTTGGGTAACCCATCAGTAACCTCGCTATCCACTAAACTTATAACTAATAGCGCAGGCAAAAAAAAGTTCAAACAGATTCGCCTTTTGATTTAAAAAAAAATATTAAATCTTGAATTTAATGTTAATTTATCGCCGCAGTCGAGAAAATATTTTAAAAAATTTGAGAGATTTAGCGCAGCCAAACGTTGTTTGTTGTTCTTTAAATTAAGAAGATATTTGATAAAAAGACATAACTAGCTGCACTAGTGAAAATTGATACTGCCGGCGAAGGCAAATCTCAAAAAAAGAAAAAATATATATATGTTATTGCTGCGCAGTAAAAAATAGTGACTTGAAATTTCGCTGGCGAATAAAAGGCAAAAGCAAAAAATATAATTTTTCGCCGCGTCGAGAAAAACTTCAGAACACTTAAAACTACCTAGGAGAAAACTTATAACTAATTGTTGTAAAGGAATCTTCAGTTATCTTCTTTCATGCTCTTTCTAAAAGAACAAAAAATTGTTTAAAAAATGAATTTGAGCAAAACACTCTTGATAAGAAAACGTAATTTTTTTAATTACTCATATTAAAATCATTTAAAACTCCCGTAAGTAAAATTTCTTTTTTGTTTGTCTTTGTTAAATTGTCTTTATTAAAATCGGTTTAAGGTTCTCTAACTTTTAAGTTTGTATGTGCTACGCGCTATACCAATTTAATAAAACAAAAGAGGTTTTAAAAATTTGTACTAGTTTTTTTTGTTTGATAATTTGATTATTTTATCGCAATACCCCTTTTAAAAAATTTATATTCAAATTGCCCTCTCTTTCTAGCATTGTTTTTATTTCCCTGAACATTTGTTTGACGTCTTTAATTTTTTAGATTATCACATTTTGACTACAAAAACAAAACAAATTACACAGAAATACATGGCACACCTGCAAGTCAAGCTCTGAAAACAATTCATCGCATTTAAGCAGCGCCATTTATCGCGTAGCTCGACAGTTGAACTGTTTTTGGTGCTCTGCGCTGTTCATTCTGATACTGTTTTTAATTTTTGAGTTTACAGGTCAATCAGTACACTTTTGTTATTGCCACAAGTGAAAATCAATATCTTGCGCCCTTAACGCGGTCGTTTTCTATTTTTATTTTTCACTCAACTCGTTCTTTTCTTTTTATGATTATTCGTGAACAGTTTAATGTAGAGTGATGAAACTTGGCAAGGTTGTTAATAAACAGGAGACTGTTAATTTTGAAAAAAATCGGAATATTTTAAGTAGGAGAAAATTGGGAAAAACCGCAAATACTGTCGTGTGGTCAAGAAGCCTTTTTTTCAGTCAGATTGAAAAATGCAGGTGCCCCATTTTAATGCTTTTGTGGACCCCTGCAGGGCCATATTTTCATCATACAGTAGAATTGGTCTGAATTAATCTTATTTTTTTTCCATATTAACCCACTTTATTTTTAAACAGAAGAAGAAATAGCTTTTGGTTATTGATAAAGAATGTCTTCCAACCAACATAATCCAAGACAAATAATCTGAATAATTAGTAAAACTCACTATTAAGTTCCCTCCATCCAAGATCCAACATAGTGTCTTCTTCAATGTGATGAAAAATAAGGGCTTTCAATTTGTATTTGGCTTAGTGCTGAAGCTTTGATTCTAAGCTGCATCTTCTTCATTCTAAAAACAAAAGTATAAGTTTGTATATTTTTTAAGAAAAACAAATTAACCCACTTTTTTATTTTTTGTAAAATAATAGTACCTGGATAATTTTTAAACAGAAGAAGAAATAGCTTTTGGTTATTGATAAAGAGTATCTTCTAACCAACATTATCCAAGATAAATAAATAATCTGACAAAATTGTAAAACTCACCAAAGTTTTCTTCATCCAAGATGCAACATTCTACGTTTTTCAATGTGGTGACAAATAATAGCTTTTGGTTATTGATAAAGAATGTCTTCCAACCAACATAATCCAAGACAAATAATCTGAGTAATTAGTAAAACTCACTATTAAGTTTCCTCCATCCAAGATCCAACATTGTGTCTTCTTCAATGTGATGAAAAATAAGGGCTTCCAATTTGTATTTGGCATAGTGCTTTTATTCTGAGCTGCATATTCTTCATTCTAGAAACAAAAGTGTAAGTTTGTATATTTTTTAAGAAAAAAAAATGAAATTCAATTTTATATTTTTTGTCAAATTATGAACTAGGTGATATATTTTATACAAATAAATAATTTGAATAATTTTCTTCAATGTACTATGTTGTGGTTTTCAGTTCATAGTGCTGAATCATCTTCATATATATTTTAAAAAATAAACAAAATTTAAGCACACTAGGGGTTTATACCCACTCTTTTGTTTGTACAATTTTATATCTACTTAGATCAAAAACACATTAGTTATCAAATGAGTACCTTAAAATATCTTAGTGAAGCAATCTCTCCTTAGAATTCATCCATTTTCTAACATGGTCAATAGCTGCATTATTTATAATTAAGCATAAACTTGAAGATTCTCAATGGTTCCAGCCACAAACATACTGAAAAATAAAATGATTATTTAATAATAGATATATTTAAAAAAAGAAAACACAAAAGTTATTTTACAGTTATTGATAAAGGTTCTCTAATAAAATTAGTAACTCACCAAGATAAAGGTTCTCTAACAAGACCCAGCATTCTTTCTTCTTCAATGTGGTAACAAATTTAATAAGGGCTTTCAGTTCGTATTTGGCATAGTGCTGAATTTTTAAATCTGAGTTGCATCATCTTCGTTCTAAAAATAGAAGTGTGTAGATTTTAAAAAAAATTAGCAACAGGCTTTAACAGATATTCTTTGCATATTAACATTTATAATATCATTTGTGCCATTAATATTTATAGAGAAATTTTTTTCTTATTTTTCGAAGTGTGTTTATTAACTTTGTAAAATTTTGATTGTTTTTGACAACAGAATAATTGCTGCTTCTACTAATAAAGCACTAGTTATATTTTGGTTAGCCAAAAATTAACAAGTGTTATTTCCTTTTAACGTAGTTAAGGAATTCTTTGTGAAATCCGACTATTACTTTGTAACACAAGTTATTTTATAGTAATTGATAAAGGTTCTCCAACAAAATTAGTAAAACTCACCACAGTTTTCTCCATCCAAGATCCAGCATTCTTTCTTCTTCAATGTGGTAACAAATCAGGGCTTCCAGTTCGTATTTGGCATAGTGCTTAAGGTTTTAATCTGAAATGCATCATGTTCGTTCTAAAAATAAAAGTTTGTATATTTTTAAAGATAAAAAAATTAGCAACAGGCTATAGCTATTTTTTTTAAATATTTTTTAGCTATTTTTTTAAAATATTTTTTAAACAGAAGAAGAAATAGTTTTTGGGTATTGATTAAGATAAAGATTCTTTTTCAACTAACAAAATCTAAGATAAATTAATCATTTTATTAATTAACAAAACTAGTCATGTCGGACGTATTAATAAAAACCTATTTAAAAATTCAGATTACATGGAGCTGAAGGCCATCGATGACTTGATTTAATTAATTAATTTTCGTATTTCTTTAACTAAATAATTCTGTATTACATTTGTATTTTTATCGATGTTCTATAACTACAATAGTAACCATTTGACTTGTTATTGTTCTGTAAGAACATTGATCGCATTTTTCGATTACTTAATTCATAACAACATTTATCGCACTTAATGTAAGACTATTATCACAACATTGCTCACACTTCTTTTTTAAACAAAAGGAGAAATACCTCTTGGTTTTTGATAAATATTGTTTTCCAACTAAAATACACACACAAAAAGTAACACTTGCCAAAGTTTTCTAAATCCACGATCCAGCAGTCTTTCTTCTTCAATGTGGTGACAAATAAGGGCTTCCAGTTTGTATTTGGCATAGTGCTGAAGGTTTTAATCTAAGTTGCATTATCTTCATTCTAAAAATAAGTTCGTATATTTTTAAAGAGAAAAAAATTAGCAACAGGCTTTAACTATTTTTTCCATATATTTTTTAAATAGAAGAAGAACTAACAAAATCTAAGACACATTAATCATTTAAATAATCGGCCAAACTAGTCGTGTCGGACATATTAATAAAAACCTATTTAAAAATTCAGATTATTAGATTACATTGAGCTGAAGGACGTTTTTCTCTGACTAAATAATTCCGTATTACATTTATATTTTTATCGATATTTTATTACTACAATAGTAACATTTTGACTTGTTATTGTTCTGTAAGAACATTGATCGCATTTTGTTATTACTTATTTTATAAAACATTTATCACACATAATGTAAGACTGTTATAACAACTTTGCTTGCACTTATTTTTTCACAGGTTTATAATAGCAATTGTAGCATGTGTATGTTTAAAACCACATTGTTCGCACTTATATTTTTATTACTTTTTTGTAATATCAATTGTTGCATTTGTATGTTTGTAACAACATTGTACACATTTATGCATTTTTGTGATACAAGTTAATAATAATATTATTTGCATATAGCATTTGTGCCATTAATATTTATATAGATATGTTTTTTTTCTCATTTTTCAAAATGTGTTTATAAACTTTGTAAAATTTCGATTGTTTTTGACAACGCAATAATTGCTGGTTTTACTAATAAAGCACTCGTTATCTTTTGGTTAGCCAAAGTTTAACAAGCGTTATTTCCTTTCAGGATAGTTAATGAATTATTTATGAAATTCGACTATTACTTTATAACACACGTTATTGTATAGTTATTGATAAAGGTTCTCTAACAAAATTAGTAAAACTCACCAAAGTGTTCTCCATCCAAGATCCAGCATTCTTCCTTCTACAATGTGGTGACAAATAAAGGCTTCCAGTTTATATTTGACATAATAATAATAAAATAAACTTTTTTCTTATTTTTCTTTCTTTAATTTCACTTGTTGTTTTAGGTCCTTGCATTATTTGCAATTTGGTATTTAATAATTATATTGGCAATCGCCCATTTTGCGATCAGAGATTTTAACACACGAAAAGGTGATCTCATGCTTTCAGACGTTTACGTCCAATTTGAGTTATCATACCTTTGACGGTGGGAAAGAAGAATTAAAGAGATTAGTTGGATGACTTGGTCGAGTTAATACCCTGTATTGAGACACCGCAGCCTGCATATATGGAGGTTTTCCGGAAAATTTATGTGTGGCTTCAGTGGTTCAGTGGTAAGAATGTTTGCCTCATCGAGGTAGAATATAAGGGAGTCGCTCCAACCATTTGTATAATGCAACAGAAAGTGGCACCCCTAGGCAGGGCTTAGAGTCACACCAATATGGCTGCTTAACAGGACCGCACTCAATAGATTTGTTTATATTTCTTTTTAATACAAGTTGACAGCTTCTTGTCTTTAAGGGATATGGAGAAGGGTAATATTTAAGTTTGTGAAAAATTGTATTGGTTTAGTGATGAAAATTTTGAATTAATAAAAAATTATGTCTATAAAAATACCAATATATTTTGAAAAAGCATAGAAAAGGGAAAGTTGCTTTCTTATAACTATACGTTTAAGCGTAAACTCATACGGTCACTTTCCTAAACAAAATGTGCCATATAAATTTTTATTTTACCGCGGTAATATTTCGTTTTGAAAAGTAACAGCAGCTTCTATGATTATGAAATCGATGCGGTTATTTAAGAGCAGGGTGTAGCACAGTTAAACTAAATTTTTCTTGATGGTATGAGATCAAAATGCCTAGACCTGTAAAAGTTCTATTTTCGATAGTTGTTGAATAAAACTCTTATTATACAGGTAACATAAAATTTTTGACAGCAATCAATATGAGAGGATTAAAAAAACTGAATTTATTTATTTATTGTCCTTTAAAAAGTACAATCTTGTTACTGAAATGTCTTATACTAATTTGTTTTTTTGGATTAATTTTACTTAAATAAATTATTCTAATATTTATCGTGTGATAGGAAATAGTAATCATAACAAAAACATTTCATGTAAAAAAAAAAGTTCGTTCGATCGCAGTTCAGTACGGTTATATTGCATCGTACCTGCATGATAGTGCTAACGAGGTCAAAGTCGAAGTTTGTTTTTTTTTTAAATAAACCTAGCGCGCGATAAACCTGTGTTAAAAATCTATATACAATGTGTATTATAAATAATATATCATGTTTAAAAGCAAAAAAAGTGTACCATCACCTGTGAAACTTGTTTTAAAAATTAGCGAAGAGCCCAAACAAAATCAAGAAAAAATGGATAATGCCGAATTATTTCAGGATAGCCATGCTAGAACAAAAAATGAAGAAGTTTTATATAGCGAATGGAAAAAATCCCAAAACTAAAAAAATTCACTTAGTGTACAAGTGGATTATCTCCGAAGTCAACTGGAAAGTATGCAAAGAAAATTTGCAGATTTAGAGACAAAAGTCACTAAAAAAGAAGAGTCTGACATGTACTACATTACTGATGAGGACGATCTGGCAAGAGAAACTGAGTGGATCAGACAAAAAGGAAAAGGTTGGAAAAAACGTCGAATGGATACTTCACTCTCACCACCACACCAAAGCTCGGGCACTGGAGAGCCCTCCAATAAAACACAAAATGAAGAACCCCCAACTAAGGTTAAAAAAGCTCCATTACCTCCACCGATTATGGTAAATGGCGTAAATAATTTTAATGATATTTATGAAAAGTTAGTTATCATACAAGGAGTTAAAATAAAAGTTTTAAATAACGAAAATATTAAAATAAATGTACAAGACGCAGACAGCTATCGGCTGGTTACTAAAATGCTTAATGAAATAAAGCATCAATGGCACTCATACGAAAATAAACAAATAAGGCCAATTAGAGTAATAGCGAATAGGCTACACTTCTCATGTGACCCACAAAAAATTGTAGCTGATCTACAAAAAAAAGGTTTTAAGGTACTGGAGGCCAGCAACAAACTTAAATGGAGAACAAGACAACCTCTTAACATGTTTATGCTCACATTTAGCCACGAGGAAGATATCAACAAAATTTTTGAAATTTCCAGTATCCTTGGGATTGAAGTGGAAATAAAAGCACTAAAAACCTCAAAGTTAGTCCCTCAATGCAAAAGATGCCAATCTTATGGACACACGCAAAAATATTGCGCTAAAGAACTACGTTGCGTGAAATGCACGGGGAAACATCTTACTGTAGAATGCCCCAAACCAAAAGAATCTGAGCCAAAATGCATCCACTGTGGAGGCAAGCATCGTGCTAACTACAGAGGATGCCTTGTTGCTAAGAAAATACAAAAATTGAAAAATAAACCTAAGAAACCGAATCTCATACCAAACCTGAGTACAAATAGACAGAACCAACAGACAAGAAACACAGTCACACAAAACTCTGTGACAAGGACATACAGCCAAGTAGCAGCAACAGGTACTATACCTGATATTAATATCAGTAGTCAAAATACTATGGAACAAACACTACAATTAATTTTGGAGAAATTGAACAAACTTGATGAGCGATTAACTAAACTAGAAAGTAGCAATAACGGAGCTACCAATATGCCTCAAAATGGTCAGTAATCTTAGAATCCTAGCTTGGAATGCCAATGGTCTCTTGCAACATCAGCAAGACTTGCAAGTTATTCTAGACATAGAAAAAATTGACGTCTGTCTTGTGTCAGAAACGCATTTCACTAACCAGTCTCACATTAAATTTAAAGGTTATAAAGTGTATCATACAACTCACCCTAGCAATACTGCACATGGGGGAAGTGCTGTAATAATTAAAGAAAATATATCACACTATGAGGAGATGGGATATAAAACCATAGAGATTCAAGCTACATTAGTAAGTGTAAAAACCAAAACATATACATTAGTCATAAGTGCTGTCTATATACCACCAAGGCACTTACTAAAGAAAAATCAATATCTTAATTTTCTCAGAAAATTAGGAAACCGTTTTACAATTGGAGGTGACTTTAATGCAAAAAATACCTACTGGGGATCTAGACTGACGAATTCTAAAGGAAAAGAACTTTTGCAAGCTATTAGTGAATATCAATGTGAGCCGATATCAACTGGTAAGCCCACATACTATCCAACAGATCCAGGAAAAATTCCAGATCTAATTGATTTTTTATAGTAAAAAATATATCTTTAAGTTTTGTAGATATAGAAGAAAGTTTTGATTTACACTCAGATCATTCACCTATTATTCTAACTCTTAGTAAAAACATAATAAAGAAAGAAGCAAATATCTCACTAGTTAATAAACTGACTGACTGGATAAGTTTTAAACAAAGTCTGTCAGAAAAAATAAACCTATCAGTACCATTGCAAACACCAGAACAAATCGATAAAGAAGTTGAATATTTTGTTACAAATATTCAACAAGTAGCTTGGGAAAACAGTCCAAAACCAAAGATAATTTTTAAGGGAAAAAACTATCCAAAGGAAATTAGAGACCTTATATTGGAAAAAAGGAAACTAAGAAGAAAGTGGCAGCAAAGCCGTGATCCTCGGGACAAAACAAATCTCAACAACATGACGCAGCGCATTAGGCGAGAAATTCTAGTAATAAAAAATGAATCTATTAACCATTTTCTTAATGACCTTACAGATGATAAAAATACCGACTATTCCCTTTGGAAAGCAACCAAAGATTTTAAAAGACCAATTATCCAAATTCCACCCATACGAAAATCTAACAACCAGTGGGCAAGGAGTAACGAAGAAAAAGCAGATATTTTTGCAAGTCATTTAGAAAAAACATTTCAGCCCCACGAAGCACCAGATGAACACTTTCATTTAAATGAACCCCATCAAATCGAGGACCATATTAAGCTTACATCACCAAAAGAAATATTAACAGAAATCAAAAATATTAATTCGAAAAAAGCCCCAGGGTATGATCTTATTAACGGGGTAGTCATAAAACAACTCCCCAGAAAAGCTATCGTAAAACTATGCAACCTAATTAATGCGTCGTTTAGGCTTAGGTATGTACCTAAACTGTGGAAAGTTGCAGAAGTTATCATGATTCCAAAACCGGGAAAACCACTCCATGACGTGTCATCTTACAGGCCAATATCTTTGCTGCCAATTATATCCAAGCTCTATGAAAAATTATTGCTTAAAAGAATAAAACCCATCATAGAAAGACAAGAAATTATTCCATCTCATCAATTTGGTTTTCGAGACAAGCATTCCACGATAGATCAAGTACACAGAATTACTAATATAATAGAAAAAGCACTAGAAGAGGGAAAAGTTTGTTCTGCAGTTTTTCTAGATGTAGCACAAGCATTTGACAAAGTGTGGCATGAAGGCCTTAATTTTAAACTAAAACGGTTTCTGCCAAAACAATATTCGGATATTTTGGAATCATACATATCTGATAGACATTTTAGAGTAAAACAGGAAGACTCATACTCAAATTTAAGAGAAATTCAAGCAGGCGTGCCCCAGGGTAGCGTACTAGGCCCTTATCTATACTTATTATTCACTTGTGATATCCCAAAGCCAGAAAATTGTCACTTAGCAACATTTGCCGATGATACTGGTTTATTGACGGTAGAAAAATCTATTGAAAAATGCATAGAAAAACTTCAGGATGCAGTCACCCAAGTTCACAGTTGGACCACAAAGTGGCGAATAAAATTAAATGAAACCAAATCAATTCATGTTGATTTTACAAACAAAAATATAAATCACATACAAATAACAATTAACAACATTCCAGTACCATATTCGAATCAGGCAAAATATCTAGGTATGACACTTGATGCCAAATTGCGCTGGAAAGCACATGTTAAGAAAAAAAAGGAAGAACTTGAGATAAGCTATAGAAAAATGAACTGGCTAATTGGAAGGAAGTCCAATTTAACAATTCATAATAAGTTACTGCTTTATAGACAAATACTGAAACCAGTATGGACATATGGTATTCAACTATGGGGTTATGCTAAAGAGAGTAACATTCTAGTTGTACAGAGATTTCAAAATAAAGTATTAAGAAACATTGTGAATGCACCTTGGTACGTTCGAAATAGTGACCTTCATCGAGATCTAAAAATCGAAACTGTAGCAGAGACTATAAAAAAGTACGCAAAAAGCCATGAAGATAGACTCCATCGGCATGTGAATGTGGAAGCAATTCAGCTTCTAGACAATACTATGCTAGTTCGAAGACTAAAAAGAGTGAAGCCGTTTGAGCTAGCAAACTAAGTGAATTACACATAAAACAAAATAATGCTATAAACACAACACAATTGTGAGTTACAGACTAAACAAAGCGGGGAGAACTGTTGAGTGAACCCTAAGTTTAAATCTGACTTTTCTAGTAAATTAAGTTAAAACAAAATTGCTAATTAGTCTTACTGACTAGATTGTAATAAAAAAAAAACACAGTGTGTTTGACAAATAAAAATAAAAAAAAAAATGTAAAAAAAGCCAAGTACGCAAAAATGATATTCTGTAAAAACAATTAAGATAAAAGTAAAGATAAGTTCTGCAATACAAATTTTAAAATGAAAGGCTCTTACTAGTTTAGAAATGTTTTTTAAACTTTGACCTCTATAAACTTAGCATTACCACTTAAGAATTAGATATTCGGAATATATGCATTAATTGTCGTAAATTTGTCGTGAAAGAAAATAATTTGTCGCGCCACCCGTTTTCCTGAAAAGGGTATGTAATGCTAAGTTGAGTCTCAACTTAGCATTACCACCCCAGAAAGAATTAAAATTTTAAAAAACTAATCTATGGAATAATTGTCGTAAATTTGTCGTGAAAGAAAAAAATTTGTCGCGCCACCCGTTTTCCTGAAAAGGGTATATAATGCTAAGTTGAGTCTCAACTTAGCACTACCACCCCAGAAAAAATTGAAATTTTCAAAAACTAATAAATGCATTAATTGTCGTGAATTTGTCGTAAATTTGTCGTAAAAGAAAAACAACTGACGCGTCATCCGTTTTCCCGAAAACGGGCAGTGACCAATTTTGAGATTTCTCAGCTAAATCTTAGTGATCTTTAAGCTTTTTCACAATACGAAGATGTAGTATATTTAACCTTGTCGAGCAATTGTAAATTTTTGGTGAAACAATGATTATATTACGTTCCGCTTTTACTTTTTAATATAACCTTTTGTGGTGTTTGTGAGGTATGTAATGCTAAGTTGAGTCTCAACTTAGCATTACCACCCCAGAAAGAATGAAGATTTTTAAAAACTAATCTATGGAATAATTGTCGTAAATTTTTCGTAAATTTGTCGTGAAAGAAAAAAATTTGTCGCGCCACCCGTTTTCCTGAAAAGGGTATGTAATGCTAAGTTGAGTCTCAACAGCACTACCACTCCAGAAAAAATTGAAATTTTCAAAAATTAATAAATGCATTAATTGTCGTGAATTTGTCGTAAATTTATCGTAAAAGAAACACAACTGACGCGTCATCCGTTTTCCCGAAAACGGGCAGTGAGCAATTTTGAGATTTCTCAGCTAAATCTTAGTGATCTTTAAGCTTTTTCACAATATGAAGATGTAGTATATTTAACCTTGTCGAGCAATTGTAAATTTTTGGTGAAACAATCATTATATTACGTTCAGCTTTTACTTTTTAATATAACCTTTTGTGGTGTTAAATTATGAAAAAAAGTGAACTTCTCAAGAAACATTTATATGCATTAATTGTCTTAAATTTGTCGTGAAAGAAAAAAAATTGTCGCGCCACCCGTTTTCCTAAAAAGGGTATGTAATGCTAAGTTGAGTCTCAACTTAGCACTACCACTCCAGAAAAAATTAAAATTTTCAAAAACTAATCTATGCAATAATTGTCGTAAATTTGTCGTGAAAAGAAAAATTTTCTCGCGCCACCGTTTTCCTAAAAAGGGGGTATAATGCTAAGTTGAGTCTCAACTTAGCACTACCACCCCAGAAAAAATTAAAATTTTCAAAAACTAATAAATGTATTAATTGTCGTGAATTTGTCGTAAATTTGTCGTGAAAGAAAAAAATTTGTCGCGACACCCGTTTTCTTGAAAACGGTATGTAATGCTAAGTTGAGTCTCAACTTAGCATTACCACCCCAGAAAAAATTAAAATTTTTAAAAACTAATCTATAGAATAATTGTCGTAAATTTGTCGTAAAAGAAAAAAAATTGTCATAGGCATTTTGCTACAAAGAACGGATATAAATATGTTTCATACTAACAAAACACCATCTTCTAGTAACACTAGTACCTACTAGTTGTATAGCTTTATTTATTTTATTGTAGGCAAAAGTTCTTACCTAACAAAGTCGAGAAGCCCTCCCTACCCCTTGTTAAACTTTGCCAAACTTTTAGGAAGGCCTCCAAATCCTGTTACGTAATTAATAGGCGACTCCTAATAAAATAAAGATCAAGCATAGCATAGGCAATGGTTGGGAAGAAACTTTTCGGACACGTGTGTAAACGTGGTATGTCGACTTGGCAACACAGCTCTGGGTGCCTATTCTTGAAGGTTCTTGAAGTGAGCGAAATTTTCACCTTTATCTTTTTCACCGTGAAATAAATCCGCGGGAGTTTTGTGGCGTTTCTAGCCTTACTCTTGGTTGTCAGTTTTGTTTTGGCAACACAATTAAAAGAGACGTACTGGAAGTGAGATATATTCATCCGGATTTTTCCGGTTCGGTTCAGGAGTGGAAAAACAAACTTCGTCCAGAATTTAGCTGGCCGTACAAGAATAGTAGGCCAAGCAAGCAGTCATATATTAAGCATTGAGCATTGTCGGGCATGGAACTTCGTCGGCCGTGGGAGCATAACAGTGCGGAGTTTTGGTGGAAGTATTTATTTGAATCCAGTATTCTGTGGTTAAATTCGAAAAGCTAAAGTATAAACTTTTTGCTACTAAACCTACTGTGTACGGTTTAAAAAATGGCAAAGCGACATTCTAAAGTTAAGAAAATTAGTTTCGGTAATTCATGGTTTAATTTTAAGAAAGGTTTTTCTTCAAGTAAACAAAGACTGATGTCTATTTCTGTCTATATGTCTGAAAAAGCTACTTGCCCGATTTTAATGAAATTTGGTACCCAGGTTGGGTTTTGGCGCTAGATGGTCCCATTTAATAATGATTAAAATTCACCCATGTTCGGTGGATGAAAAAATGGGGGTAGATTACAAAAATTAGAGTTCTGGTAAAAATATTACTTGTACATGTGGTACTGTATTAAAGGTGCAGTGTGCATGAATATAAATAAATTGATCCGTAACGGATCTGATACCTTCCTAGCTAGCCTATTACCACACTTTAAGAGAAGCCATGATAAATCAGCCAGTTTTTTGTATATATCTCAGAAACTAAGGCTCCTATGAGCTATTATTCAAGCTTCTACGATGATATTTTTGGGGCTTAAGTCAAATGAAAAAAATCCTGTTTTTTTTTTTAACTCAGCTTCAAATAATACTTTAAGTGGCCCTGCTGTAAAGTTTGAAAAATGTCGCTTATGACCTTTTACCTGTCAACCATCGATTTAGTTTGTTTTGTTCAGTGGTGTTAGACTGGGGGGGGGATCTCCAATTGGACGCGTCCCCGGGTGGCGGATAGAGGGTTATTTTCGTGGACCAAAATGGGTAAAAATTACAATATACTTTAATTGTGTGAGCTTAGGTGCCCATAAATTGGCAGAGTAGATATTTTGTTTAGTGAAGGTCAAGCCAAACATGACAAATGAGACTTTTTGTCGAGACAAGTACCGTTTTACCTTTAACCAAATCATTTTAAAAAATAGGTTCTATGCCAAAAATACAAAAATATACCTAGCGTTACTAGAAGATGGTGTTTTGTTAGTATGAAACATATTTATATCTGTTCTTTGTAGCAAAATGCCTATGATTGTTAAAAGGACAACATAATATTTCTTGAGAAGTTCGCTTTTTTTCGTTAATTCTAAAACAACGCAAAATCCTGGCGTTAGCTTGATCATTGAAAACAGCGAGCAACACCACAAAGGGTTATATTGAAAAGCAAAAACAGCACGTAATATAACGATTGTTTCACCAAAAATTTACAATCGCGCGACAAGGTTAAATATACTACATCTTCGTATTGTGAAAAAGCTTAAAGATCACTAAGATTTAGCTGAGAAATCTCAAAATTGCTCACTGCCCGTTTCCGGGAAAACGGATGACGCGACAATTGTTTTTCTTTTACGACAAATTTACGACAAATTCACGACAATTAATGCATTTATTAGTTTTTGAAAATGTTAATTTTTTCTGGGGTGGTAGTGCTAAGTTGAGACTCAACTTAGCATTACATACCCTTTTCAGGAAAACGGGTGGCGCGACAAATTTTTTTCTTTCACGACAAATATACGACAAATTTACGACAATTATTCCATAGATTAGTTTTTAAAAATTTTAATTTTTTCTGGGGTGGTATGCTAAGTTGAGACTCAACTTAGCATTACATACCGTTTTCAGGAAAACGAGTGTCGCGACAAATTTTTTTCTTTCACGACAAATTTACGACAAATTCACGACAATTAATACATTTATTAGTTTTTGAAAATTTTAATTTTTTCTGGGGTGGTAGTGCTAATTTGAGACTCAACTTAGCATTACACCCCCTTTTCAGGAAAACGGGTGGCGCGAGATAATTTTTCTTTTCACGACAAATTTACGACGATTATTCCATAGATTAGTTTTTGAAAATTTGGTTTTTTCTGGGGTGGTAGTGCTAAGTTGAGACTCAACTTAGCATTACATACCCTTTTCAGGAAAACGGGTAGCGCGACTATTTTTTTTTCTTTCACGACAAATTTACGACAAATTTAAGACACTTAATGCATATAAATATTTCTTGAGAAGTTCACTTTTTTTCATAATTTCTAAAACAACGCAAAATCCTGGCGATCAATGAATATTTACACAAACACCACAAAAGGTTATATTGAAAAGTAAAAGCGGAACGTAAGATAATGATTGTTTCACCAAAAATTTACAATTGCGCGACAAGGTTAAATATACTACATCTTCATATTGTGAAAAAGCTTAAAGATCACTAAGATTTAGCTGAGAAATCTCAAAATTGCTCATTGTCCGTTTTCGGGAAAACGGATGACGCGTCAATTGTTTTTCTTTTACGACAAATTAACGACAAATTCACGACAATTATTACATTTATTAGTTTTTGAAAATTTTAATTTTTTCTGGGGTGGTAGTGCTAAGCATACATACCCTTTTCAGGAAAACGGGTGGCGCGACAAATTTTTTTCTTTCACGACAAATTTACGACAATTATTCCATAGATTAGTTTTTAAAAATTTTAATTTTTTCTGGGGTGGTAATGCTAAGTTGAGACTCAACTTAGCATTACATACCGTTTTCAGGAAAACGGGTGTCGCGACAAATTTTTTTCTTTCACGACAAATTTACGACAAATTCACGACAATTAATACATTTATTAGTTTTTGAAAATTTTAATTTTTTCTGGGGTGGTAGTGCTAAGTTGAGACTCAACTTAGCATTACACCCCCTTTTCAGGAAAACGGGTGGCGCGACTATTTTTTTTCTTTCACGACAAATTTACGACAAATTTAAGAGAGAATTAATGCATATAAATATTTCTTGAGAAGTTCACTTTTTTTCATAATTTCTAAAACAACGCAAAATCCTGGCGATCAATGAATATTTACACAAACACCATAAAAGGTTATATTGAAAAGTAAAAGCGGAACGTAAGATAATGATTGTTTCACCAAAAATTTACAATTGCGCGACAAGGTTAAATATACTATATCTTCATATTGTGAAAAAGCTTAAAGATCACTAAGATTTAGCTGATAAATCTCAAAATTGCTCATTGCCCGTTTTCGGGAAAACGAATGACGCGTCAATTGTTTTTCTTTTACGACAAATTTACGACAAATTCACGACAATTAATGCATTTATTAGTTTTTGAAAATTTTATTTTTTTCTGGGGTGGTAATGCTAAGCTGAGACTCAACTTAGCATTACATACCCTTTTCAGGAAAAAGGGTGGCGCGACAAATTTTTTTCTTTCACGACAAATTTACGACAAATTTACGACAATTCATGCATATATTGCGAATATTCAAGTCTTAAGTGGTAATGCTAAGTTTATAGAGGTTAAACTTTGCTATTACAGCCAAACCTATTTATGTTCAATTTACCACTGTTCCTAAACTAGTAAGAACCTTTCATTTAAAAATTTGTATTGGAGAACTTGGCTTTACTGTTATCTCAATTGTTTTTACAAAATAACATTTTCGCGTGCTTGGCTTTTTTTTACATAAAATGTTTTTGTTATGATTTTACTCCTTTTTTAAAGGGTTTGGATAATATTTTTATTAAGTTTTAAAGTAGTAAAATATGCGAAATATTCTTTAAAACTTTTGCAATGCCTTACTAAAAATTTTGAGGTTTTTTTCCTCTGGTTTTATCATAGTTCCTATCAGTCTTCCAAAGCTCAGCTCTCTAGCGTTTCTGAAAGTGGGCAATGTTAATTTTTACATAATTTTACATTTATAGGGGAGGGAATTTAATTAAAATTTTAGGGTTTTTTAATTTTAGCTCACACATATACTATACTATAGTAGTGTGAGCTATGGTGATCCTAATTTTTTCGAGAAAAAAAAAGTTGCTCCGATTTCAAAAATTTTTATATGTCTTTGCGTTTCAGATGATTTTGAAACTTTTTTGTTGCGCCGTCTGTCTGTCTGTCTGTCTGTCTGTAACGACCAACGCGCATAACTCAAAAACCGCTTGGCCGATTTTAATGAAACTTGGTACCTAGGCTGGGTCTTGGGTCGAGATGGTCCCATTTAAAAATGAACAAAATCCACCGAACACAAACCAAATAAAAGGGTGGGGGTAGATTTCAAAAATTAGAGTTTATGTGAAAATATGGCGTGTGTGATATCAAACGAAAGGTAATTGAGTCTGGAGTTAAACAAAATACATTTTAATTTATTTAAAAAAAAGGGTGGGGGTATATTTCAAAAATTAGAGTTTAAGTGAAAATATGGCGTGTGTGATATCAAACGAAAGGTAATTGAGTCCGGAGTTTAACAAAATACATTATAGTTTTTGTTTTCTTTAAGGGTGGGGGTGGATTTCAAAAATTTGAGTTTAAGTCAAAACATGGCTTGTGTGGTATCAAACAAAAGGTAATTTAGTCTGGAGTTGAATAAAATATATTTCAGTTTTTAGTTATATTAGCTTACACGTACACTATAACTATAGTACCTAGTGTGAGCTTAGGGGCCCATATATTGGCAGAGTATTTTTCTATAGTTTTATCATAGCTCCGATCGGTCTTCCAAAGCTCAGCTCTTTAGCGTTTCTGGAAGTGGGCAATGTTACTTTTACATAACTTTAGATTTATAGGGAAGAGAAGTAAATTAAAACTTTGAGGTTTTTAAACTTTTCCTATACTTTATCATAGTTCCTAACAGTTTGCCAAAGCTCAGCTCTCTAGCGTTTCTGGAATATAGGAAAGGGGAGTAAATCAAAATTTTAGTGTTTTTTGATTTCTTCCAAGGGTTTGGTCATAATTTCTATCAGTCTACCAAATTTCAGCTTTGTAGTATGTCTTAAAGTACAACAGAATTTTGATGATCTATACATGAGTTCGTATTTCGACGTTTTTTATTTGATATCGACGTTTTTTGATATTTTGTAACTGCTTCACTACTTTATGGAAGTCCATGAATCTTGGTGGGGTTGTTAACTCTATAAAGATCTACTGTGCAAAGTTTGAGTTTCGTAGCTCATTCCGAAGTAGAGTTTTAGATAGGTCAAATCTGCCGTGCTAAGCAAAAAAGGTCGTATCTGCATATTTTGTTTATCTGAGAAAAACAGGTTTTAAAAAAAAAATGAGTTTTTTCTGTAAAACTGCACTTAGCACCATGTGTGTATAACATGACGAAAATAGTTTGAAATTCTTTTTTTTAGGTGTTTGAGTATTTTCAAGGTCACAGAGCTAGCCGAATGCAGATACGACATTTCTCTTTAGTTTTATTTATTCTTATGCTAATAAAAATCGTCATATCTGTCAAAGTAATGTATTTTACCCTCAAAATATAATGCAAATTACACATGGTAAGTGAGGTAAAAATAAAGTTAACTTGAAATTTTGTTATTCACTTAATTCTAATTATTCTAAATCAACTTTATGCTCGGTTTGTGAGTGAGATACGACAAATTGTATTGGAATCAGACACAACTTTTACAGTGATCACATTAAAAGAATTAGTCGTATCTGTCATATACGACACTTTTTCTTAGCATATGATACATACAACATATTTTATAAGCTCATGTTGTGGCCAATTAATATGCGTTGGGTGACATTTGTGTCAAACTAAATACGTTGCCGCCATTTTGTGACACTGTAAATAGAATAATAACGCTGTGCCAATTTGTGACACTAAAAAAAATTACTGAGCAGTTAAACAAATATCTGGAAGCAGAACTGTATTTTCCAGCTAGGTAAAACATTGATATGCCCGGTAACTTCTATACAGTGGAGAAGGGGGGGGTTCAGAAATAAGAAAATTTTAAGCGCCACAGTGTTTTAATATCAATGTTTTACAAAGAAGATCTTAATTAAAATACAGTTCAACCCAAACGTTGTAGCCAAACAATGAAATTCTACATACTTCCGAGGCTTTCAGAGTATTTGTCCAATAAAAAAAACCAAAAAAAAAATTGACTCATCGACAAAATAAAATTGTAGAAGATTGAATTAAGATGACAAAACTAGAGGCACGTTACAGGTAGATGGACTCCTTTAACAGGTCAGAGTGTACCTACATCTGAGTCGGTAGTGTGAGAATCAGTTATATAAATGATTGTAAAAAAAATACACTTCCAAAATTATTCCGTCATAGGGGAGATCTGGACCAAATATCTGCTGTCATCATTCTACATTGGGTAGAATGAGACAGACAGCAACCCAGTCCGAGATCTACCCCATGAGGTAAAACAATGTAAGGAAACCGCAAAAAAATTTAACCTCATCTCTCTCTTGTCTCTGCAAAGTTGGTCATTGGGTTGTACAAATAATACAAAAAAAACTAGTTCAGCTTGTTTATTTTAAAAGTAAAACTGGAAAAAAATACTGGATACATGAAATATGCAAAAAAAAATGAAACAAGTTCAGGCCAAAGTAGCAAGGCACTCCAAATTTCACAAGAGAAATTGTCTTAAATAAATGAGATGAAGGAAAACAAGTCAACTTAGTAAATACTCCGCAAAATTGTGGTTATGACGTCATACCTTTACCTTGCGTTTACACGAAATGTTAAATTATACTATAAAATGTATGGAAAAAAAATTATATAGAAATTGAAGAAAACTCCTACCTTGATCCTTGATTATTTTATGGTTAAAGAAGAGGGTGTTTTGATTTATAAACCTGGAAGTCCCCAAACATCTTCCTGGCAACTCCGGGTTCTGCTCTGGTCGCGCCTTCCCTTGGTTGCTTAGCACATGGTGCTAGGACAGCACATGGTGGTCAAAATGTAGCTGATTCTTGCCCGAGCGTAAAAACCCTTTCCCATGGTTACAATGCTACACCCGGCTTCACACCAGCGTCCAGCACAACTGTCCCAGTGATGGATTGGACAGGGCACTGCTCTTTCCGTAGAAACGGCGTAGGTCGCCTTAAATCCCTCTCAGAGGGTGTGAGCGTCACTTCTAAACACGACGGCTCACAGTTATACCGTCTTTGGTATAATCTGCAACTACTGCAGTGCCATTAAGTGCCAATAACCACAAAAACAATGGCGACACCAATAGACGGCCACCAGCCCAGCCAAAATTCTTTAGGAAAGAGACAAGACACTTTGTCAAGAATACAAAAAAAATGAAGTGGCCGGAAATCGTTTCTAGATTTGGTGGGGATAGTACACAGTACCAACCGAATTTTCCCGGTTAAATTCAAATAAGGATGCGAACCCATTTATAAAAAACCGCTCTCGCCGAAAAATCACTAAATCCGGTTTGCGAGCCTGGAGGAAAAAACCCGCGATTTTCAAACTAACCAATGAGGAAATACATTAATTCTTCCGTACCGGTCTACAGGGGGCAGCATCGACCAAGGGGATATCGAAAATACGTAAAACGCACATTGAGGTGTTGTCGGATCTATTTTCACGGTTGAAATTTTTATAACAAGGACATCGAGACACCCTCCATACATAGACCGAACATTTGCCCACCGGACCCCCGCCGACATAGCAAGTAGGAGGAAAATAACCAGCAGGACTATAAGCAGCTCAGCATTGAAACCATCAACTGTAAAATCAATTACTGGAGATCAGAGCATGCATCAAACCCAGGAATATTCGAACACTCAACCAATTCCCATATGAATAAAGCTATACTAAGTGTAGAATTTAGTTGTATTTTAGTTACAGTTTTAGTCAAAAGTTTCCTTTGCTCTTTAGATATGTTTTCTCTAAGATTCATATGGTTTGACGCCATTTTTGTAAAACATTTCTACATTAATAAAGTTGTTTCTGAACTTGAACCTAAAAATACATTGAACTACGGCTTAAACCCGGCCTAAGAATGTTCAGATGTTAAGTTTGCTCACCACTAGCTATCCCTACACAACCTTCCAATCCGACTGAGTTAGCTATTAACTTTATTTAACTATGATTATATATAAATTTATATAATATAAAAATACGATTTTGGTTTATTCTTTTAGTCCTGGTTTTTATCCCTCGTTTATCTCCCATTTACAAAAGTGCATAACTCGTATTCATTTTATCTTCTCCTTATCAAATTAATAAAGATATCAAAGGGGCGGAGCCTCGGTTGTTCCTGGTCGAACCGTGGACCCAAATATATTTTCGTGCTATCAAAACTAGATAATCCGTGAAGGATATGAGGTTCGAAAGAGAAATGATTGTCCCAATATCCTCGAAAATAAACATAAGCGTTATTATAAACTAAATGTTTTCTTCCTGTTACTGAAACCATTTGTGATGCCATGCCCATGCCCCAGTAGAACAACTGTTTATCTTCGTGAACGTCAAAGAAAACTACGAAATTTTACAGATAAACAAAGCAATCAAAAGTTTTTATGTGATTTTTCCCGAAACCTGTGATCTCAAGTTCCAATTACGATGTCCAGATAATGCGATGTGCGCAGTGTCCACAGTAATTCGATGGAATGCCTCCTTTTTAAGGTAACTTCCTGGACACTATATAACCTCCACACCTAGCTCTATAAAATACCCTTAATTTGTGTACAGAAAGACGAGTCGAAGAGCCTTGATTATTTACCTAAATAAACAAATATGTAATGCCTTAAATGTAAAAATGACACGTTACATAATCCCCCCCCCCCCAACTTCAAGACGATTAACCTAAAAAGGTTAATCGGAGAGATCCGCTGCCGACTTAAGGTCTTTGGCATGCCAGCTCCCTGGTAGTACTTTACCCGATGGTTCCTGAAGCTCAAATATCCATGGAGAAATTTTATTCCTAATCACATAAGGACCAACGAATTTCGGTGCTAACTTCTTCGAGAAAATCTTTGCAGCATCTGACAACACATAATTCTTCCAAACACGCTGACCCACAACAAAGTTGGGTACCCTTGTACGCAAATTATACTGAACTACGTTTTTCTCTCCCGCCACCTCTAATCTTCTCTTAACATCCGCATAGAGCTTCCGGAAACCTTCGTTCTTACTTTCAGCTGCAGTTTGTACACCATTCTCTTCAGATAACAAAACTGTGTTGGAGTAATCTTTTCCTGACAGACACATATTCCTACCAAAATTAACAAAGAAAGGAGACAGTACGAATCGCGCAGGCAAGTTTATGTATTTGTTCGTCCCACTTCCTGTGGTTGTCTTTCACAGAACAACATAACATGTATTTTAACGTACGATTCGTCCTTTCTGTTGGATTTGCTCTGGGGTGATAATACGGATTATACTGAATTTTAACCTGATAACTCTCAGCAAAACGCTTAAACTCGTTACTTTTGTACTGAGGGCCATTATCACAAAGTATCAAACGGGGTACTCCGAAGACCATAAATACTTGCTCCTCAAGATGCTTGACAACAGCTTGCGTAGGGGCTGTTCGCATTGGAAAAACTAAGGAAAACTTACTCAAATAGTCCGTAACGACGAGAATCCAGCAATTACCCTTTGTCGAACGAGGTAAAGGTCCACATAAATCCGTCGAAATAATTTCCCAAGGACGAGTTGGTTTTGGGTGCGATATCATCTGATCAGATACACCTTGTGTATCACCTTTATGAGCTGCACAGACAAAGCATTTCTTTACAAAAGTTGCCACGTCCTGGCGCATTTTTGGCCAATAATATTTTTCTGCCAGTCTGTGGAAGGTTTTATACACACCCATATGTCCTGCGGTAGGAGGATCGTGAGCTTCTCCAATAATTCTACGCCTATGATCTTTGGGGACTACCTCTGTCCAATATTCGTTAGATGGTGAAAGTTGAAGGTATTCTTGTTTGACATATTTATACAACTTATTCTCAGTGTATCTCCAATTCATGAATTTTAGTGGTGATTCTACGACCCTCTTTACCATCTTTTGGTACCATCGATCTTTAATTGTTATTGAAACGTCTCTGGGCTGCGAAATTGTATCAATCATAGGTACTGCGCGAGGCAACATGTCCGGGACAACTAAATATTTCCCTTTCCGATGGATTACTTCAAAGTCATATTGCTGCAGTTTTACAGACCAACGAGCAAGTCTTTCACTGGGCTCTTTCAAGCTATGAAGCCATTTTAAACTAAAATGATCTGTTATGACCTTAAATGAGATCCCCTCAATATATGGCCGGAGCTTCTCTATCGCCCAAACCAATACCTAACATTCTCGCTCGGTGGTCGTGTAAACACGTTCTTGCCTAGTCAAAGATCGACTCAAATAGCATATGACTTTGTCTCCTTCAGGATAAGGTTGCGTTAAACATGCTCCCTATTCCATATCCTGATGCGTCTGTTTGAATGCCAAATTCTTTGGTATAATCTGGATATGTAAGAATCGGCGCAGTCACTAAAAGTTCCTTAATCTTAATAAATGCCTTTTCGCAGTCTGGAGTCCAATCGAACTTTTGATTTTTCTTAGTTAGAGCTGTAATTGGAGCTATTATCGCTGAAAAATTCTCTATGAAACGTCTATACCAGGAAATTGTACCTACAACTCTACGGACTTCTCTGAGAGTTCTTGGCCTCTGGAGCTCTAACATGGCTCTAATTTTATTAGGGTCAACTCGGATGCCTCGACGGTCCACTACGAATCCTAAATAAGTCATTTCTGGCCTACACAGTTGCCATTTCTCCCAACTTACCGTTATCTTTGCATTCTGCAATCTTCGTAGGACTTCCTCGAGAATTCTAAGATGTTCAGAAAAGCTCTGTGTGACAATTACGTGGTCATCGAGATATACGTACACGTAGGGGTCTAAATCGTTTCCTATGATGCTATCTATGAGTCTCTGCCAAGTTGCAGGTGCATTATGAAGACCAAAAGGTAAACGCTTAAATTGGAAGAGACCTCGTCGACAGATGAATGCTGTTAGTGGCTTCGATGATTCTTCCATTGGTACTTGCCAATAAGCGCTTTTAATATCCAAAGTTGACAAGTACTTAGCATCTTTCAACTTGTCAAGAGTCTCGGATACGAGTGGTAAAGGATAACTATCACGCGCCGTCACTAAGTTCAATTTGCGGTAGTCTACGCAGAAACGATATTTCTTTGTGTTTTTCTTTTGTACCATTACCACTGGTGAAGCTCATGAACTACTACTCCGTTCTATAACATCAAGTTTGAACATTTCGTCGATTTCGTCATCAATAAGTTTCTGAATGACCGGTGAGACCTTATATGAACGTTGTCTTATCGGTGCTGCATCTGTTGTAATCTTATGCTCTACCCTGTCTGTACATCCTAGTGAGTCACCCATAATAGTCTTATATTTAACGACCAATTCCTCTAGTCGTTCTGATTCATAAGGTGTAAGAGTTGTTTGTTGGTCTGCCGTTTCTAAAGAACAAATCACATCTTTATTATCGGCAAAGTGCCACTCATTAGTACTTAAGTTCGGTACTATACCCATAGATATCCAAAAATCTAATCCCAAAATCAAAGTGTGCGGCAACTCAGGAACGACGACGACCTCTATTAACCTAAATTTATCTTGAACTCGCATAGGAAGCTGCACTGTCCCAATACTACTCGTGCTTTGACCATTTGCCACAATACAACTCGTCTTCTTCGTCGTATCAAGTGAAAAACCAAACCTCTCGATGATTGACCAACCATGATTCCCTAAAAAGGTACGTGAAGCCCCGGAATCCAACAAACCTAATAACTTATTTCCGAGCACATCCACTTCTAAATAAGGTCTCTCATCTTTACGAGCATGACTTATCACATAATCTAAGACGTTCGTTCGCCTATCGGTCGATGCTTGTTCAGGCTGACTCGAAGGTCGACCGCCTACGAGCGCCTGGGTCCGTTTCCCTGACGATTACAATTACGACATTCTCTTACTGTTACCCCTGCTTGTCCACACGAATAACACTGCTTACCTCTAGGTAATGCGCACCCGACCGCCATGTGCCCTGTTTGCTTGCATCTGTAGCAAACAACGTCCCTATTCGCCCTACCAGGTCTAACACCCTGTGGTGGTTGTACATCTCTGTCATTTGCACTAGACTGACCACTTGCTGGTTGTTGCCTATCTCAATCAGCTCTAGCAGCAAAACTGCTTGCTGGCTGCTGCCTATCTTTGTTAAATGTATTATCAGGAATATTCAAATTCTGTTGATTTGATGTCCCGGCACCTGATATTTGAATTGCATCAACCCCTGTTGGAAAATCGTCAAAATCGCTCTCTACGTCAACGTAGGCCAAGTCAGGTTCAATAGATTGGTTTCTTCTAGGAGTAAAATTCTCCTCCTCTAACCCATATCTCTGGTCTATTCTACGACACAAATCTTTTAAATGTGATAGGCTATTGACCTCAGTAGCAATCAACCCTTTCTTATAAATGTCCGCGATATTTCTGAAGACGATAGCTAATTTCGCCTCTTCAGAAACAGGACAGCCAAGTCTTTGGAAATATGTGTTCATGACAGCAATATAGGTCCCTATAGACTCTCCAGGGCCTTGTTTACGTTTTTGAATTTCCTTCAATAGCTTCTCGCCATATGAAGAAGGAAGAAATTCTGCCATGAACCTTTGTTTCAGCTGTTCCCATGTATGGACTTCTCTACGAACGTCTTTATAAAAAGTATAGGCTGACTTTTCAAAAAAATGCCTGAGTTCAGTAGAACCTTTTTACTAACTCCTCTCGCCTGACTTAACTCGTCCACTCTCTCAAAAAATGCGGTGACGGAGATTGTACCCTCTCGCCTGTAAACTTTAAGTTCCACTTATGCGGAGGTACAGGTGCAACGTGATATGAGGTACCAGGATCACTTGACATTGGTACTGGCGACGAACATGAAAATGGTCGTGACTGAGCAATTGGTGCAATGCTACTTTGGAGGGCAGCTAAACTCAAAGGAACGGTAGACGGTTGTTGATAATGAAAAGCTGATGCACCGTCATTCTGGATCAGCATTGGGGGTGGTGCTTGTACTGAAGTTTGAGTTGGGTTCGTTAGCATTTGCATTTGCACTGGAGCAATGACCGACGGTTGGTTCGTAGGCTGTTAAGCTGTTCTTTGTGTGCTCGAGTGCGGTGGTTGCGGGAAATGAGACTGGTTAGGTGTGTTGCCAGCATTTGTTGAGAGGTCTGAGCCTCGACTCGTTGAATGGGTTTCACATGCTTCATCATCATCTGAGGCAACGCCAACTCTCAATAAATCTGTTGCTTGGCTCTGCAACCTCCCAATCAAACTCAAGGTTTCCGCAACCAGTACGCCTTTCGTTTGACTTTCTTCCAAGTTGGACGGATTCATGTTGTTAATCCTGGCTAACACGTGTTCCAACCTTACAGCGATTTTCCTAAACTCTCCCCCTTTACTCGTACCAGAGAACTTCTCTACCAGCGGTACCAGACTATCAAGCTTCTTCATGCAGCTAAAAGCATCCTGGCCAAACGTAAAGGGATACGGAGGGTATCTCATACTTCCATCAGTCCTTTCTCTCTGCCTAATCAGTATGAGCTGTTGCTTCATTTCTTCCACCGATCCAATGGCTATGCCTATCCATGTTAATTCGTAGATTAACTCGTCCTTGACTAAGTACCTTATGTCAGACAACCGACTCAAAGAAATAGCCATGCCTTTTATATTCAAACTTTAAACTTTAATTAAAACTTTTAATTATGCCTCCCAATTATAAAAACTAAACCACGCAATAACAAACACAAAGTTCACTTTATATTCACTAGTGAAAATCACTATAAATTTTCTCACAAATGTAGAAAATATAAAACTTAAATACGGGCAGACGCGAACAAAACCGACAAGCACCGGAGCAGTAAGAAAATAAAATTTATTTGCATTTAAAAATGTAATCATAGTTTATATTAAGTATTTGTACAACCAACTATGACGTCCAACCTTGCAGAGAGAGATAACTACTTAAATCCTAAATTAGAATTAACAAGTAGCCATAAAAAAAATAAAAATAAAAGAGAGACAAGTGCTTTGGCAGGTATTCAGGTCTTATGTTCCGCTCCTGCGTGAGTAAAACCAAAAAAAAATAATTGCGCTTATCCTAGCTGAACTGGATTAAAATTAAAGTTAAGTGATGTTTGTTTACCTCAGCAACCGAATAGGTAAATTTATCCCTAAATGGAATGTACAACAGACTACCTATAACAATAAAATCCCAAAGATGTTGTACACAGTTAATACTAGGGTATACTCCTGCTATTGCAGAACGGCTCCACAACTAAACTTCTCAAAAAAAAAACCCAAATTGCCGTATACAATGATTTTTCTCAAAAGAATAAATCAAAACCCACTTTAACCTGCTTACCTATCCTGAGGTTACACGAACCATGCATTGCTTAAGGCAACATCATCCCTTAATATATAAGTGAACGCAATAAACATCGGAACGGATGTTCATGTTATAGAAATCGTAAAATATGCTCAATTAAAAAAAAATCCGCTCGCTAAAATTGCGTCGAATTAGACATAAGGATGTTGTGTGTAATTAAAAATCTTAAAAAAAAAAAATTACCGATGGTATTAAAAAGTTTACAAATAACGCCTTGGTAGGACTGCAACTCTCTAATAATCATTAAAATGAAATTCTCAAAACTAAATTGATGCGAACCATGGTCAAAATACCCTAGGATCGTAACGAAAGGTGTCCAAAAAAATTTTTAAAAATTTTTGGTGTCAACCACAGTCGCCCAATAATCAAAAAAAATTAATTAGTGGCTCACTAAAATTTTCAAAATATTACTCTACCCTGATAGGTGGTTTGGAGTAGGGAGAAAAAAAATTAAAACAAATGATGATAGGTTGTTAAAACGCGAGGGTTAGAAATGAAATTATATTTTAATTAAGAAAAAAAAATATTTGAATAAACTGGTGAAACTATTTGTAGGGCAAGGTACTACTATGCACCAAAAAAAAATTTTTGCAACAAGAAAATCAAGTTTCCCTCCTCAAAAAAATTAAAAAAAAAATATTTAAAAAATATTTAAAAAAAAAAATTAAAAATGTTTAAGTGGGGTTGCAGCTCCTATTAACGATTTTATAAAAATTAAAATAAAATTAGCACTAGAAAAATCTTAATAGAGTTATGTCATGCAACAGTTTTTGTTATTTTCCTTTAAAAACAGTTGTAGATTTCCTTTCCTCTCCCAAAACTGTGTGAATGTGAAACGTGAATGAGCTAGAAAAATTAATTTACTATACGAAAAAAAAAGTATTGAAAATAAAATTTACTTAAGAATCATAAGGTATAAAAATCGTAATTGCAAAAAAAACCAATCAGTTTAGGAAAAGTTAAAAAAATATTTATGTTCCAAAAAAACAAACGATGTTAGTATATTTGTTTAAAATTATTACTGAAGGAAATAAACAACGTGAGTACTTATTTACTGTACCACTATAATAATGTGAACCTAAGTTTTAAACTTTGCACTCAACCCCGTAAAGAATTATATTGTGTGCACTTTCAGAAAAACAACTATGAAAACAATTCCAAGGTTCACCTATAAGAATGTTGTAAAACTAAATCTGCCTACTTAAGTGTCTTTACACACAACATCTAATCAAAAAAAAATTACTGCTTAATGCATTTTCAGATCCTTATTCCTGGTGTTCACGAGATATAAAATTAAGTTGGGCCCTTCCCACAACTATTAGTCAAAGCAAAAATTACCAAATGTCCAAGGGCTAATGAGACCCTATCACCTACAAATGATATTTTGAAATGAAACAGTTGGGAATAATCCTGCGTAAAAACCAAACAAAAATCAAGAAGCCAAAACTATGACATTAATTTTAAAAGAGCATAATAACCTCCCGGCCCCAAATAAACTTTTGTTATATCAACAAAACTCGGCCTAAAAGCAAAAAAACTTTTTATTAGACATTTCCCCTATTTCCTAAGTATAATGTCAATAAACCCAAAAACTTGTGATTTCCATTCCAATCCCATCTGAACCCTATATATTTTTTAAACGGTTAAACGCCCACAGGCGAAACAATATCTTATTTCAAGGAAAGGGTGAAGATATTTTGAAGCACCCTGTGAAAATAGGACAATATTATGGAAAATTGTTCAGATCAGTGTTCTTACTAATTTTTAACCTAAATATATCTAGTTCCCTCATGTGCATATTACTATTTTAATTCCTATCAAAAAAATCAATGATCTTAAATTTATTGTTTAACCTGAACGCTTTCCCATTTATTCCACAACAGTGTATTGTAGTTTAAAACTTTGCTTCATTATTTGAGGTCACCAGTATGAAATTATTTTAAAATAAAAAAAATTAAATAAAAAAAAATATTTTCCAATTGTCCACAACTTCCAAGTTTTCATCCCTAAATACCTAGGTACTTTCTCAGTTTAACACCATCCATCGTTATCCAACATAACGCTTTAATTTCAGAAGCAACAAAACGAAGATGAAGTGAAAAAGCTAAGCAAGTAAGTTGGAAGTTGCTTTACAATGGGCGCAGATGACAGGCCCCTTTAGGTACACGCCACTGTCCTGAAATGCAAACTATCAAAAAAACTGAAGACTAGCATATCTGCCGTCAAACAACATTTGGCATGAAATAAAAATAATTCCTTATCATACCAGTATCCTCAAAAACAAAACGTTTTTTATTATAAGACCCAAACAACCTAACCAATAAATCTTGTTATTTAAAATTATGATTCGGAAGTAAAAAGATTTATTTATTCCTGCCTGATCAACTAAGACAAAAAAAAAGTTCCCCTTTTGTAACTCAAGAAGTTCCCGTTTGGTCCACTTAAAAAAAATAACCTGTCTGGTCACCCTTTAAAACTACGACCACTATACAAACCGTTTTGACCAAAACAAGAATTCGAGAAGTTATGTTTACAGAAAAAAATAATCTTTTTAAGAAAAATTAAATTATTTAAAAAAAGTAAAATTGAAATATTTTTACCAATTACCACCTCCTAGCATTTATATCTAGTTGAAAGTTTCATTTAAATTTACTGACCAATTTCACGGCCTCAAAATGACATTACTTAAAAAAAATTACTGAACTTTACAAATGAACTAAAAAAATCAAAAAAACTTATATCTATATCTGTCTTAGTTAAACATTTCTTTTGTGGTATTATATCTAGTTGGGTTTCAAATTCATTTTCTCTGTATTTAATCCGGAGCAGGCAAAACTTCTCAAGGCTCAAACATAAATGTTTGCTCTCCATTGGCCATAACCAAGCTATGACCTGAACGCAGAAAAAAATACAGGAAAATTAATTGTGAACCAGAAAAACTTTAATTGATAGAAATACCCAAAAAAAAAAATTTGACCAGTCACGAAACCACAACTAGACTTGATAACCAGAGACCTAAAAAACTGTCCTACAAAAAAAATACCCCCAAAAAAAAATGTTAACTGGACCTTTTGGCATTGATGTTCAGCCAATGTGTTGCTCTAGGAATTTTAGCCTTGTGTTCCCTAAAGTTCCGAGCCGACACTATGTAGTAGTAGTAGTACCCTCCTCTGACCCGATGTAACTGAGTGACGTAAGATCTTAATTGTCATCAACAGTTACCACCAAAAACAAGAAAAGAAAATGACAAAGCAAAATAAACTCATTTTCCTTTTCTTTCATTTTCATTAATTTATACTTTCAACTAAATAAAATTACCAACTGTTAGGCTATATTTACTTTAAAGCAACCCAGCCAAGAAAAATTTGTGTGAAACCCTGTAAAAATATTTCAACTTCCAAGTGGTGATATCCCACAATAAATTAAAATCACCAAAAAAAATAACTTGTTGACCTAAATAAATTGACTGCACTAAAAAATAATCGGTGAAACAATTTCTATCTTATCACAAGCAGGAAATAATAACATATAAATAAATGAACCTGCAAAAAAAATTGTTAGAAAAAACACACTACCTATGTCATATATTTAAAACATAAAAAGACCATGTCTGGAGGTCCATCCACCTATAAATCAACAAAAAAAATTGAAGTAAATTTACATTGCTGTATTTATTTTTCTTTAAAAAAATTTAAAAAAATTAAAACATGTTTTTCCTACAAAAAAACTTTAAAGAATTAAGACATGGGTTGGACTTCGCTCAATAAAAACTCCCATGTTTTTTATCTACTTATTCTTCCTTAATAAATAAAAATGAATCTTTTATTTCCCAAGAAAAAACTTGTGGAGATAAGCTAATAAAAACCATGAGAATCAATACAGCAACAACGAATCTCGAATCAACGCTTAAATACTACCAAAAAATATTTAAAAAGTGTTATTTCCAAAAACCAATGATCTTGTTTTTTATTAAAAAAAATGATTGGGTATCAAAAAACACCGACAGCCACTGAAAGTCTTTAACCTGGCTTCTTCTTCTTCTTCTCAAAAAAAAATTTAAAAATTATTTTTTCTTTTTTTTTCCAAATTCAAAAAAAACCAAAAAAAAATTACATCAGATGTTAAAAAACTAGCCAAAAACTCACGTTGGGCGCCAATTGTGGCCAATTAATATGCGTTGGGTGACATTTGTGGCAAACTAAATACGTTGCCGCCATTTTGTGACACGGTAAATAGAATAATAACGCTGTGCCAATTTGTGACACTAAAAAAAAATTACTGAGCAATTAAACAAATATCTGGAAGCAGAACTGTATTTTCCAGCTAGGTAAAACATTGATATGCCCGGTAACTTTTATACAGTGGAGAAGGGGGGGGGTTCAGAAATAAGAAAATTTTTGAGCGCCACAGTGTTTTAATATCAATGTGTTACAAAGAAGATCTTAATTAAAATACAGTTCAACCCAAACGTTGTAGCCGAACAATGAAATTCTACCTACTTCCGAGGCTTCCAGAGTATTTGTCCAATAAAAAAACCAAAAAAAAATTGACTCATCGACAAAATAAAATTGTAGAAGATTGAATTAAGATGACAAAACTAGAGGCACGTTACAGGTAGATGGACTCCTTTAACAGGTCATAGTGTACCTACATCTGAGTCGGTAGTGTGAGACTCAGGTATATAAATGATTGTAAAAAAAAAATACACTTCCAAAATTATTCCGTCATAGGGGAGATCTGGACCAAATATCTGCTGTCATCATTCTACGTTGGGTAGAATGAGACAGACAGCAACCCAGTCCGAGATCTACCCCATGAGGTAAAACAATGTAAGGAAACCGCAAAAAAAATATAACCTCATCCCTCTCTTGTCTCTGCAAAGTTGGTCATTGGGTTGTACAAATAATACAAAAAAAATTAGTTCATCTTGTTTATTTTAAAGGTAAAACTGGAAAAAAATACTGGAGACATGAAATATGCAAAAAAAATTAAACAAGTTCGGGCCAAAGTAGCAAGGCACTCCAAATTTCACAAGAGAAATTGTCTTAAATAAATGAGATGAAGGAAAACAAGTCAACTTAGTAAATACTCCGCAAAATTGTGGTTATGACGTCATACCTTTACCTTGCGTTTACACGAAATGTTAAATTATACTATAAAATTCATGGAAAAAAAATTATATCTAAAAAAATGGTTGCTTGCGTGAAATTGAAGAAAACTCCTACCTTGGTCCTTGATTATTTTATGGTTAAAGAAGAGGGTGTTTTGATTTGTAAATCTGGAAGTCCCCAAACATCTTTCTGGCAACTCCGGGTTCTGCTCTGGTCGCGGCTTCCCTTGGTTGCTTAGCACATGGTGCTAGGGCAGCACATGGTGGTCAAAATATAGCTGATTCTTGCCCGAGCGTAAAAACCCCTTCCCAGGGTTACAATGCTACACCCGGCTTCACACCAGCGTCCAGCACAACTGTCCCAGTGATGGATTGGACAGGGCACTGCTCTTTCCGTAGAAACGGCGTAGGCCGCCTTAAATCCCTCTCAGAGGGTGTGAGCGTCACTTAAGATTCGCCTAAACACGACGGCTCACAGTTATACCGTCTTTGGTATAATCTGCAACTACTGCAGTGCCATTAAGTGCCAATCACCACAAAAACAATGGCGACACCAATAGACGGCCACCAGCCCAGCCAAAATTCTTTAGGAAAGAGACAAGACACTTTGTCAAGAATACAAAAAAATGAAGTGGCCGGAAATCGTTTCTAGATTTGGTGGGGACAGTACACAGTACCAACCGAATTTTCCCGGTTAAATTCAAATAAGGATGCGAACCCATTTACAAAAAAAACGCTCTCGCCGAAAAATCACTAAATCCGGTTTGCGAGCCTGGAGGAAAAAACCCGCGGTTTTCAAACTAACCAATGAGGAAATACATTAATACTTCCGTACCGGTCTACAGGGGGCAGCATCGACCAAGGGGATATCGAAAATACGTAAAACGCACATTGAGGTGTTGTCGGATCTATTTCCACGGTTGAAATTTTTATAACAAGGACATCGAGACACCCTCCATACATAGACCGAACATTTGCCCACCGGACCCCCGCCGACATAGCAAGTAGGAGGAAAATAACCAGCAGGACTATAAGAAGCTCAGCATTGAAACCATCAACTGTAAAATCAATTACTGGAGATCAGAGCATGCATCAAACCCAGGAATATTCGAACACTCAACCAATTCCCATATGAGTAAAGCTATACTAAGTGTAGAATTTAGTTGTATTTTAGTTACAGTTTTAGTCAAAAGTTTCCTTTGCTCTTTAGATATGTTTTCTCTAAGGTTCATATGGTTTGACGCCATTTTTGTAAAACATTTCTACATTAATAAAGTTGTTTCTGAACTTGAACCTAAAAATACACATTGAACTACTGCTTAAACCCGGCCTAAGAATGTTCAGATGTTAAGTTTGCTCACCACTAGCTAGCCCTACACAACCTTCCAATCCGACTGAGTTAGCTATTAACTTTATTTAACTATGATTATATATAAATTTATATAATATAAAAATACGATTTTGTTTATTCTTTTAGTCCTGGTTTTTATCCCTCGTTTATCTCCCATTTACAAAAGTGCATAACTCGTATTCATTTTATCTTCTCCTTATCAAATTAATAAAGATATCAAAGGGGCAGAGCCTCGGTTGTTCCTGGTCGAACCGTGGACCCAAATATATTTTCGTGCTATCAAAACTAGCTAATCCGTGAAGAATATGAGGTTCGGAAGGGAAATGATTGTCCCAATATCCTCGAAAATAAACATAAGCGAATGAAATGTTCACCTAAATGTTTTCTTCCTGTTACTGAAACCATTTGTGGTTACTGAAACCATTTGTGATGCGGCAACGCCGCCATGCCCCAGCAGAACAGCTGTTTATCTTCGTGAACGTCAAAGAAAACTACGAAATTTTACAGATAAACAAAGCAATCAAAAGTTTTTATGTGATTTTTCCTGAAACCTGTGATCTCAAGTTCCAATTACGATGTCCAGATAATGCGATGTGCGCAGTGTCCACAGTAATTCGATGGAATGCCTCCTTTTTAAGGTAACTTCCTGGACACTATATAACCTTCAAACCTAGCTCTATAAAATACCCTTAAATTGTGTACAGAAAGACGAGTCGAAGAGCCTTGATTATTTACCTAAATAAACAAATATGTAACGTCGCCTTAAACGTAAAAATGACACGTTACAATGTATACACCTAATTTTCATCTTACGCCATTTGTTTTTAGTACAATAGATGTAAAATGACGCAGAAATACTTAAACTGGAAAAAAATAATTTTCGCCAAAATTGTCAGATACGACCTTCTAGCTTAGCAGGGATAAAATATAGGCTAAAATGTTTCAAGAAAAGATGGTAGAGCAGTCGCGCGAACTTGGCCGGGAACTGCCGTGCCTTCAGATATACAGGCTGTATAACTTTAAGGGATACTTACTGGGGAAGGTCAATAATAGTAGATAAAAAGTTCATATAAAATTTGTTTCCAAGTTATATTATTTGTCAAGTTTGAAGCGTGGGGAATTCCATAAAATTATAGGTTAAGGAGATACAGTGTGGTCAAATAACTTTTGCAATAGGTAATATATTTGTAAATTTTTTAAAACTTAATTTTAATGAGCTGGTTAAATTTAAAAAAAAACTAGATTTTGGATAATCATTAAGGGGTGTTTTTATTACCTTCCTAGCCGGCGCAGCAATGGCTAGAGAAGGTATTATTTTCGACGACATGTGTGCAAAAGTACTTTCAACTAGAACAGTTTGGTTCCCAAATTGTGGGACGCCGCCCAATATTGGGGGAGGGGGGCGCGTAAGTGATAATTTGTTTTTTTTAAATAAAATATGTTTTATTGCAGTAAAAATATAGAACAACGTGTAGAGGCTGAAAGCTTAAGCTAGAAAGAGTTTACGAATTATTTTTTATAATTTCTGTGACATAAAAAACATTAAGTACGGTTCTGTTTCTTGTTTGTACTCACCGATGAAACGTTATTCCTTTTGATATCTTCTGATCCACTCTGCTTCTGCTACCACAACTATGTAGAGCACGGGACACCATACTCGTTCTAATAAAAACTAGCAAAAATGTCGCCCGAAACTTTAAAAAAACACAATTTAAACGAAAATAACGCTCGATCAATCAAATCGATCGCGATGACAGACTATAGACAGAAGGGTCTAAACAATATGGCCGAAGGAGGTACAGGTAAGACTCGTGATGTCATCTCCTCTTTATTCTACCTTGATGGTTTGCCTAGATAGCAAGAGACCCGGGTTCGATCCCCGGCCGAAGCAAAAAATGTTTTTTTATTTTTCTTTCTTTAATTTCACTTGTTGTTTAACATTTATCCTAGTTAATGTTATAACAACATTGGTCGCACTTATTTTTTTTAAAGGTTTATAATCGCAATTGTAGCATTAATATATATTTAAACAAAAGAAGAAATAGCTCTTGGTTTTTAATAAAGATTATTTTCCAACTAACAAAATCCAAGACAAATCGCACCCTCAGAACAAAACTGAAACATCTCAAGAAAATTTAATATTACTGATGCTTATTTTAGGTTCTTATTATATAAATTTCTTGATTCGAACATCAACTTTATGTAGGCATTATAACTAGGTAGGATAATTGATACACAGCGTCTAATTTTGTCGTTTTATCACTAAAAGTTAAAATGTCTAAATTTCAAGTTGTGTTATTTTCCTTCTGAGGGTTCGAAATAAATAATTTGAATAGTTGGTAACACTTACCAAAGTTTTCTTCATCCAAGATCCATCATTTTCTTCAATTTGGGGACAAATCAGGGCTTCCATTTGTATTTGTAGTGCTGAAGTTTCAATCTGAGATGCATCATCTTCATTCTAAAAATAAAAGTTTGTATATTTTGAAAGATAAACAAATTAAAAACGTGAGTCTGGCTGTTCAGAGGCGTCGGTGCTCGGGACTCTTCCTTCACAGAGAGGTTTGGATGAGGTATTTTATATTTAATTTTTATTTGATTTTTTTATATATAGTTTTATTTTTTATTGTTATTATATTAAGAACTTATTTAATTTTCTACAATAAACTATATACTATAATTAGCAACAGGCTTTAACTATTTTTCTACATATTTTTTAAACACATATTTTTGTAATAACATTGTACACATTTATGTGTTTTTGTAATACAAGTTATTAATAATATTCTTTGCATCTTAACATGTATTGTATGCATTTGTGCCATTAATATTTATAGATATATTTATTTATAACAATTTTCAAAATGTTTATAAACTTTGTAAAATTTCGATTGTTTTTGACAACGCAATAATTGCTGCTTTTACTAATAAAGCACTCGTTATCTTTTGGTTAGCCAAAGTTTAACAAGTGTTATTTCCTTCCAGGGTAGTTAAGGAATTGTTTGTGAAATTCGACTATTACTTTGTAACACAAGTTATTTTATAGTTAGGTATTGATAAAGGGTCTCTAACAAAATTAGTAAAACTCACCAAAGCTTTCTCCATCCAAGATCTAGCATTTTTTCTTCTTCAATGTGGTGACAAATCAGGGATTTCAGTTCGTATTTGGCATAGTGCTGAAGGTTTCAATCTTAGTTGCATCATCTTCATTCTAAAAATAAAAGTTTGAATATTTTGAAAGATAAAAAAATTAGCAACAGACTAACTATTTTTTCAACATATTTTTTAAACAGAAGAAGAAATAGTTTTTGGTTAATGATTAAGATAAAAATTCTCTTTGAACTAACAAAAACTAACAAAAATTTATCATTTGAATAATTGGCAAAACTAGTTGTGTCAGAAATATTATTAAAAACCCAATTAAAAATTCAGAATACATGGAGCTAAAGGACATCAATGAGTTGATTTAATTGATTAATTTTTTTATTTCTTTGACTAAATAATTCCGTATTACATTTGTATTTTTATCGATGTTTTATAACCACAATGGTAACATTTTTACTTGTTATTGTTTTGTACGAACATTGATGGCATTTTGTATTACTTATTTCATAACAACATTTATCACACATTATATAAGACTGTTATAACATTGCTCGCACTTATTTTTTTCACAGGTTTATAATCGCAATTGTAGCATTAATATATTTTTTAACAAAAGAAGAAATAGCTGTTGGTTTTTTATAAAGATTGTTTTTCAACTAACATAATCCAAGACAAATAAATAATTTGAATATTTGGTAACACTTACCAAAGTTTTCTTCATCCAAGATCCATAATTTTCTTCAACGTGGGGATAAATAAGGACTTGCAGTTTGTATTTGGCATAGTGATGAAGGTTTTGTTGCATTATCTTCATTCTAAAAATAAAAGTGTGTATATTTTGAAAGATAAAAATAGCAATAGCCTTTAACTAATCTTTCTACATATTTTTTATACAGAAGAATAAATAGTTTTTGTTTATTGATTAAGATAAAGATTCTCTTCCAACTAACAAAATCTAAGATAAATTAATCATTTATATAATTGGCAAAACTAGTCGTGTCGGACGTACTAATAGAAACATATTTAAAAATTCAGATTAAATGGACCTGAAGGACGTTTTTCTTTGACTAAATATTTCCGTATTACATTTGTATCTTTATCGATGTTTTATAACTACAATGGTAACATTTTGACTTGTTATTGTTCTGTAAGAACATTGATCTAATTTTGTTATTACTTATTTCATAACAATATTTATCGCACTTAATGTAAGACTGTTATAACAACATTGCTCGCACTTATTTTTTTCACAGGTTTATAATCGCAATTGTAGCATTTGCATGTTTAAAACCACATTGATCGCACTTATATTTTTATTACAACATTGTACATATTTATGCATTTTTGTGAAAAAATTAATAATAATATTCTTCCATATTAACGTGTATAATATCATTTGTGCCATCAATATGTATAGATATATTTTCTTTCTCTAGTTAAGGAATTATTTGTGAAATTCGACCATTACTTTGTAATACAAGTTATATTATAGTTGAAGAGCTCTCGGGAAAAAAGATGAAAGTCCAAAAACTGAAAATGTTCATTAAATCAATTTTTAGATTTCAAATTACTTTTTTGAAATATTCATGGTTATTTGGGACAAAACATGATATACTTTATTTAGCCGAAAGACTTCGAGTTACAGTTCTATTAACTATTTGTAGACTACTAGAACTGGTAATTATGGCTTCCTATTCTGTCGAATGACAGAGTTTCCGGGAAAAAAGGTGATAGTCCACGGCAGGATCAATCTTAAAAATGTTCGGAAAAAGCTAGTCGTCTGTTTTTTCATAATATAATACTTGAAAATAACTTTGATTCGCAAACAATGTATAAAAGATTTTACAAAAAAAATATTAATTAAAAATTCAATCAATAATAATATCGCAAAAGATTAAAACAAAAATAAAATTCTTGATTAATATAACGAAATTTCACTTCTTCTATATTAATTACCCTACTCCCCTATGAACTGTACATCTGCAATCATCTCCTACTGTATGACTTGCCAGTCTTCTTTGCAACATCACTCTTCCATAGGATTTTCTTTTTTTCGATTTGTTATTTTTAGCGCAACCAAACTACACTCACTAAAACTCTATAACTATTAATAAAATGAAATGGCTAATACCGCTGATATCTACCTTAATTTTTAGAATTTTTTGCTCTCTTGATAAGACTGGCATTTATTTTAATCCTATCTTTCTATAGAAAAACTATACACCATATACACGTTATCATAAACTTTTTCTTTCATCTATTTTCCCGAGAACTTCGCAAAATTGCCCCTGCTGTGGACCATCATCTTTTTTCCTGGAAGAGATTAAATTGTTTTTTAATTTTTTGAACTTGAAAAAGACTTTTATTTTAAGATTTTTTATTTGTTATAGATGACAAAAATATGAGAGAATACCAAAATTGTCACAATCTAAATTAGTTAGTTAAAAAGTCAGTTACTGATAAAAGTGCTCCAACAAAATTAGTAAAACTCACTAGTTTTCTCCATCCATGATCCAGCATTCTTTCTTCTTCAATGTGGTGGCAAATAAGGGCTTCCAGTTCGTATTTGGCATAGTGCTGAAGGTTTCAATCTGAGTTGCATCATCATCGTTTTAAAAATAAAAGTTTGTATATTTTTAAAGTAAAAAAAATTAGCAACACGCTTTAACTATTTTTTTTACATATTTTTTAAACAGAAGAAGAAATCGTTTTTGGTTATTGATTAAAATAAA